>OZ024914.1:40615815-41096637 GCA_964017125.1 Flabesymbios commensalis | reverse complement strand
CCCCATTTTTTATTACCGTAGATCATAATAAATTGTCTCTTATTGTCAATGTGTAGGCCCTCCTATTACTTTTGTGTTCATATTAAATTTACAGAAATTATTCAGAAATAAAGGTACAAAAAATGTCGGCTTAAGATAATAAATACCACTTTTATCTTGTGGCCACGGATACAGAGCTTCAACATTATATCTATGCCTGCGATCGGCAACAAAATGATACGCAGATCTGTACGTCATATGGTTCCTTGATCAGACATGAGAGGGCGCTCCATGGCGGGGAATCGTGCCGGACAAAGACCGCCAAGTGCGCTGTCGTCTGCCTGAAGGACCAGGTCATAGAAAGATGATGGAGACGCACGTCCATCCGCTCTATAAATAATAGCGATTCTCTCCGCGGAGACTGAGGACGGGTCTGTCCTAGTGTGACAAAGAGCGCCAATCAGACCCACCGACGTCATCGCAAAAAACATATTTCAGCCCTTATCCTGCTGGGGTTATTTATTTAAATTTTCACCCACTTGAACATCAAGTGGGTAAAAATTACTCATATTTGTTTAATTTGAGACCATACATTTGCAATTCTTGATTTTTACACATACGTTTCATTCCTAATAACAGTGGTTTGATCTGATAAAAAAGCAGATTAAAAAACGACTTTTGTCGTGATTAGCAGGCAAAGGGTTAACACCGAGCACGACGTTGTGGTGGCGGCCCAGCAGACGCAAGACGTTGAAGCGATGTTGGATTAACGTGGACCAACGTCGTAGACGGTGGACCAACGCTAAACCAACATTGATTCAAAGTATTGTGTTCTGATGCAGGACTAGCGTTAGTCAAACCCCTGAAACAAATGCGAATGCAAACAACAAAACTTGGTGTCAGAAGTATAAAGGAATGTATGACCCTCCCTCATGAAGAAAAAATGGACAATTTCTCGCAGTTTTTCTGTCACGTACATAATGGCTGTGATTTGTGACCCAGAGAAGTTGATGATATAATAAAAATACATAAAATAACGGTGATGATCAACTGTGTCACAATTCAATTTATCGAGGTTAGAATAACACACTTGGTTGGAAATCAAAACACTTGAATTTTTTTTCAAGAAAATGATTAATTGTGGATTGAATTAGACACTCAGCCCGGATTTTTACACTTCTATGGTATTTTTTTGAGTAGATTAAATTTGGCAGAATTCTTACACAGTTATCAATACAAACCTCTGAATATGAGCGTTACGTAATTGATCAATCGTTATCTCCAGCAGACAAATGAGGATGCTTTATTGCAAATTGTGTAAATTTCATAATAAACAACAGCGGTGAAAATCGAGATCCATGTGAGACCCCATTCCATACCAAAGGGTAAAATTAAACAAAAATCAAGGAAGCACATATTACATTTCTGTTTAGTAGTCAGTAAATAGTGAAGATACAGGTATTTTGTATCAAGACGTTTGTATAACATTTGTACAACGTCGCCCAACGTCTTCGACGTTGGACCGACGTTGTACAAATGTTATACAAATGTTTTGTGTTTGCGGGGTTATGACGTAAAACAGACTGAATTGGATGGTAGGCCTATAATTTGACATTCTGCACCTGTCCCTCTCACACCCAACGATGACGTCTGCCATCAGAAGTTACCCAGCAACCAGACTGATGGCTGATGCTGGGTGAGTACCGGGCCAACGTGGCACTGTATTGAGCCAGCATTATGCCAGAATCTCTTGCTGTCTGGCCCGGTTAGTAAAATTACAACACCGGCGCGAACTGAAGCCAATAGGGCAACGTGCACAAATCATAACAGTTGACGTCATGCAAGCTTCTAAATAACCTTCTCCATAGGTCACCACCTACAATAAACTCTACATACATCATCCGCATTCGGTACATCGCGAGGTTAACTCGGCAGTTTTTTAGTGTGACATCTCACAGTAAGGCTGTTATGAGGTTATGTGGGATAGTTAGTAAATATTATAAAATCAACGCAGGGCTGGGAAGGGAGATAATACATCGTCCCCTTGGACTTGAAAGTGTGTATCTGCCACTTTATAAAGTGGCAGATACACCCTTTCATATCCATATCCATGACATGTTCACGTAGTGGGTACTCAGGGTACTCGAGCACAACCCCTTAATGTCCAGAGTTATGATTTCCATCTCATTAATTTCAGGCATGATTTGATATATTCACTTTATAGCAAAGGAATAAAAAATAGCATTTTTCTTTAATTCTGCAGGGCCGCCCTGTAAAATATCTGAGCATTATTCTACTTCTGGATGGTACTATGTATTATACACAAAAACCTTGAAGTTTTTCGAAAAGAGTAGGCCCGGTTTTAGGCTCTTCTCTTGCCGCGATACAGATTCAAAATAAACTAAGTCACAGGGGGGGAGTAGTGCGATTTGATTGATTAATTAGTTAATTTTAATTCACGTTTGATGGCGTACACTGCAATGACCAGACTCTGCGTTCTGTTGTATTCTACATAATGTTGTATTGTATGCCAGAAAACGTGTATTGATTAATTAATTAATTAATAAATTAATTAATTCAATCAATCAATCAATCAATCAATCAATCAATCAATCAATCAATCAATCAATCAATCAATCAATCAATCAATCAATCAATCAATCAATCAATCAATCAATCAATCAATCAATCAATCAATCAATCAATCAATCAATCAATCAATCAATCAATCAATCAATCAATCAATCAATCAATCAATCAATCAATCAATCAGACCGCACTACTTTCCCTCAGTGCACGAAGCCACCTATTTGCGGCCCACGTATGGCACTCTACATCCTAAATTCAATAAGAACGGATTGACGAGTTGATTGGCCGATTTTGTCAGGTGACAGGCTGAACCACTCTATCATTGGTCGGGGGTAGAATATCATTCTTGGTCCCCATTCGCTTACGTACAGAAGACAAAAATGAAATGAATCGGGCTTTAGGCCACCTTTGTGCACATATAGGCTAAACTGGGCCAGGAGAACCTCCTGAGGATGGTGAGATGATTGAGATGACACTGTCCTCCAGACACAGGATTCGAAATTCGAGCCCTGGCGGTCTGAGGCCGAGCACGCTACCTCTCGGTCACGGAGGCTCCCCACAATACTAACTTTCACACGTGGATGGGGAAGAAACAATTTTGCTTCTTTCAAACCGCCGAGACCGGGAACCGAACCCCGGACTCTGGCGTGAAAGGCAGCGGTGCTAACCACTACCCTAGGGCCCCCGCCCCGTACAGAAGACACATGAAAGCGACAAAAACGAGCATAATTATGTTGTTTGCTGACACACAATAATGTTCTACTATATTTCTGAATATATAATCATAACAAACAAGGAGGTATTACAAGAATAACTGAGCGTACATTTACTTAACCATGTTTAGTAAGGAATTTTATTGGAGGGGGGGGGGGGGGGGGTGGAGGGGCATGCAATATTGTCACACTGAAGGATATGCCAGTGGCTCCACAGTCATATAACTATTTCCTAAAATTATTTCCTACATTATTCTAAATTGGTAACAGTGGGTTCTCCATCAATACTTCGGTGCTGGGAATATCTACGCCTCGTCAATTAAAATGAATTTTTTTATGAAAATTCTGTGTGTGATCTGTGTGATCTGTGTGATCTGTGTGATCTGTGTGATCTTGTGTGATCTGTGTTATATGTGTGATCTGTGTGATCTTGCGTAATCTGTGTGATCTGTGTGATCTTGCGTGATATGTGTGAACTGTGTGATCTGTGTGATCTTGCGTAATCTGTGTGATCTGTGTGATCTGTGTGATCTGTGTGATCTGTGTTCTCTGTGTGATCTTGCGTGATCTGTGTGATCTTGCGTGATCTGTGTGATCTTGCATGATCTGTGTGATCTTGCGTGATCTGTGTGATTTGTGTGATCTATATGATCTGCGTGATTTGTGTGATCTGTGTGCTATTGTGTGATCTGTGTGATCTTGCGTGATCTGTGTGATCTTGCGTGATCTGTTTGATCTGTGTTTTCTGTGTGATCTTGCGTGATCTGTGTGATCTGTGTGCTCTTGCGTGATCTGTGTGATCTGTCTGATCTGTGTTATCTTCGTGATCTGTGTGATTGTGACCTGTGTGGTTTGCGTGATTGTGATCTGTGTGATCTTGCATGATATGTGTTATCTGTTACATCTGTGTGATATGTGTGATTTTGCGTGATCTGTATAATATGTGTGATCCGTGTGATCTGTGAGATCTTTCGTGATCTGTGTGATATGTGGGATCTATATTATCTGTGTGATCTATATCATCTGTGTGATCTGTGTGATTGTGATCAGTGTGAGCTGCGTGATCTGCGTGATGTGTGTGATCTGTGTGATCTGCGTGATTATGCTCTGTGTCATCTGTGTGATTGTGATCTGTGTGATCTGCGTGATCTGTTTTATCTGCGTGATTGTGATCTGTGTGATCTGTATTTTCTGTATTATTCATGTGAACTGTGTGATTTGTGTGATTGAGATCTATGTGACCTGTGTGATCTCTGCTATATGTCTGATGAGTGATTGTGATCTGTATCATCTGTGTGATTGTGATCTGTGTTATCTATGTGATCTGTGTTTTGTGTGGTATTTATGTGATCTGTGTGATTTGTGTCATTGCGATATATGTGATATGTGTGATCTCTCCTATCTGTGTGTTCTGTGTGATTGTGATCTGTGTGATTGGGATCTGTGTGATTGTGATCTGTGTGATATGTGTGATTCATCCCAAATCGATCAAAAAACATGAGAAATAGAGTTTTGCAGAAACGTCCCTTGCACGTGTACCTGTTACACAACATTTAAATATCAATTATGTTTATTGGTTATATCAGGAAATATGTTTAGACCTAATGACAATAAATCTATTAAATTTATAAGCATGATGAATCGGGCTTTAGGTCACCTTTGTGCACATATAGGCTAAACTGGGCCAGGAGAACCTCCTGAGGATGCTGAGATGATTGAGATGACACTGTTGTCCTCCAGACACAAGATTCGAAATTCGAGCCCTGGCGGTCTGAGGCCGAGCACGCTACCTCTCGGTCACGGAGGCTCCCCACAATACTGACTTTCACACGTGGATGGGGAAGAAACATTTTTTGTTTCTAACTTATAAGCAAAGTCCCTATGCCATAGCTAGTTATAGAGAAACCCTTGATACACAAATAAATAGCTTGTATTATGTATATGTAATTGGTACTCCTTTTTGCACGTTTTACCATTCAAAAATTATTGGGTAGGACACAATGAAACTACTCTAATGGAGAACCCATGCCAACTCAAGGCTTTTGCTACGACTCTACCGTAATGTATGCACAAATAATAGCATGTGCAGTTAGTAGTGAAGATGCCTACTCGTCCCCTTGGAGTTAGAAGGTGTTAAACTGCCACTTTACAAAGTGGCAGCTTAACACCTTCTAACTCCAAGAGGCCTACTGTGCTATATATATTTAGCTTTACCTTTTCATTTTAGTTTTTCCGTTACTGACCATAATGGGTCCCCTGCGAGATAAGAGAGAAAGGTAGACAAGGTGACATTTGTGTACATGTATGGAGAATAGCATTTCCTCTTGGATATGAAAGGGTGTATCTGCCACAGATACACCCTTTTATATCCAAGGGGACGATTTCATTTAATCTTTGTATTCACTACATAGATTATTTGATCCATCATGAGTGACACGTGGTAAGGCTTAATCTGCATCAGAATGTTTATGCGATAAATGTGCAAACCGATCATTTAAACGTTCATATACAAGGTCTTGTAACTTCTAAATTTATCTTAAGTGGTATTAATTTTTGGTTCCAACTCTACTTATCATGTACATTTTAAAACATGCAAATTTTGATAATTTGAACAAAAACCTGAAAAAAAAATGCATAAGTACTACTCGATGGAAAACTGGTAACTTTTAATAATATCACATTTTTCAAACAAAAAAACACATTTATTATCAGTATTGTCATAAGGAAGAAGCGGTAGTATCACTCAGCAATATATGGATCAATAATGACCTGAATAATTAACAAAAACAATGGAATTAATGTAGTAAAATGAAATTAATGGTTCAAAGAAGCAGTTACGTGATTATGTGAACAGATAAGCAAACAGTTCACACAATCTATATCAATTAGAATACACACCTATGACAAGAAGCAGTTTCTCTCGTCACACATGGTTAAAATTAATTAATAGTGCAAGGAATCATACATGTGTGTAAATATATAAAATATAATCAATGTGAAAATACAATGTTAAGTAGAAGTGATATACATGACCAATATAGCGTAAACGGAAAGCAAAATATAAATACTTAGAAGTGTATCTCTGTTACATTTATACCTTTCAAAGTAAATCACAGAATGAGAATGGAAAGGATATAGAAAGATATGTAAGTACGTGTAGGGGCCTATAGGGTGGCATCTGCCAATTTACGAAAAGGAAAAACATTTGTATAACATTTATACAACGCCGGCGCAACGTCTTCGACGTTGGTCCAACATTGTATAAATGTTATAAAAATGTTTTGTGTTTACTGGGATACGACCCCATGATACCAAGATTACCAAATGCTAATGAAAAAACCTTTAATGTCGAAACTACTGGAGGTTTAAAAACTTTTTTCTTAATCACGACTTATAGGATAAAATATGCTTTCCCTTTGTATTACACTAATCACCTGTTAAATCTTAAATCACGAAAACTGTAAGGCAATCAATACCATAAGCCAGCAAGGATATCGAGCATTGCTTGTATGTCTTGCCAAAGTCTGAGACGTTGGCAAAACATAGCAAAAGTAGTACATATTCTTGGTTGTCCCCCTGAGGCTATTCTGGCAATTGGTTATTGTCGTCACAAACGCCCACATGATGACACCTGTTTGCTGTCTCTTGGCCTCAAGGGGATCATACACAGTTGCTTCGCCGTGATGAAGTCTTTTGAAATAATTCTACAAGACAGTCAGTGTATGCAAACGCCATGTCCAATTTATGTTCCCTATATCTGAGATCTATGTTTTTTCATCAAGAGAAATGTCTCAGATCAGAAGGAAATAATTATATTTATTATATTATATTATTTTTTCGTGGTTCTCGTTGTTGGGCTCTCGTGTAGACGGTTGGTCAACATTAAACCAACATTGGCTCAACGTCTCGTGTCTGCTGAGCTCCATCAACAATTCTTAGACATAAGTGGAAGTATTGAGAATTGTAAGGTGAAGGCATTTGTAATACCGTTTGCAACCACAACTAAACAAATGAGTTGTTATAAAGTTATTATGACTAGGAAACCCGAACCCTAATCGGTGTTAATAATGTTATTTTGTTAATTATGTAAGCAACATCATTATGGATCACCTTATGGGATAAAAATGCGATCAATTTGATACAAATTTGGGGACATAGATCATGAGTATAACCCTCAAGTAAATCATCTGCCAACAAGGTGACTCAATAAAAAAGATGGTCACGAAGTCCAATGGCGGATAAAAGGCGAAATGGGAGAATGAATCAGGTGATTCAAGTGTGATCTATCGGGTGAATTAGACACGGCCCCTTCGGGAATTTTCGTACCGCATGACCTGGTGTACCTTATTTAAAGGGTATAATATATCGTCTTGTCTATAAAAGTGTATGAAAATTCCGCATGTGTCATCTTTTTTTCTACGGATTCTTATTGTTGGTTGTGTTATATGACTAAACTATTTGAATTTACAATTCGTCACTTGCCCAGCAGACACAATACGTTGAATCAATGTTGTTTAACGTTGTTCCACCGTCTGCGACGCTAGACCAGCGTTAAACCAACACTGATCCAACGTCTTGTGTCTCCTGTGTGATGTTAGGCTGTTTTTGAGATACATTTAAAATTATCGATATTAAACAAATTGTCAGGTAGGTCTGACTAAATAATAGAAACTTTCATTTTCTTATAGACATTGGTGGAACAATGTTGCAAAAACATATGTTAAGTTAGAAATTTGGGCTGGGTGGGTTAAGATTATTCTAAACAAAACCCGATTTGTTTATTATCTATAATTTTGAATGCCCCTTAGGTTCAGTGGCAGTGGTTCAGTGGCACATGAATGACGTATAGAGACGTATGGCTAGCGTATTTAGGTGATATAGAAAAATATACACCACATTAAATAAACAACATGGAACTTTACTCTAAAAACAATTACAAATGAAAATGAACGGGCATACCCTAACTGAAAGCTCTCTTTGTAACATACTATCCTCTCTTCACGAATGAAAAAATATTGCTGTGTGCAGAATGTTATAAACATTTTAAATCATCTAAATGCTAATTTGTGCGTCATAAATTTCAGATAGTTTTCTCTGATCATACACATAAGATTTACCTTTGGTACTTAGAAGGTGATATGATTAGCAAGCAGCTGATTCTCGCCTACCATATACATAGTGTCGTTGTCACCTAATGTCACTAATAAATTACCACTTTCAATCCTAAATCCCCCGTTTTGCTCTCAAATGAGCAAAAAATATTTAAATTTGAAAATTTTGACAGGAAGCTGACTGATAAATTTAACAATTGATTTTCTGATTTTTTTTAACGAATATTCAATCTGATTTGACAGCTTGCATATTGTATACCACTAGGAACGAAAGTGTTACTGCTGACTCATCAATCAGTCTGAGTAATCCGGGTGTCTGATTTTTTCATGTAGTATTAATCAGAGCGATAATGCCGTTTGCTGATGCAGGTGAAGACATTCTCCCTCCGATAGGGGTTCTGTTTTAAAATTGATGCCATTTAATAATATTTGTGGTTAAAAATGATAGAATCAGGCTGTCATTCTGCGTCATTAATCTCTAAGCCGTAAATTGTCATCAGCATATTCCTGCAGCCCCGATGGTATGTGCCACTCCTTTGAGTAGCGTATGCGACACGTTGCCTGCTGGTGGATGATATAGTTGTTTCAAAATATTTTACCAGTGATTCAAAGAACGAAATTTAAAGGTGCACTATGTATTAACCCTTCACCTGCTAATCGCGACAATATTCGTTTTTAATCCGTTTTATGAGCTGATTAAATCACTGTTATTGGGAATGAAATGACTGTTTAAACATAAAAAAATTGGTTTTGAATTAAACAAATATGGATAATTTTCAACCACTTGAGGTTGTGGGTCGCGTTAGAGACACAACCTCACGTGGTTAAAAAATTTAAAAAAATAATTTAGCAGGATAAGGGTTAATATACGTTCAATTTTCACATATTTTTATATTTTGAACGTCATTTCTTAGTTGCAGTTGTGGATCGCGGTAGCGATACTAAGTTTGCACCCAATTAAATGTAAAAAAATAATCGATCTTTGGTAATCAGATCACCAAAAAAATATGGTTTAATTTAATGTCAACAATATAACGAAGAGAAAATATATTTAAAAAGGGTTAAGCCAAAAGTGATTGGCCATATATGGAGATAATCTGAATGGCATTTTAATATTTGTTTCAAAATAATTATAGTGTTCATGTTGATCATTACCTGATTAGCATTGTGAGTGGTATAGCATTTGATTAATTTCTATCTAATTGTTTAATTTAATCAAACAAATCAATCAGTGAATACACTTTGCAATGACATATAGAAGAAAAAGATATATGTCAAATGGACACGGTTAAATCAGAGCAAGGAGAAGTAATTGATAACATATTAAAGAAAATCAGCGATAATGAAACTGTTCCCAAATCCATAAATATAAAAGTAGCCTTATCAATATGGTGATAGTTACCTATATCCCTCATCTTTGTCTATATAGTATACACTGGAATCAAATACATCATCTTATTATAACTCATTCGGCATTATGGCATTATAAGCATTAGGAATACTGTCATTTATTGCAGATGGGATTTGATTTTACAATTTGTATCTCCCACTGAGTGACAGATACATGTAATACTACCCATACACTCTATACACTATAGGTTCTTTAAAAATAACCCTTCAGTACTATTACCATGCAACCCCAGGAGAACCCTGCAAGGGTTCTCCTGGGGTTGCATGGTAATAGTACTGAAGGGTTCCTTCTAAATAACCTATATTCATATTGTTTGGAGTGTATAATATTACCAAGAAGCAATGTTATACGTAATTTGAATTGATCCACTTTTTGGCCCAAGTATGGTATTCTATACCCTAATTTAAACAACAACTGAATGACGACGGTGATCGAGTGATTTCGTCATCTGACAGGCTGAGCCATTCTTCCATTAGTCGGGGTTAGAACACCATACTTGGACCCACCTTGTTATATGTGCCTAGAAATAAATGCATACATGACGTCTGTGGACTGTATAAATTCACATCATTTTATAAACTCACCTCTCTTTTTTTAGTTCTTGATTTTTCTTTTTGAAAGTTTCTACCACGCTCTGTATTTGACTGGCAAATTGTTCGTGTATTTGAGAAATCTTTTGTGCAAATTCAGCAACTAAAACAGAAAGATATGTCATGGTTATTGGAATATCATGTAGAAAACTTGGTATACACAGGGTGCAATGTTAATGATTAGGGCCGTATCAATTTATTCTGCCTGTGATATTCATCCAATGTTGTACGTGTTATAATTATATTGCGAAAACAGCATAATTTTTTTTATTTGTTTATTTGCATGCAAAATATTACAGTTACAGCATGCACAATAAAATAGACATATACAACAAAATAAATGGTACAAAATTGCGTAAAAGTATTTGTGTGAATATCATTTTGAATGCTAGGAAGTGGAATAGGCAGTATACTATTATATGCCCAGTAATTCCACCTGTGTAGGATTTGACGTTATGAACATTGCTTGCATAGTGCACACTTACAAATATGAACCCATGTGAATGTGTCGTTTAAATTGAAATTAATTACTAAAATATCATTAAAATATATCATTAAAATTTTCTTAAAACCATTTTTTTTAAATCGTGGTATTATAACAATTTGATGATACATATTGTCTGGTGTATTTCTGATTATTTCTAAAATGTATACTGCCTGGAGGTAATGATCAAGGATATTGAATAAATTATATAACTAAACTGACACAGGTCTGGAATGTCCCGTCTGTGCGATAAGGGAAGAGGTGATAAGGGAAGAGGTGCTGGGTAAGCAAGTGGGATTCCAAATATAAATTTGTTATAAGCTCTCTGTATTCGTCCCAATGTACGTATCTGTGATTTTGTAAGGGAGTTCCATACTGGTGTAGCACATACTTTAAAAGCCCATGAACATTGATAACTCTAGTGAGGACATAATACAGACACTAGTTTGCATCGAAAAACGATATAATTATATAAGTCCATCTGTGCTATATAGTGTCAAAGCAAAAGCTTATAGTTTATTAAGAATATTACAATATTACACTACAGTAAAATATTCAAATCTTCACTAATAAATTAGTTTTAATCTACATTGATACTGATAATACACAATGAAGTTAATGTTGACACTGTTGACTCAATGTACATGAACATAATAACAGCAAACTTATAATGTGTTCAAAGTTCTGCTTTGTGTTGCGACACTAATAGCACTGAAGATATTCTGAATTGGGCAATTTTTATTTTTTAATGACAAAGCAATTACTATGTAATCTTTTCTTAGCCTATCTGTATAAAAGTGAAACAAAGAGCGTTTCATTCACGCCCACGTCAGATATAATAGCACCATGGCCCACCCAGATAAGAGAGATAAAGCAGGTGTTAATATTTTTCGCACGAAAAGGTCACACGGCGAATCGCAAATAAACTGCTAAATATACCAATCTCGCTAAGATCAACGTCTGTCTGAAATAGAAGTACAGGGCCCGAATTCTCGTACAAGTTACGATGTATCGTAGGCTTCGGATTGGTCGAAATAGCCATCCCGACCAATCCGAAGCCTGCGATATATCGTAACTTGTACGAGAGTGCGAGTAGATGTAAATTGTAATGGTATCACCAGCACCTGCCGGCCAGACTACACTTTGTGAAATATTTATTACGTTTTCTGGTTAAAAACACGTTATCTATGGCTCGCAGTAAAACATAAGTCAGATCTATTACATGCAGAAGCTTTGTCAAGCTGTCATCTTTAACTCAATGCTCACATTATTTTTGAATGTTTATTGTAATATGTATTTCACTGAAATAATTAATCCACACATTTTATCCCCGATTTAAATAACCACTTAACGACGGGTGGTGATTAGCTAATACGGCCTTGTGACAGAATTTTAAATGGTCAGGGGGGGGGGGGGAGAGGAATGCTATACTTCATGTACTATTATACCTGTTTTTTGTTGAGCAAATTACATAAGGTGTTGTCTTTTATGTCCATGCTTTTTATTGTACAAAAAAAATTGCTCTTGTAACAGCCAGACAACACTTTGGGAAATATTGATTACGTTTTCTTGCTAAAAACATCTATTATCTATGGCTCGCAGTAGCCTAAAACATAACTCAAATCTATTACATGCATAAGCTTTGGTAAGTTGTCATTTTTTACTCGATTCCGACATTATTTTAGAATGTTTATGCTAATATATATTTCACTAAAATAATTATTTCACATGGCCCAAGTATGGCATATTATCCCCAATTTAAATAACCATTTAACCAGTTAACGACGGGTGGTGATTAGCTAATACGGCCATGTGACAGAATTTCAATTGGTCAGGGGAGCAGAATGTTATACTTATTGTACTATTATTTATAACTGTTTTTTGTTGAGCAAATTACATTAAGTGTTGTATTTTATGTCCATGTTTCTTAGTGTACAAAAAAATTGCCATTGTAAATCACAGCTATCACTTCTATGTTGGTCTAACTAACCCTTTCAACGCTTAGCACTTTTTATTAGCCCATCAAATAAATCACTTTTTGTGGGAGAGAAATATTTTTGGGTACTTTTCACCCATTTCAAGTTATGGGTCCCGGCATCGAGACACAACGCCAAGTGGGTTGAAATTTAGATTTAAAAGATAACTTAGCGCTTTAAGTGTTAACCCTTGTGCTGCTGAATATTGGTTGTGAATATTTTTCATTCTTTTGAAGCTGGAATTGCTAACTCAATTTCCATCTTCAAATGAATGAAAAACAACATTATTTATGAAAAATAGACATTTTCCAAATAGAATTATTTGATTAACTGAGCATCCACCACAAAATATTTTATAATTTTAATGGTATTTAAATTAGGCTGAAATTTGCTTCAAAACGTATATATACGGTCTTCGCATCACAAGGGTTAATTTGACTATTTGCCAGGATACGATCAGCTAATCATTAGGGCACATAGCCTTGTAAACTGATGGCAATGCTTGCGAAATAATTACACAATATCTACATCTCCCATTTGGATGATGAATGTGCGCAACGGCCGAGACTCGGTCTGTTTCTGCATGGGCCGCGGATGTGTGTGTATGCACAAAACATCGCTCGCTCATCTTTAACTGCATCGAGACATCGTTAAATCAGTCAATTTGAGAAGAAAATGTAACGAAGGACCTCGTTAGCTGATGGAAGCATGGCTGTGAATATCAGTAGCTGACGTGATTGATGAGCTATTCATTGCCGTACATGTCCGGATTAGCTGATCATATCACACTCTAACAAATGGTGGCATGATCAACGCTTTTTTCCGGGGGAATCGCCACACAAGATATTGCAGATTAGCAGCCCAACAAACACGAGACTCTGAACCAATGTTGTTTTATTGTTGGGTCGACGTCGCAGACGGCGGGCCAGCAGTAAAACAACATTGGTGCCGAATATACACCGTGTATGCAGTTACGCGCTTTTTCAGATGTTCATCTACAAAAACGATATAGTTTTACCGTAAATTATCGAAGGGAGATTATATCGTAGGCTACTAGTGTATATATACATTTAAATTCATACATATAATAACTTTTACAGAAGTTTTCAGTATTTCGCTGTAGTTTGAACCTGTTTTTGCAAATGATTGTTTCGATATTTTACTGGAGCACATGTTATAGATAACATTTAAAGAGGTTTCTACCGAGCACTCAAAGGAACATATAAAATATAGAAATAGTTTTAAACTGTGGCAGCGGATTCCAAGCTGGCCACATATTACAATCCATTCCCACAGATTCCAATCAGGCTTGTGAACAGAAATGTGCCTTTATGGCGGCATTGTGCGTATTTCTCTAAACACTTGTTAAATGCCTGTTTTGCGGCCATTTTAATTTAGCGGAATTTGAAAATGTACCATTATCTTAAACTATGCAAAACCAAAGATTAAAAACCACATATTTATACGGCCACACAGATTCCAATGCGTTTCTACAGATCGAATCCGTTTCCAATCTGTTCCGACAAATGTTAATCTAATCTACTCTAATCATAGCAAATACGACACATAATATCAGCGTATAACATTTTTTAGCGCAATATATGTGTCTCTCATTTCAGATCAGTACTTCGACATCTTTATATTTCAAAAGAATACAATGTTCTAGTAGTTTGCTATGGGAGCTATTTTTAAGAGCAACTCATGCCGCAGCAACAATAATTTAGGTGTAATACATCAGCGATATTCAGAAATGGCTTCAGTTCTTGTTTAATTTGAAATCAGGGCGTATAAAGTTGATTCTTGACATGAAAAAAATTGCTCATGAAATTATTGACCGATTTCATAGCATAACATCTCACCATGGACTTTAAAAATACAAATACTACCATGACATTTCAGTGACGTTTCCGCAACATCTCAGTAAACACGAGACGTTGGCCCAACGTTGGTTTACTGTTGGGCCACCGTCCACGACGGTGGGCAAACAGTAAACCAACGTTGGACCAACGTCTCGTGTTTGCTGGGATTCGATCATCACGGCGCTTCAGACAACTATCAAATGACCGCTAAGTCCGGAGCCTCAGTGGCATTGCCACAGATTGCAATAAATCTTGCTGGGCGTTGCTATTTTTGGCTGCGGCATGTCTTCAAGAGGTAAGTTGTGATTGTTCCATGTGATCGAGTACTTCCTACGCGAGCGCTACTTCAAACCATTAGCGGAAAATTATACGCGCCCGGCTAATGCTGGGGCAATTCTGGCCCACCGTCCCATACGCTGGGAAAGCAATGGATAAACCTTGACAATGTATCAACCAGCATGGGCTGTGGAACTTTCCGTTAATGGAATCAAATTGAATGGTGTATATCCAGAACTGTTACTGCCAGAACCCCTTGGTGCCTTTTACTTAAATCACATTTCCGACGTTTTTATTCTTTCATAGACGCCGACTACGTCATGAATTCATGATGAATTAAGGCGCGTGAAGTGTTGCAGACATCCCTTAACCCTTTACCGGCTAAATTACTCAATTTGAATTTTCACCCACTTGAAGTTGTGTCTCGCTGACGCGATCTACAACTTCAAGTGAGTGAAAATTATTCAGATTTGACAAAATGGAGATTAACTCTCTTAAAATCTTGCTGGTTGATGTCACATTTTATCTTTAACATATTTAAAATGTGATACCTAATGTGCTAATAAAAAATGAAAACCCGAATATATGCGACACCGGTGGTTAAAGGGTTGATATATAATGTATTCGGAGCACAGCGGCCTCACTTGCTGAATGGAGCACAACAAAGATAGAGATGTCAAGAAAAACTTAAACAGCGATATTGGTCACAATGCAGAGAAAGCAGAATGTGTTCTGTCATATCGTGTTACATAAAGCAGGGAGAAAGTTAATCAATTGACACAAAACATGTAACCATAATTCATGTACAGTATAGAAATATACACAATGACAACATACATTGAACCATGATAATTTATGATGTTAAAATAGATATGTAAACAGTTGAAAATAACACACAATACACTGGACGATACCATGGTCTAAGACGCTGGCCCAACAGTAAACCAACGTTGGGCCAACGCCTCGTGTTTGCTGGGTAGCTGTAGATAAACGTTGATAAAATGACAAACTGAACACAATACTAAAAGGTCTACAAACAGGTGAGAAAACAACTAAAATTAACATCAGGTTGACATCAGAAGATATTGCGACAGAGGACAACATTTCAGCTATGTAATAGCCTACTACTTTGCTAAAATAGCCTACTATTGGACCAACGTCGAAGACGTTGGGCCGATGTTGTACAAATGGTATACAAATGTTTTGTGTTTACTGGGCAGTCATTCAGTTGTTATTTCTAATAAGGAGACGAATACAATACTAGTCTTCAATACTATTTTTGATACGAGGTCGAACAATCGAGATCGAAGTGGAACTGAGATAGAATATTGGAGATGATGGTTCGTTTGCATGTGACAACACGCCCTGAAATAAGACATGATAACTGCGCACAGAACAGCAATTAATATCATTACCTTTACATAACCCTTACAACGCTGAAATAGTTCTGTATAAACCCTGGAGACCAAAGCGTTTTTTCAATTTGAAATCCTCATAAATGTCTTCGTTCGCTCTTTCTGCATCATTTGAATACCTATGTTATGGGTTTACGGCCATTATAAATATTTCAATTCTTTTAATGTAGGGACCGTTTTTAGCAGTCAGAATCTGACGTATCTAAACACGATTCCCATACTGAAAAGCTAATGTATATAATGTATCTAATGTATTTAATGTAGCCACGCATACACTTGCAAACTCTGTTTTTATCATTTTGAGAACATGTCAATTTTGTATTTTAGCAAGGTGAAATATTTATAACTTTCTTATTTTGTAATTGTACGACATGATCATCCAAATTATTTTAATTATCTTAAGTCTTTTAATTACTTCTTGATTCAGTAATATAAGCCTAATAAATTGGTTTGCTGAACGCGTTTGAAAAAAAACATATAGAGAGTTGTCATAGCATATTTTTGGCATATTACATTGTTGGCATATTTTTTTAAAATAATTCTTCAAAGTCATATCCAGCAATAAAACAGAAAACATCAAAGAAATAGTATACCATTGTTGTAACAAGATTTCGGCACACCCGTCCTGCATTATTTGACTGGCCTGGAAAAGATGTGTTTTAGGTTCATTTCGATCATTAAAAACATTTTTCTAATTTTTACAGTTAACTGCGGCGTTGGATTGCGATTTAAAAAAATGTCCATCATCATCGCGGAGAATCACGGCATATATTTGTTCGCTATTTTTGATCAACACAGGCCTATTAATAACAGTGGTTTGTTTTCTGTGACTGGCTATAATGGTGATCATGTGGGCCACACGTCGTGGATCTTAACATTAGCATTTCATTTATGGTTGAGTCAATATTTTGAATGATAATCAACAACCATATACATTATCATGGCGCCAGATGATCTGTACAGACATGGATTCATCATTTGCGTCTTTACTTCTGGTGAAGGTGACAAGACCGTGTATACCCAGAGTAAGCACAAAACATTTGTATAACATTTGTACAATGTTGGGCCAACGTCGAAGACGTTGGGCCGACGTTGTACAAATGTTATACAAATGTTTTGTGTTTGCTGGGTAGTCCATCATGATCAATCAACTCACAGCCAGCGGAATTTCCTCCACTAACCCTTACAACGCTGAAATATTTGTGTAGAAACCATAGAGACCAAAGGGTTTTTTTCAATTTGAAATCATCATAAATGGCTGAGTTAGTTTATTCCGCTTCATTTGAATACCTATATGTTATGGGTCTACGGCCATTATCAATGTTTTAACTCTTTCAGTGCGGGGAGCGTAGTTAGACGTCAGAATCTGACGTCAGACGGCAGATTCTGACGTATAGAGACGGTCCCCACGCTGAAGGGGTTAATAGACATTAGACGTCATAATCTGACGTCTGTAGACGTCAGATTCTGACGTCTAAATTCGATCCCCGCACTGTGAGAGCACACATATTTATAATGCCATTTATGATGATTTAAAACTGAAAAAACCCTTTATACCCCTGCCTAACAGGAGCCGAATTTCTACAAATCGCCTTCCCGAATCGATTCGGGGAAATTCGGTGAAATTGATTCGTATCGTGTGTATGGTGTGTGGCAATTCGGACTGATACGGGACGGTACGGGAGGGTTCGGGACATTTTCTAACATGTCAGAACATTTTGCCGAACCGCCCGAATCATTACATTCGGCTTGAGATTCGTACAGTGCATATCTCAATTCGGATTGTACGGATAGGCATACATATTAATGCGTAGCAGCTCGTTGGGTTCGGATCATTAGACGTCTTAATGCGTAGCAGTTCGTTGAGTAGTTGAAGCTGGCAATATCTTCTTCCTCTAGTTCGTGTAGCAAAGTCCTGTTGTGGCCCAGTTGGACTCTTATTTTCAACCAATCCATCACATTTTTCTTCTTTTTACTTGCAATCGTCTTCTCGGTTCTTCTTCTCTTTTTTTTTTCTTCGTCTTCTTCTTCTTTTTCTTCTTCTTCAATTTCAAGGGCTGCTGCTGCACATATAACTAGCCCCATGCCTGCTGCAGTCATTTCGGTTTCTCTGGTCTACGTGTATGCCATTTTTCATAGTAATCCGAAAATGTGTTGAGGAATGGCTGATTCGGCGCTTTTATACCCAAATGGATTTTTTTCGGATTGTTCAGGCTCCTTAACAGTACGTTTTATACGGACGGTACTGGAGGGTACGTAATGTAGCTCGTATGATACGTAATGGATTCGTATCGAACGTATCGCCATTCGACTGATACGGCTCGTGTTCGGGTTGCACGGTTACTTTGATCGTGGCGTGCGTATCACCATGAATTATTGTATAGTTCATTCGGACAACTGTGGACGGCTGGTACGTAAACATGGTTAAGGCATACATGAGGTATGGCGAATTTATTCGTAAGGTTTGGCCCATACGGCATGGATATGTAATGATGCGGGAGTACTTCCGTAAGGTACGGCAGCGGTTCGGATGCCAGTCGCAAGCACGTATCTCCTGTCCTGAACCGCCACGAATGGCTGATTCGTAGAGAAAATGTAAAATTATGCGTATGGCTCGGAGATTTTTTCATTCGGATCGTGCGCCCCATTCGTCGCGATGCGGGGTTTGGTTTATACTAGCGTATTTCAGCGCTTTCAGGGCTAAGACGACTTGGCCTCAGTGCCGAGTCAACGTTTGCAAGAACGCCTGTGAGCCATCCTTCAACCAACGTGGATTGCATCTCTTCAGTTGATATCATTTTAATAGGATCTGCCGCAGATTTGTTTTTTCACGGATGTACCTGGGCAGAAGCACCAGTAGCAGCCGCAGCAGTCGCAGCAGCATCACAGCTGAACACAGCAGCTGGGAATCCGGGATAACAGCGGTGGTATTCTCAGCAGCAAAAGAACACTGGATCTGTCATCTCCGACGTCAACCAATCACCATACATAAATACACATTTAAAAAACTCAAATAGAGCTTACAAAGTATCAAGCTACGTTGAGCCCCTTTTTCGCACATATCGATATTCCCAGAACAATACATTTGTGCATTATGGAATGATAAAAACATTAAACATCACCGGATGTTTTAAAAAATAAAATAAAATGAATGTTACCACATGAGTGTAATAATATTAGGGCCTATACGGATGAACGTGTGGACCTAGTGGCGAGGCATTAATAATGGGGCTTATTTCATCACACCAATTCATACGAGAATCATGATGCAATGCCCATGCAGTAAACACAAAATATTTGTGTAGCATTTATACAGCGTTGGACCAACGTCGACGACGTTGGTCCGACGATGTATAAATGTAATACAAATGTTTTTTTGTTTAATGGGTGTTTCTGAAAACGGTATTTAATCGGTTTTTTTCACTCACGATAATGCATTTTGCTAAATTTCATGTGGTCAAATTTTGTTCGACTTATTAAAAATATAAAATAATCTTTCATACCAAAAAAAGTGTGAAGGTTTTGCGCAGCAACATCGTTATATATTGTCTGCAACACTAATGGCCATATTATGTCAGGACTTTGGCCTGAAAGTTGGTCCTTCCAAGAACGGGCTAATTATGGTGACATTTAGAGGCATCATCAATACCCATCAAACACGGGGCATTAACCCGATGCTGTTTCAATGCACGCCCATCGTCTTCGACGCTGGCCCAACATTGAAACAGCATTAGATGAATGCCCGGTGTTTGTTGGGTATGAGCTATGTCGTCACCGGGCAGGGCGGGGGCACTAGGATAGTGGTTAGCACCGCTGCCTTTCACGCCAGAGTTCGGGGTTCGGTTCCCGGTCTCGGCGGTTTGAAAGAAACAAAAATGTTTCTTCCCCATCCACGTGTGAATGTCAGTATTGTGGGGAGCCTCCGTGACCGAGAGTTAGCGTGCTCGGCCTAAGACCGCCAGGGCTCGAATTTCGAATCCTGTGTCTGGAAGACAGTGTCATTTCAATCATCTCACCATCCTCAGGAGGCTCTCCTGGCCCAGTTTAGCCTATATGTGCACAAAGGTGGCCTAAAGCCCGATTCATTTCATTTTTGTCACCGGGCAGTGGTGGGTTGTCTTAGTATAGAAGACGTATCAGAGAGAGTTGTGCGACTGACAGTCTGACACGTCAATAAACAACTACAAGTGCAGGGGATAATTATGACGTTGTTCCACCGTTTTAAATTTATCCCTAGTGCGCGGATATCATCTATCTCATTCAAGTTAGAGGAGTAGAGATATGTGGAGCCTACATTACGGTTTTGTGTGGATCCGATGCTTGGGACTTTATTGTTCAATTATGTCTGCAAACTGGTTATCAGCGCATTACCAGGCTTTTGTACGGTATCTATTCTGATCAAAAATATAAAAATTAAGATGATACTATTATCATGATTATGTAAATTGTCAATCCGATTGAAAGACCTAATTTTTATGTGATGTGAACGTTTTAACCAGCACAATATACCTAGTTACTAGAATCATAACTTGTTAAATTTAAACGACTTCTTGTCTCAATAGGAACGGAACATGTATGTGTGTCATTATTGTCATGGTCATGCAGACCACTTTGATGGATTAGCTTCATGTTTTGCTTAACCCTAGTACAGGGCAGGGCAGGAGGGTGCCACCCGTGGCCAATGCACATTTAAATTATTGCTTTCTTCCTAACGGTACTGTAAAAACACGATGCAGGTGGATATCACATAGGCCACATACTAATAAGCCTAGAACGGATATATGGTGAGCGACAGGTTATCTAGTGCCGGACAGTGATCAACAATTAAAAATTATTTTTTGTCAATAGTCTAAACATTTTTACAACATGCCGGATATTAGTTTGTTTCCCTCGGCTTTTAAATGTGAAATAATGACTTTATTAAATAAATCATTATTATTACACTGGCCTACGATATGTCGTTTTCCTGGCGCAACATTTGTTTTTTTCCCCTATAACTTTGTGAAATATTGATAATAGATGTTATCACGGCTCTGAATTGGTTTCCCGGGTGTGAGAAACCTATATGTAGACACCAAAAACACATCTCTACGTTATTTTGAACCAAAGTTATAGCACATTGCCTTGCAATGGCGGCCATTTTGGATTTTGTCCTCTAGCGGCAAGCGCACAAGGTGAAATTTAGGGGACTTCAAGTATGTTGCTCAGGTAGGTTTTAATACACCGAAATGATGGTTTTATGTTCATTGTAAGCCAAGCCGTGATGTAAAGTTGTGACATTTTTACTAATTCTGGCGGCCATTTTGTTTTTGAATTTTGAGTAGGGAAAACACAAAATATAGCTTGGCATGGGGCAGATTTGGAATCAGCGTTCCCAAATTGTGTAAGAGCAACTGCATGCCAAATTCTACTAAAAAATGCCTTACCAAGTCAGAAATTTCGAAAATGGGCCCAGACTAATTGGCTACCAGTAAAATACCGCATACGCTTTAAGCTCTGTACCATCACTTTTAAAGCCTTCCTTTTTCACCCACCTACATATCTCTATAATTATTTAGTACCACTTCAAAATTCAACACTGCTTAGATCATCCAACACAAATATGTTAACTGCTCCACGTTTTCGAACAAAATGGGGCTCAAGAGATTTTGCAGTTGCAGCTCCCTCCACCTGGAATTCTCTGCCGGTTAATTTGAGAACTGCGAGTACAGTCACCTCATTTAAAAAAATGCTGAAGACTTTTCTTTTCGATTCGGCTTTCCCCCCCTAATTCCTCGGAGATTCGGCGCCCAGTTGTCGACTTACGCTTTCACTCTCGACATTGAGCTGGTTTCGATTTGGATTCTGCGCCTCTGAGTTCGCATCTCCGAGGATTTAGGCGCTATAGAAGTTACCGAATTGAATTGAATTGTAAGAGTAAACATATTTCTAATGGCCGTAGACCCATACCATATGTATTCAAATAAATCGGAGAGAGCCAACTAAGACATTTTTGATGATTTTAAATTGAAAAATCCCTTTGGTCCCCATGGTTTATACAAAAATATTTCAGCGCTTTAAGGGTTAACCATTAGAACACTGATGTCGACCATGGTGGACTACAATATTGTTTTCTTTTGTTTTATCGTCAGATTCACATTAAATTCATCAACCAGGATTATTGCTTATTTCGCGGATTTCTCAGTCAATTCTCAACTAATTTTCATGAAATTTTACACACGCTATTTTCCATTCATGTCGTGACTACCATGAAAGTTTCGCGAAATTTTGATAAGTATTGTAGAAGTTAGATCATATGTCATGTAATAAAATTCCGACACGAAGCTAATGGGTTTATAGAGGGCAACATTTTTATTTATTTACTACATGTTAAATGTTCTAACTTCTAATAGTTAGCAAAACTTCGCGAAACTTTCAGGGTAGTCATGATATAAATGTAAAATAGTGTGTGTGAAATTTCATGAAAATTGGTTGAGAATTGACTGAGAAATCGGCGAAAATCGTTCACCACGGTTAATGTGAATCCGACTATAATGGCCTTTTAGAACAAGCTTTTTAAAGTTTAATATGACTCAAATATGCAATAATCATATAAATCTCGACTTAAATTTGGCAAATTCAACCATTTTTTAGTCACTTGAAGTTGTGGATCGCGGTAGCGAGACACAACTTGAAGTGGTTGAACCTTTCTAATTATTAGTTCAGAGATCGAAATGGTATGGGATGTCTATGTATGTGGGTATGGGCTATGTTGATACCACCACGGGCGAGGGGCTGAATAATTAGTAAACTCTGCGATAAAAAAATAGGCGTGTTGTTGCCGAAGTAAAATTGAAAGTATCATTAATTAACTAGAGTTTTCGCATTGCATAGCATAGCGTAGGAACCTCTCCGTTATTAGCATTAGAGCAGTACAGTTATGGTATATAAAGCAGCCCTAAAGGTATCTGAAAAAAGGTAGAACATCAGGCTTACAAAAAAAATGTTTACGTCCGCACAGCGGCTATTTTAAAACTGACCTGTAGAAAAGGTGGAAATGACCTTGGATGGGTGGGCGCCAGGCACCTGTACCTTAATTTTGAAGATCCACGACTTTTAGTTTTATTTTATGGCTACCCTCGATTTTGACCTCATTTGTCTGTATGGACTTGAGATCTCAGGGTCAAAGTCACGGATGGAATAACCTTGGATGAGTGGGCGCCAGGCACCTGTACCTTAATTTTGCTGATCCACGACTTTTAGTTAATTTTTTTTTAATAAGGAAACGGGAATAAGAAATAAGTAACTAACTTTGAACACGGACCTAATATATTATTATGTATTTCTTGGACCATGCCCAATCCCCGCAAACACAAAACATTTGTAGGCCTATAGCAATTTTACACAGCGTCGTCCCAACACTGTACAAATGTTATGCAAATGTTTTGTGTTGGAATAAACCACTAACCACGTTATCACGTGCGCCAAGTTTCAGAACATTGATCCGTGTCATTTTCGAACGTTGAAACAATGATGTTTTATTGTCGGCTCAATGTTTGCGACGCTGTCCCAACATCAAAACATCATGTTTCACTCGACTGGCAAGTTTGTAGAATGAACACGTGGCCGAGATTCGGGGCAATGAAATAAAAACCAGCGATCAAGTCAATCGCGCTGACAAGAGAACGCAGACAAACCGACGGACGGACACGTGTAGAGGCTGCGTACGTCTGATGCAAAAACAGAAAACATCCCCCGTAACACTGCGTAACGGGAGATGGTTGATTATAGTATTGGTACGTGTAGCTAATTATCCCTATCTTGTCAGAACTCTGGGCCTATGTCACTCTTCGAAAAAGTTCTTGGAATAGGTGTTGCATAGTTTTATGAGGCTGTTGTTTTTCCCGCATGTAAAACAGAAACAGGAAGTTTTCCCGGAAACAATGCTGCGCTGCCCAGAGGAAGCCGTTTAACCTATGGTGGCTGAATATTGGACCAGGATCGTAGACGCTGGCTCATCGTTGAACCAAAATAGCGTCAATGTTCAGAGCTTCCTAGCAGACAATAGACGTTGAATCAATGTCGGTTTAACGTTGGTCCACCGTCGTAGACGGTGAATAAGCGTTAAATCAACATTGATTCAACGTTTTGTGCCGGGTTGTTTGTCGGCGTAAGGTTGTGGCTGCAATCCTGTGTAGCCCGCAGGCAACTTGTCGTCTAGTCGGCGCTGATCAGACTTGCCGCGAATTGACCCGTTGACAAATGGTTTCTTAAGTTACTGGTGACACCTGCTGTGGGCTTCTGCGGGCTGCGCTAGGAAATAATTATGTTTGCGGGCCGTCCCCGCCCCTGTCGGCGCGTAAAATCAATCTTCATATTTTAACTGGCTGACATTAATTTGTGAGGTTTTTCTCGTGGCTGATCGTGAATCATGTATCAAAGATGGGGATAATTACAAGTCCTCCACACACATGTAGGCTATAAGTGTGAACAAACACAGCTGAACAAACACAGCTGAGAAAGTTGGTCCAACATTGTATAAGTGTTGTACAAATGCTTTGTGTTTGCTGGGAGGCCAGAGCGTCCTTATTGTGATACCAATGTTGATTTAATGTTGGCCCATCGTCCCCGACTCTGGGCCAACATTGTGTCCCCATCATTGTTTTAATTATATTAATTTAACCCTTTATGTTATCTTATTTAAATTTTCTCCCACTTGAAGTTGTGGGTCGCGGCCTTCAAGTGGGTGAAAATTGCTCATATTTGTTTAATTTGAGACAAAACATTTAGAAACCTCGATGTTTTTTAACCTGCTGATAAAAACGACTATTTGTTTATGTTTATTCGACTTTCCAATTAAGAAGCATGCAAAACATTGGTACAATTTCATTATTTTCCAACACGTGTTTTACTTTGGTTGACGGGATCAGGTCGAAATTATATAAATAAAATAATATATAACAGTATAATATAAAACTAACTGTTCACCAGTAATAATAGGCAGATAGGTGTTGGCACACGTGAAAGTCAGTCCCCACACTAATAGAGTAAAATATTTATAGTGGCCGTAGACCCATGACATAGGTATTCAAATGAAGCGGAAAGAGCTGACTAAGACATTTATGATGATTTCAAGGGGTTGATAGACATTAGACGTCATAATCTGACGTATGTAGACGTCAGATTCTGACGTCTGAAGTTGATCCCCGCACTGTGAGAGTACACATATTTATAATGGCCGTAGACCCATCACATAGGTATTCAAATGAATTGGAAAGAGCTAACTAAGTCATTTATGATGATTTAAAACTGAAAAGCCCCTTTAGTCGCAATGGTTTATACGAACGTATTTCAGCGCTTTCAGGGCTAAGACGACTTGGCCTCAGTGCCGAGTCATAGTTTGCAAGAACGTCTGTGAGCCATCCTTCATCCAACGTGGATTGGATCACTTCAGTTGAGATCATTTAAATAGGATCTGCCGGAGACTTGTTTTTTACGGATGCACCTGGGCAGAAGCACCGGCAGCAGGAGAAGCAGCATCACAGCTGAACATAGCAGCTGGGAATCCGGGATAACAGCGGTGGTATTCTCAGCAGCAAAAGAACACTGAATCTGTCATCTCTGACGTCAACCAATCACCATACATAAATACACATTTGAAAAAACTGAAATACAAAGTATCAAGCTACGCTGTGCCTCTTTTTAGAACATATCGATTTTCCCAGAACAATACATTTGTGCATTATGGAATGATAGAAACATTATTTAAACATCACCGGATAATATAAAAAAATAAAATAAAATGAATGTTACCGCATGAGTGTAATAATATTATACGAATAAACGTGTGGACCTAGTGGCGGGGCATTAATAATGGGGCTTATTTCATTAAACCAATCCATACGAGAATCATGATACAATGCCCAGTAAACACAAATATTTGTGTAGCATTTATACAGCGTCCGACGATGTATAAATATTATACAAATGTTTTTTTGTTTAAGGGGTGCTTCTGAAAACGGCATTTACTCGCTTTTTTCACTCACCATCATGTATTTTCTTTAATTTCATGTGGTTAAAATTGTTTCGACTTATTATAAATACAAAATAATTTTCATATCAAAACCATTGTGAAGGTTTTGCGCAGCGACATCGTTATATTGTCTGCAACACTAATGGCCATATTATGTCAGGACTTTGGCCTGAAAGTTGGTCCTTCCAAGAACGGGCTAATGGTGACATTTAGAGGCATCATCAGTACCCATCAAACACGAGCCATTAACCCGATGCTGTTTCAATGTTCGCCCATCGTCTTCGACGCTGGCCCAACATTGAAACAGCATTAGTTGAATGCCCCGTATTTGCTGGGTATGAGCCATGTCGTCACCGGGCAGGGCGGGGTCCTAGGGTGGTGGTTAGCACCGCTGCCTTTCACGCCAGAGTTCGGGGTTCAGTTCCCGGTCTCGGCGGTTCGAAAGAAACAAAAATGTTTCTTCCCCATCCACGTGTGAGAGTCAGTATTGTGGGGAGCCTCCGTGACCGAGAGGTAGCGTGCTCGGCCTCAGACCGCCAGGGCTCGAATTTCGAATCCTGTGTCTGGAGGACAGTGTCATCTCAATCATGTCACCATCCTCAGGAGGTTCTCCTGGCCCAGTTTAGCCTATATGTGCACAAAGGTGGCCTAAAGCCCGATTCATTTCATTTTTGTAACCGGGCAGTGGTGGCTTGTCTTAGTATAGAAGACGTATCAGATAAAGTTTTGCGACTGACAGTCTGACACGTCAATAAACAACTACAAGTTCAGGGGATAATTATGACGTTGTTCCACCGTTTTAAATTTAACCCTTACTGCGCGGAGATCGACTTTAGTCGTCAGAATCTGACGTCTGTAGTCGTCAAATTCGGACGTCTAAAGTCGATCCCCGCACTGTAAGAGTAAACATATTTCTAATGGCCGTAGACCCATACCACATGTATTAAAATAAATCGGAGAGAGCCAACTAAGAAATTTTTGATGATTTTAAATTGAAAAAAACCTTTGGTCCCCATGGTTTATACAAAAGTATTTCGGCGCTTTAAGGGTTAACCATTAGAACACTGATATCGACCATGGTGAACTACAATATTGTTTTCTTTTGTTTTATCGTCAGATTCACATTAAATTCATCAACCAGCATTATTGGTTATTTCACGGATTTATGAAATAAATGAAATAAATGTAAAATAGTGTGTGTGAAATTTCATGAAAATTGGTTGAGAATTGACTGAGAAATCAGCGAAAATCGTTCACCACGGTCAATGTGAATCCGACTATAATGGCCTTTTAGAACAAGCTTTTTAAAGTTTAATATGACTCAAATATGCAATAATCATATAAATCTCGACTTAAATTTGGCAAACTCAACCATTTTTTAGTCACCTGAAGTTGTGGATCGCGGTAGCGAGACACAACTTGAAGTGGTTGAACATTTCAAATTATTAGTTCAGAGATCGAAATGGTATGTGATGTCTATGTATGTGGGTATGGGCTATGTGGATACCACCACGGGCGGGGGGCTGAATAATTAGTAAACTCTGCGATAAAAAAATAGGCCTGTTGTTTCTAAAGTAAAATTGAAAGTATCATTAATGAACTATGAGTTTTCGCATTGCATAGCGTAGGAACCTCTCCGTTATTAGCATTGGAGAAGTACAGTTATGATATATAAAGCGGCCCTAAAGGTATCCGAAAAAAGCGAGAACATCAAGCTTACAAAAAAAATGTTTACGTCCGTACAGCGGCTGTATTAAAACTGACCTGTAGCATTTTATAACTTGTCCACCCTCGAGCTACCCTCGATTCACGACGGGAATGACCTTGGATGGGTGGGCGCCAGGCACCTGTACCTTAATTTTGATGATCCACGACTTTTAGTTTAAATTTCTGGCTACTCTCGATTTTCTGCTTAATTTTTCCGTATGACTTTGAGATCTCAGGGTCAAGGTCACGGTGGGAATGACCTTGGATGGGTGGGCGCCAAAGACCTGTACCTTAATTTTGCTGATCCACGACTTTTAGTTATTTTTTTTTGAATAAGGAAACGGGGATAAGGAATAAGTAACTAACTTTGAACACAGACCTAATAATATTAGGCCCTATGTATTTCTTGGACTATGGCCAATCCCAGCAAACACAAAACATTTGTATTGCAATTTTGTACAACGTCATCCCAACACTGTATAACTGTTATGCAAATGTTTTGTGTTGGAATAAACCACTAACCACGTTATCACGTGCGCCAAGTTTCAGAACATTGATCCGTGCCATTTTTGAACGTTGAAAAACTCATCTTTTAATGTCGGCCCAATGTTTGCGACGCTGTCCCAACATCAAACCATCATGTTTCACTCGTATGGCAAGTTTGTAGAATGAACACGTGGCCAAGATTCGGGGCAATGAAATAAAAACCCGCGATCGAGTCAATTGCGCTGACAAAAGAACGCAGACAAACTGACAGACGGACACGTGTAGCGGCGGCGGACGTCTAATGCAAAAACAGAAAACATCCCCCGTAACACTGCGTAACGGGAGATGGTTGATTTTAGTATTGGTACGTGTAGCTAATTATCCCCATCTTGTCAGAACTCCGGGCCTATGTCACTCTTCGAAAAAATTCTTGGAATAGGTGTTGCATAGTTTTATGAGGCTGTTGTTTTTTTCCCGCATGTAAAACAGAAACGGAAGTTTTCCCGGAAACAATGATGCGCTGCTCAGAGGAAGCCGTTTAACCTCTAGTGGCTGAATATTGGGCCAGGATCGTAGACGCTGGCTCATCGTTGAACCAAAATAGAGTCAATGTACAGAGCTTCCCAGCA
The DNA here is from genome assembly GCA_964017125.1 of Flabesymbios commensalis. Lineage (NCBI taxonomy): Eukaryota > Metazoa > Annelida > Polychaeta > Terebellida > Flabelligeridae > Flabesymbios > Flabesymbios commensalis. The sequence goes on along the minus strand of OZ024914.1, from coordinate 41,067,400 downwards.
GACAATAGACGTTTAATCAATGCTGGTTTAACGTTGGTTCACCGTCGTAGACGGTTAACCAACGTTGAACCAACATTGATTCAACGTATTGTGTCTGCCGGGTTGTTTGTCGGCGTAAGGCTGTGGCTGCAATCCTGTGTAGCCCGCAGGCAACTTGTCGTCTAGTCGGCGCTGATCAGATTTGCCGCGAATTGACCCGTTGACAAATGGTTTCTTAAGTTACTGGTGACACCTGCTGTGGGCTTCTGCGACCAGGCAATAATTATGTTTGCGGGCCGTCCCCGGCCCGGTCGGCGCGTAAAATCAATCTTCATATTTTAACTGGCTGACATTAATTTGTGAGGTTTTTCTCGTGGCGGACAGTGGCGGATCGTGAATCATGTATCAAAGATGGGGATAATTACAAGTCCTCCACACTCATGTAGGCTATAAGTGTGTCCTTTATGAACAAACACAGCTGAGAAACAAGAAATGTAGCCAATGTCGGCCCAACGTCGTCGCCGTTGGTCCAACATTGCATAAATGTTGTACAAATGTTTTGTGTTTGCTGGGAGGCCAGAGCGTCCTTATTGTGATACCAATGTTGATTTAATGTTGGCCCGTCGTCCCCGACTCTGGGCTAACATTGAGTCCCCATCATTTTTTAATTTTAATAATTTAACCCTTCAAGTTATCTTATTTAAATTTTCTCCCTCTTGAAGTTGTGGGTCGCGGTCTTCATTCAAGTGGGTGAAAATTACTCATATTTGTTTAATTTGAGATAAAACATTTATAAACCTTGATGTTTAAAAACACATTTTATTCCCAGTAACATTTATTTCCCCTGCTGATAGAAACGACTGTTTGTTTAAATGTTTATTTGACTTTCCAGTTAAGAAACATGCAAAAAATTGGTATAATATAACATTTTTTTCAACATGTTATTTACTTTGGTTGACGGGAACAGATCGAAATTATATAAATAAAATAATATATAACAGTATAATATAAAACCAACTGTTCACCAGTAATAATAGGCAGATAGGTGTTGGCATACGTGAAATTCGGTCCCCGGCCCCCGCACTAATAGAGTAAAATATTTATAGTGGCCGTAAACCCATGACATAGGTATTCAAATGAAGCGGAAAGAGCTTACTAAGACATTTATAATGATTTCAAATTGATAAACCCTTTGGTCTCCATGGTTAATATAAAAAATATTTCAACGTTGTAAGGGTTGATTCAAAATTATTCCGTGTGGTACATAAATACGACAAAGATTGTTGAAGGGTCATTGCATCAAACAGGTTACATTAATTTTTAGACAAGACTACGATTATGCCTACATCTTTAACTTTCTTTGCGATATACCATAACATTATTGTTGAAATGCCATTATAAGCCTCTTTGTTATGGTGTGCTATTCACGGCTCCACGTTGGAGCGCTGATCTATGCTGTTTTTCTGTTTTTGAAGTTGGTGGGCCAGCATTAAAGTATCATTGGCTGATAGGGTGTTGGTTAAATGAGCACGTTTCCATCAGAGAAGCTGACGACAAAAGAATTAGCTTAGTGACACGAGACCGATCGCTATCTGGCCCCAGGGTCGTCCTGTTAGTCCATGGTGGGCTAACAGCGTCCCATGCAGTAAACACAAAAGATGTGTGTAACATTTGTACAATGTCCGACGTTGTACAAATGTTACACAAATGTTTTGTGGGGTGACAGGTGCTGGCGACACTGAACAGTGGCTGTTCAATCCCAACTCGGAGAACTGGGGAGAGAGCATCTTCCCTCGACCTTGAAACTATCCGGAGACATGATGGATCAACAGGCAGGCCTCTGACCATTAACGGTGTCTGAAAACATGATGAAAGACCACCGCAGATTGACCACTGTCCAGCGGCAGCCCTGTTATGGTCGGGGTTGACAGCTGATCTCATCGTTTCTGAAAAAGAACGGAAGGCATCGTTTTCGTCTTCCAAATTTAGCTATGTACACACTGCATGGCTCATACAAACCGAGGCTGATTCAAGGTTTTTCAATTAATTAAGTGCATGAGTCCACAGAGAATGAAGGTCACTATCTGGGGCGAGGTCATGACACTATAGAGCACGCCGACTATTTATATTTAATCATGAAAGGGATTACAAACATGTTTGGTGAAACTCGGCCGAACTCTCCAGGTCGCACGGTTGTCAATGTTACACACCATAGTTTCACTATTATAAATACGAGACGTGTATCTTCGTAAATATCGGTATCAGTCCATATCGCACCCGGGCTAAAATCCCAGTAAACACCAGACATTAGACGTAGTTGTATTGGTCCGTGCACCAGACGTTGTGTATTGTGTTTGCTGCCTGGGATTTCCGCCACTATAGTGTCATGTTTGTATTGCGGGCTTAAGAAAATACAGAACGTTCCGAAGCCTCGGACCATTTTTATCAATCTCTAGATAGTATATTTGAGTACAAAATAAAATATTTGCCGGTCTATACTAGCCTCCTCAGCGTATATAGTACTCCCGTTTCAGGTCTACGTCAGAGACGTTGGTCTGACGTTGATTTAAAGCGACACAATCAAGCTAAAATAAAAAATAATCAGTATTTTCATCTTGGCTCCTTGATACGATCATAATATGTCAACATGTCCATGGACTATTATTGCGCAATTTGTTTTGCGCCTTCACCAGTTATGCGATAAACAAGGACTAAATACGGAAATAACTGATCAATGGGGCTTTTGGCACATGTTGGCACATGTTGGTCCAACATTGTATAAATGTTGTACAAATGTTTTGTGTTTGCTGGGAGGCCAGAGCGTCCTTATTGTGATACCAATGTTGATTTAATATTGGCCCATCGTCCCCGACTCTGGGCCAACATTGAGTCCCCATCATTTTTTAATTTTAATAATTTAACCCTTAAAGTTATCTTATTTAAATTTTCTCCCACTTGAAGTTGTGGGTCGCGGGCTTCAAGTGGGTGAAAATTACTCATTATTTGTTTAATTTGAGACAATTTAGACATTTAGAAACCTTGATGTTTTTTTAACCTGCTGATAAAAACGACTATTTGTTTATGTTTATTTGACTTTCCAGTTAAGAAGCATGCAAAACATTGGTACAATTTCATTATTTTCAAACATGTGTTTTACTTTGGTTGACGGGATCAGGTCGAAATTATAAATAAAATAATATATAAAAGTTTAATATAAAACTAACTGTTCACCAGTAATAATTGGCAGATAGGTGTTGGCATACGTGAAAGTCAGTCCCCACACTAATAGAGTGAAATATTTGTAGTGGCTGTAGACCTATGACATAGGTATTCAAATGAAGCGGAAAGAGCTAACTAAGACATTTCTGATGATTTCAAGGGGTTGATAGACATTAGACGTCATAATTTGACGTATGTAGACGTCAGATTCTGACGTCTGAAGTTGATCCCCGCACTGTGAGAGTACACATATTTATAATGGCCGTAGACCCATCACATAGGTATTCAAATGAATCGGAAAGAGCTAACTAAGTCATTTATGATGTTTTAAAACTGAAAAAACCCTTTAGTCTCAATGGTTTATACGAACGTATTTCAGCGCTTTCAGGGCTAAGACGACTTGGCCTCAGTGCGAGTCAACGTTTTCAAGAACGCCTGTGAGCCATCCTTCATCCAACGTGGATTGGATCACTTCAGTTGAGATCAGATTTGTTTTTTTTAAGGATGTACCCGGGCAGAAGCACCAGCAGCAGCCGCAGCAGTCGCAGCAGCATCACAGCTGAACACAGCAGCTGGGAATCCAGGATAACAGCGGTGGTATTCTCAGCAGCAAAAGAACACTGGATCTGTCATCTCTGGCGTCAACAAATCACCATACATAAATAGACATTTAAAAAAACTCAAATAGGGCTTACAAATTATCAAGCTACGTTGAGCCCCTTTTCCGCACATATCGATATTCCCAGAACAATACATTTGTGCATTATGGAATGATAAGAACAATAAACATCACCGGAATGAATAAAATAAAATAAAATAAAATGAATGTTACCGCATGAGTGTAATAATATCATACAGATGAACGTGTGGACCTAGTGGCGGTGCATTAATAATTGGGCTTATTTCATCACACCAATCCATACAAGAATTATGATGCAATGTCCAGTAAACACAAAACATTTGTGTAACATTTATACAGCGTTTGACAAACGTCGACGACGTTGGTCCGACGATGTATAAATGTTATACAAATGTTTTTTGTTTAATGGGTGCTTCTGAAAACGGTATTTAATCGCTTTTTTTCACCCAGGATAATGTAGTTTGCTTAATTTCATGTGGTTAAAATTGTTTTCGTCTTATTATAAATACAAAATAATCTTTCATATCAAAACCATTGTGAAGGTTTTGCGCAGCGACATCGTTATATTGTCTGCAACACTAATGGCCATATTATGTCAGGACTTTGGCCTGAAAGTTGGTCCTTCCAAGAACGGGCTGATGGTGACATTTAGAGGCATCATGAATACCCATCAAACACGGGGCATTAAACCGATGCTGTTTCAATGTTCGCCCATTATCTTCGACGCTGGCCCAACATTGAATGTATGTGTATGAGCCATGTCGTCACCGGTCAGTGGTGGCTTGTTTTTTTAGACGTATCAGAGAGAGTTGTGCGACTGACAGTCTGACACGTCAATAAACAACTACAAGTGCAGGGGACAATTATGACGTTGTTCCACCGCTCTAAATTTAACCCTTACAGCGCGGGGATCGACTTTAGTCGTCAGAATTTGACGTCTGTAGGCGACAGATTCGGACGCACTTTAAGAGTAAAAAATATTTCTAATAGCCGTAGACCCATACCATAGGTATTCAAATGAATCGGAGAGAGCCAACTAAGACATTTTTGATGATTTTAAATTGAAAAAACCCTTCCAGCGCTTTAAAGGTTAACTATTAGAACACTGATGTCGACCATGGTGACTACCATAAAAGTTTTGATAAGTATTGTAGAAGTTAGACCATCTGCCATGTAATAAAATTCTGAGACGAAGCTAATGGGTTTATAGAGGGCAACATTTTTATTTATTTACTACATGTCAAATGGTCTAACTTCTGAAATAGTTAGCAAAACTTTGCGAAACTTTCAGGGTAGTTATGACATAAATGTAAAATAGTGTGTGTAAAATTTCATGAAAATTAGTTGAGAATTGACTGAGAAATCAGCGAAATCGTTCACCACGGTTAATGTGAATCCGACTATAATGGCCTTTTAGAACAAGCTTTTTAAAGTTTAATATGACTCAAATATGCAATAATCATATAAATCTCGATTTAAATTTGGCAAATTCCACCAATTTTTGGTCACTTGAAGTTCTGGATCGTGGTAGCGAGACACAACTTGAAGTGGTTGAACATTTCAAATTCTTAGTTCAGAGATCGAAATGGTACGTGATGTCTATGTATGTGGGTATGGGCTATGTGGATACCACCACGGGCGAGAGACTGAATAATTAGTAAACTCTGCGATAAACAAATAGGCGTGTTGTTGCCGAAGTAAAATTGCAAGTATCATTAATTAACTAGAGTTTTCGCATTGCATAGCATAGCGTAGGAGCCTCTACGTTATTAGCATTAGAGCAGTACAGTTATGGTATATAAAGCAGCCCTAAAGGTATCTGAAAAAAGCTAGACCATCAGGCTTACAAAAAAAATGTTTACGTCCGCACAGCGGCTATTTTAAAACTGACCTGTAGCATTTTATAACTTGTCCACCATCTGGCTACCCTCGATTCACGGTGGAAATGACCTTGGATGGGTGGGCGCCAGGCACCTGTACCTTAATTTTAAAGATCCACAACTTTTAGTTTTATTTTCTGGCTACCCTCGATTTTGACCTCATTTTTCTGTATGACCTTGAGATCTCAGGGTTACGGTCACGGATGGAATAACCTTGGATGGGTGGGCGCCAAGCACCTGTACCTTAATTTTGCTGATCCACGCCTTTTAGTTAAATTTTTTTGAATAAGGAAACGGGAATAAGAAATAAGTAACTAACTTTGAACACCGACTAATATATTATTATGTATTTCTTGGACCATGCCCAATCCCCGCAAACACAAAACATTTGTAGGCCTATAGCAATTTTGCACAGCGTCGTCCCAACACTGTACAAATGTTATGCAAATGTTTTGTCTTGGAATAAACCACTAACCACGTTATCACGTGCGCCAAGTTTCAGAACATTGATCCGTGTCATTTTCGAACGTTGAAACAATGATGTTTTAATGTCGGCCCAATGTTTGCGACGCTGTCCCAACATCAAAACATCATGTTTCACTCGACTGGCAAGTTTGTAGAATGAACACGTGGCCGAGATTCGGGGCAATGAAATAAAAACCAGCGATCAAGTCAATCGCGCTGACAAGAGAACGCAGACAAGCCGACGGACGGACACGTGTAGCGGCGGCGTACGTTTAATGTAAAAACAGAAAACATCCCTCGTAGCACTGCGTAACGGGAGATGGTTGATTATAGTATTGGTACGTGTAGCTAATTATCACCATCTTGTCAGAACTCTGGGCCTATGTCACTCTTCGAAAAAGTTCTTGGAATAGGTGTTGCATAGTTTTATGAGGCTGTTGTTTTTCCCCATGTAAAACAGAAACAGGAAGTTTTCCCGGAAACAATGCTGCGCTGCCCGGAGGAAGCCGTTTAACCTATGGTGGCTGAATATTGGGCCAGGATCGTAGACGCTGGCTCATCGTTGAACCAAAATAGAGTCAATGTTCAGAGCTTCCTAGCAGACAATAAACGTTGAATCAATGTCGGTTTAACGTTGGTCCACCGTCGTAGACGGGGAACAAGCGTTAAATCAGCATTGATTCAACGTTTTGTGCCGGGTTGTTTGTCGGCTTAAGGTTGTGGCTGCAATCCTGTGTAGCCCGCAGGCAACTTGTCGTCTAGTCGGCGCTGATCAGACTTGCCGCGAATTGACCCGTTGACAAATGGTTTCTTAAGTTACTGGTGACACCTGCTGTGGGCTTCTGCGGGCTGCGCTAGGAAATAATTATGTTTGCGGCCGTCCCAGCCCCGGTCGGCGCGTAAAATCAATCTTCATATATTAACTGGCTGACATTAATTTGTGAGGTTTTTCTCATGGCGGATCGTGAATCATGTATCAAAGATGGGGATAATTACAAGTCCTCCACACACATGTAGGCTATAAGTGTGATCAACATGTGTCCTTTATGAACAAACACAGCTGAACAAACACAGCTGAGAAAGTTGGTCCAACATTGTATAAGTGTTGTACAAATGCTTTGTGTTTGCTGGGAGGCCAGAGCGTCCTTATTGTGATACCAATGTTGATTTAATGTTTGCCCATCGTCCCCGACTCTGGGCCAACATTGAGTCCCCATCATTGTTTTAATTTTATTAATTTAACCCTTAATGTTATCTTATTTAAATTTTCTCCCACTTGAAGTTGTGGGTTGCGGCCTTCAAGTGGGTGAAAATTGCTCATATCTGTTTAATTTGAGACAAAACATTTAGAAACCTCGATGTTTTTTAACCTGCTGATAAAAACGACTATTTGTTTATGTTTATTCGACTTTCCAATTAAGAAGCATGCAAAACATTGGTACAATTTCATTATTTTCCAACACGTGTTTTACTTTGGTTGACGGGATCAGGTCGAAATTATATAAATAAAATAATATATATTAGTATAATATAAAACTAACTGTTCACCAGTAATAATAGGCAGATAGGTGTTGGCACACGTGAAAGTCAGTCCCCACACTAATAGAGTAAAATATTTATAGTGGCCGTAGACCCATGACATAGGTATTCAAATGAAGCGGAAAGAGCTGACTAAGACATTTATGATGATTTCAAGGGGTTGATAGACATTAGACGTCATAATCTGACGTATGTAGACGTCAGATTCTGACGTCTGAAGTTGATCCCCGCACTGTGAGAGTACACATATTTATAATGGCCGTAGACCCATCACATAGGTATTCAAATGAATCGGAAAGAGCTAACTAAGTCATTTATGATGATTTAAAACTGAAAAACCCCTTTAGTCGCAATGGTTTATACGAACGTATTTCAGCGCTTTCAGGGCTAAGACGACTTGGCCTCAGTGCCGAGTCATAGTTTGCAAGAACGTCTGTGAGCCATCCTTCATCCAACGTGGATTGGATCACTTCAGTTGAGATCATTTAAATAGGATCTGCCGGAGACTTGTTTTTCACGGATGCACCTGGGCAGAAGCACCGGCAGCAGGAGAAGCAGCATCACAGCTGAACATAGCAGCTGGGAATCCGGGATAACAGCGGTGGTATTCTCAGCAACAAAAGAACACTGAATCTGTCATCTCTGACGTCAACCAATCACCATACATAAATACACATTTGAAAAAACTGAAATACAAAGTATCAAGCTACGCTGTGCCTCTTTTTAGAACATATCGATTTTCCCAGAACAATACATTTGTGCATTATGGAATGATAAAAACATTATTTAAACATCACCGGATAATATAAAAAAATAAAATAAAATGAATGTTACCGCATGAGTGTAATAATATTATACGAATAAACGTGTGGACCTAGTGGCGGGGCATTAATAATGGGGCTTATTTCATTAAACCAATCCATACGAGAATCATGATACAATGCCCAGTAAACACAAATATTTGTGTAGCATTTATACAGCGTCCGACGATGTATAAATATTATACAAATGTTTTTTTGTTTAAGGGGTGCTTCTGAAAACGGCATTTACTCGCTTTTTTCACTCACCATCATGTATTTTCTTTAATTTCATGTGGTTAAAATTGTTTCGACTTATTATAAATACAAAATAATTTTCATATCAAAACCATTGTGAAGGTTTTGCGCAGCGACATCGTTATATTGTCTGCAACACTAATGGCCATATTATGTCAGGACTTTGGCCTGAAAGTTGGTCCTTCCAAGAACGGGCTAATGGTGACATTTAGAGGCATCATCAATACCCATCAAACACGGGCCATCAACCCGATGCTGTTTCAATGTTCGCCCATCGTCTTCGACGCTGGCCCAACATTGAAACAGCATTAGTTGAATGCCCCGTATTTGCTGGGTATGAGCCATGTCGTCACCGGGCAGGGCGGGGTCCTAGGGTGGTGGTTAGCACCGCTGCCTTTCACGCCAGAGCTCGGGGTTCAGTTCCCGGTCTCGGCGGTTCGAAAGAAACAAAAATGTTTCTTCCCCATCCACGTGTGAGAGTCAGTATTGTGGGGAGCCTCCGTGACCGAGAGGTAGCGTGCTCGGCCTCAGACCGCCAGGGCTCGAATTTCGAATCCTGTGTCTGGAGGACAGTGTCATCTCAATCATGTCACCATCCTCAGGAGGTTCTCCTGGCCCAGTTTAGCCTATATGTGCACAAAGGTGGCCTAAAGCCCGATTCATTTCATTTTTGTAACCGGGCAGTGGTGGCTTGTCTTAGTATAGAAGACGTATCAGATAAAAATTTGCGACTGACAGTCTGACACGTCAATAAACAACTACAAGTTCAGGGGATAATTATGACGTTGTTCCACCGTTTTAAATTTAACCCTTACTGCGCGGAGATCGACTTTAGTCGTCAGAATCTGACGTCTGTAGTCGTCAAATTCGGACGTCTAAAGTCGATCCCCGCACTGTAAGAGTAAACATATTTCTAATGGCCGTAGACCCATACCACATGTATTAAAATAAATCGGAGAGAGCCAACTAAGAAATTTTTGATGATTTTAAATTGAAAAAAACCTTTGGTCCCCATGGTTTATACAAAAGTATTTCGGCGCTTTAAGGGTTAACCATTAGAACACTGATATCGACCATGGTGAACTACAATATTGTTTTCTTTTGTTTTATCGTCAGATTCAGATTAAATTCATCAACCAGCATCATTGGTTATTTCGCGGATTTATGAAATAAATGAAATAAATGTAAAATAGTGTGTGTGAAATTTCATGAAAATTGGTTGAGAATTGACTGAGAAATAAGCGAAAATCGTTCACCACGGCTAATGTGAATCCGACTATAATGGCCTTTTAGAACAAGCTTTTTAAAGTTTAATATGACTCAAATATGCAATAATCATATAAATCTCGACTTAAATTTGGCAAACTCAACCATTTTTTAGTCACCTGAAGTTGTGGATCGCGGTAGCGAGACACAACTTGAAGTGGTTGAACATTTCAAATTATTAGTTCAGAGATCGAAATGGTATGTGATGTCTATGTATGTGGGTATGGGCTATGTGGATACCACCACGGGCGGGGGGCTGAATAATTAGTAAACTCTGCGATAAAAAAATAGGCCTATTGTTTCTAAAGTAAAATTGAAAGTATCATTAATGAACTATGAGTTTTCGCATTGCATAGCGTAGGAACCTCTCCGTTATTAGCATTGGAGCAGTACAGTTATGATATATAAAGCAGCCCTAAAGGTATCCGAAAAAAGCGAGAACATCAAGCTTACAAAAAAAAAATGTTTACGTCCGTACAGCGGCTGTATTAAAACTGACCTGTAGCATTTTATAACTTGTCCACCCTCGAGCTACCCTCGATTCACGACGGGAATGACCTTGGATGGGTGGGCGCCAGGCACCTGTACCTTAATTTTGATGATCCACGACTTTTAGTTTAAATTTCTGGCTACTCTCGATTTTCTACTTAATTTTTCCGTATGACTTTGAGATCTCAGGGTCAAGGTCACGGTGGGAATGACCTTGGATGGGTGGGCGCCAAAGACCTGCACCTTAATTTTGCTGATCCACGACTTTTAGTTATTTTTTTTTGAATAAGGAAACGGGGATAAGGAATAAGTAACTAACTTTGAACATAGACCTAATAATATTAGGCCCTATTTATTTCTTGGACTATGGCCAATCCCAGCAAACACAAAACATTTGTATTGCAATTTTGTACAACGTCATCCCAACACTGTATAACTGTTATGCAAATGTTTTGTGTTGGAATAAACCACTAACCACGTTATCACGTGCGCCAAGTTTCAGAACATTGATCCGTGTCATTTTTGAACGTTGAAAAACTCATCTTTTAATGTCGGCCCAATGTTTGCGACGCTGTCCCAACATCAAACCATCATGTTTCACTCGTATGGCAAGTTTGTAGAATGAACACGTGGCCAAGATTCGGGGCAATGAAATAAAAACCCGCGATCGAGTCAATTGCGCTGACAAAAGAACGCAGACAAACTGACAGACGGACACGTGTAGCGGCGGCGGACGTCTAATGCAAAAACAGAAAACATCCCCCGTAACACTGCGTAACGGGAGATGGTTGATTTTAGTATTGGTACGTGTAGCTAATTATCCCCATCTTGTCAGAACTCCGGGCCTATGTCACTCTTCGAAAAAATTCTTGGAATAGGTGTTGCATAGTTTTATGAGGCTGTTGTTTTTTCCCCGCATGTAAAACAGAAACGGAAGTTTTCCCGGAAACAATGATGCGCTGCTCAGAGGAAGCCGTTTAACCTCTAGTGGCTGAATATTGGGCCAGGATCGTAGACGCTGGCTCATCGTTGAACCAAAATAGAGTCAATGTACAGAGCTTCCCAGCAGACAATAGACGTTTAATCAATGCTGGTTTAACGTTGGTCCACCGTCGTAGACGGTGAACCAACGTTGAACCAACATTGATTCAACGTATTGTGTCTGCCGGGTTGTTTGTCGGCGTAAGGTTGTGGCTGCAATCCTGTGTAGCCCGCAGGCAACTTGTCGTCTAGTCGGCGCTGATCAGATTTGCCGCGAATTGACCCGTTGACAAATGGTTTCTTAAGTTACTGGTGACACCTGCTGTGGGCTTCTGCGACCAGGCAATAATTATGTTTGCGGGCCGTCCCCGGCCCGGTCGGCGAGTAAAATCAATCTTCATATTTTAACTGGCTGACATTAATTTGTGAGGTTTTTCTCGTGGCGGACAGTGGCGGATCGTGAATCATGTATCAAAGATGGGGATAATTACAAGTCCTCCACACTCATGTAGGCTATAAGTGTGTCCTTTATGAACAAACACAGCTGAGAAACAAGAAATGTAGCCAATGTCGGCCCAACGTCGTCGCCGTTGGTCCAACATTGCATAAATGTTGTACAAATGTTTAGTGTTTGCTGGGAGGCCAGAGCGTCCTTATTGTGATACCAATGTTGATTTAATGTTGGCCCGTCGTCCCCGACTCTGGGCTAACATTGAGTCCCCATCATTTTTTAATTTTATTAATTTAACCCTTCAAGTTATCTTATTTAAATTTTCTCCCTCTTGAAGTTGTGGGTCGCGGTCTTCATTCAAGTGGGTGAAAATTACTCATATTTGTTTGATTTGAGATGAAACATTTATAAACCTTGATGTTTGAAAACACATTTTATTCCCAATAACATTTATTCCCCCTGCTGATAGAAACGACTGTTTGTTTAAATGTTTATTTTACTTTCCAGTTAAGAAACATGCAAAAAATTGGTACAATATAACATTTTTTTCAACATGTTATTTACTTTGGTTGACGGGAACAGATCGAAATTATATAAATAAAATAATATATAACAGTATAATATAAAACCAACTGTTCACCAGTAATAATAGGCAGATAGGTGTTGGCATACGTGAAAGTCGGTCCCCGGTCCCCGCACTAATTGAGTAAAATATTTATAGTGGCCGTAAACCCATGACATAGGTATTCAAATGAAGCGGAAAGAGCTTACTAAGACATTTATAATGATTTCAAATTGATAAACCCTTTGGTCTCAATGGTTAATATAAAAAATATTTCAACGTTGTAAGGGTTGATTCAAAATTATTCTGTGTGGTACATAAATACGACAAAGATTGTTGAAGGGTCATTGCATCAAACAGGTTACATTAATTTTTAGACAAGACTACGATTATGCCTACATCTTTAACTTTCTTTGCGATGTACCATAACATTATTGTTGAAATGCCATTATAAGCCTCTTTGTTATGGTGTGCTATTCACGGCTCCACGTTGGAGCGCTGATCTATGCTGTTTTCCTGTTTTTGAAGTTGGTGGGCCAGCATTAAAGTATCATTGGCTGACAGGGTGCTGGTTAAATGAGCACGTTCCCATCAGAGAAGCTGACGACAAAAGAATTAGCTTAGTGACACGAGACCGATCGCTATCTGGCCCCAGGGTCGTCCTGTTAGTCCATGGTGGGCTAACAGCGTCCCATGCAGTAAACACAAAAGATGTGTGTAACATTTGTACAATGTCGGACCAACGTCAAAGACGTTGGGCCGACGTTGTACAAATGTTACACAAATGTTTTGTGGGGTGACAGGTGCTGGCGACACTGAACAGTGTCTGTTCAATTCCAACCCGGAGACCTGGGGAGAGAGCATCTTCCCTCGACCTTGAAACTATCTGGAGACATGATGGATCAACAGGCAGGCCTCTGACCATTAACGGTGTCTGAAAACATGATGAAAGACCACGCAGATTGACCACTGTCCAGCGGCAGCCCTGTTATGGTCAGGGTTGACAGCTGATCTCATTGTTTCTGAAAAAGAACGGAAGGCATCGTTTTCGTCTTCCAAATTTAACTATGTACACACTGCATGGCTCATACAAACCGAGGCTGATTCAAGGTTTTTCAATTAATTAAGTGCATGAGTCCACAGAGAATGAAGGTCACTATCTGGGGCGAGGTCATGACACTATAAAGCACGCCGACTATTTATATTTAATCATGAAAGGGATTACAAACATGTTTGGTGAAACTCGGCCGAACTCTCCAGGTCGCACGGTTGTCAATGTTACACACTATAGTTTCACTAGTATAAATACGAGACGTGTATCTTCGTAAATATCGGTATCAGTCCATATCGCACCCGGGCTAAAATCCCAGTAAACACCAGACATTAGACGTAGTTGTATTGGTCCGTGCACCAGACGTTGTGTATTGTGTTTGCTGCCTGGGATTTCCGCCACTATAGTGTCATGTTTGTATTGCGGGCTTAAGAAAATACAGAACGTTCCGAAGCCTCGGACCATTTTTATCAATCTCTAGATAGTATATTTGAGTACAAAATAAAATATTTGCCGGTCTATACTAGCCTCTTCAGCGTATATAGTACTCCCGTTTCAGGTCTACGTCAGAGACGTTGGTCTGACGTTGATTTAAAGCGACACAATCAAGCTAAAATAAAAAATAATCAGTATTTTCATCTTGGCTCCTTGATACGATCATAATATGTCAACATGTGCAATTTGTTTTGCGCCTTCACCAGTTATGCGATAAATAAAGACTAAATACGGAAATAACTGATCAATGCGGCATTTGGCACATGTTGGCACATGTTGGTCCAACATTGTATAAATGTTGTGCAAATGTTTTGTGTTTGCTGGGAGGCCAGACCGTCCTTATTGTGATACCAATGTTGATTTAATGTTGGCCCATCGTCCCCTACTCTGGGCCAACATTGAGTCCCCATCATATTTTAATTTTAATAATTTAACCCTTAAAGTTATCTTATTTAAATTTTCTCCCACTTGAAGTTGTGGGTCGCGGGCTTCAAGTGGGTGAAAATTACTCATATTTGTTTAATTTGAGACAAAACATTTAGAAACCTCGATGTTTTTTAACCTGCTGATAAAAACGACTATTTGTTTATGTTTATTTGACTTTCCAATTAAGAAGCATGCAAAACATTGGTACGATTTCATTATTTTCCAACATGTGTTTTACTTTGGTTGACGGGATCAGGTCGAAATTATATAAATAAAATAATATATAACAGTATAATATAAAACTAACTGTTCACCAGTAATAATAGGCAGATAGGTGTTGGCACACGTGAAAGTCAGTCCCCACACTGATAGAGTAAAACATTTATAGTGGCCGTAGACCCATGACATAGGTATTCAAATGAAGCGGAAAGAGCTGACTAAGACATTTATGATGATCTCAAGGGGTTGATAGACATTAGACGTCATAATCTGACGTATGTGGACGTCAGATTCTGACGTCTGAAGTTGATCCCCGCACTGTGAGAGTACACATATTTATAATGGCCGTAGACCCATCACATAGGTATTCAAATGAATCGGAAAGAGCTAACTAAGTCATTTATGATGATTTAAAACTGAAAAACCCCTTTAGTCGCAATGGTTTATACGAACGTATTTCAGCGCTTTCAGGGCTAAGACGACTTGGCCTCAGTGCCGAGTCATAGTTTGCAAGAACGTCTGTGGGCCATCCTTCATCCAACGTGGATTGGATCACTTCAGTTGAGATCATTTAAATAGGATCTGCCGGAGACTTGTTTTTTACGGATGCACCTGGGCAGAAGCACCGGCAGCAGGAGAAGCAGCATCACAGCTGAATATAGCAGCTGGGAATCCGGGATAACAGCGGTGGTATTCTCAGCAACAAAAGAACACTGAATCTGTCATCTCTGACGTCAACCAATCACCATACATAAATACACATTTGAAAAAACTGAAATACAAAGTATCAAGCTACGCTGTGCCTCTTTTTAGAACATATCGATTTTCCCAGAACAATACATTTGTGCATTATGGAATGATAAAAACATTATTTAAACATCACCGGATGATATAAAAAAATAAAATAAAATGAATGTTACCGCATGAGTGTAATAATATTACACGAATAAACGTGTGGACCTAGTGGCGGGGCATTAATAATGGGGCTTATTTCATTACACCAATCCATACGAGAATCATGATACAATGCCCA
Organism: Flabesymbios commensalis; assembly: GCA_964017125.1. Lineage (NCBI taxonomy): Eukaryota > Metazoa > Annelida > Polychaeta > Terebellida > Flabelligeridae > Flabesymbios > Flabesymbios commensalis. The sequence goes on along the minus strand of OZ024914.1, from coordinate 41,051,650 downwards.
GTAAACACAAAATATTTGTGTAGCATTTATACAGCGTCCGACGATGTATAAATATTATACAAATGTTTTTTTTGGGGTGCTTCTGAAAACGGCATTTACTCGCTTTTTTCACTCACCATCATGTATTTTCTTTAATTTCATGTGGTTAAAATTGTTTCGACTTATTATAAATACAAAATAATTTTCATATCAAAACCATTGTGAAGGTTTTGCGCAGCGACATCGTTATATTGTCTGCAACACTAATGGCCATATTATGTCAGGACTTTGGCCTGAAAGTTGGTCCTTCCAAGAACGGGCTAATGGTGACATTTAGAGGCATCATCAATACCCATCAAACAAGGGCCATTAACCCGATGCTGTTTCAATGTTCGCCCATCGTCTTCGACGCTGGCCCAACATTGAAACAGCATTAGGTGAATGCCCCGTATTTGCTGGGTATGAGCCATGTCGTCACCGGGCAGGGCGGGGTCCTAGGGTGGTGGTTAGCACCGCTGCCTTTCACGCCAGAGTTCGGGGTTCAGTTCCCGGTCTCGGCGGTTCGAAAGAAACAAAAATGTTTCTTCCCCATCCACGTGTGAGAGTCAGTATTGTGGGGAGCCTCCGTGACCGAGAGGTAGCGTGCTCGGCCTCAGACCGCCAGGGCTCGAATTTCGAATCCTGTGTCTGGAGGACAGTGTCATCTCAATCATGTCACCATCCTCAGGAGGTTCTCCTGGCCCAGTTTAGCCTATATGTGCACAAAGGTGGCCTAAAGCCCGATTCATTTCATTTTTGTAACCGGGCAGTGGTGGCTTGTCTTAGTATAGAAGACGTATCAGATAAAGTTTTGCGACTGACAGTCTGACACGTCAATAAACAACTACAAGTTCAAGGGACAATTATGACGCTGTTCCACCGTTTTAAATTTAACCCTTACTGCTCGGAGATCGACTTTAGTCGTCAGAATCTGACGTCTGTAGTCGTCAAATTCGGACGTCTAAAGTCGATCCCCGCACTGTAAGAGTAAACATATTTCTAATGGCCGTAGACCCATACCACATGTATTAAAATAAATCGGAGAGAGCCAACTAAGAAATTTTTGATGATTTTAAATTGAAAAAAACCTTTGGTCCCCATGGTTTATACAAAAGTATTTCGGCGCTTTAAGGGTTAACCATGGTGGACTACAATATTGTTTTCTTTTGTTTTATCGTCAGATTCACATTAAATTCATCAACCAGCATTATTGGTTATTTCGCGGATTTATGAAATAAATGAAGTAAATGTAAAATAGTGTGTGTGAAATTTCATGAAAATTGGTTGAGAATTGACTGAGAAATCAGCGAAAATCGTTCACCACGGCTAATGTGAATCCGACTATAATGGCCTTTTAGAACAAGCTTTTTAAAGTTTAATATGACTCAAATATGCAATAATCATATAAATCTCGACTTAAATTTGGCAAACTCAACCATTTTTTAGTCACCTGAAGTTGTGGATCGCGGTAGCGAGACACAACTTGAAGTGGTTGAACATTTCAAATTATTAGTTCAGAGATCGAAATGGTATGTGATGTCTATGTATGAGGGTATGGGCTATGTGGATACCACCGCGGGCGGGGGGCTGAATAATTAGTAAACTCTGCGATAAAAAAATAGGCCTGTTGTTTCTAATGTAAAATTGAAAGTATCATTAATGAACTATGAGTTTTCGCATTGCATAGCGTAGGAACCTCTCCGTTATTAGCATTGGAGCAGTACAGTTATGATATATAAAGCAGCCCTAAAGGTATCCGAAAAAAGCGAGAACATCAAGCTTACAAAAAAAAATGTTTACGTCCGTACAGCGGCTGTATTAAAACTGACCTGTAGCATTTTATAACTTGTCCACCCTCGAGCTACCCTCGATTCACGACGGGAATGACCTTGGATGGGTGGGCGACAGGCACCTGTACCTTAATTTTGATGATCCACGACTTTTAGTTTGAATTTCTGGCTACTCTCGATTTTCTACTTAATTTTCCCGTATGACTCTGAGATCTCAGGGTCAAGGTCACGGTGGGAATGACCTTGGATGGGTGGGCGCCAAAGACCTGTACCTTAATTTTGCTGATCCACGACTTTTAGTTATTTTTTTTTGAATAAGGAAACAGGGATAAGGAATAAGTAACTAACTTTTAACACGGACCTAATAATATTAGGCCCTATGTATTTCTTGGACTATGGCCAATCCCAGCAAACACAAAACATTTGTATTGCAATTTTGTACAACGTCATCCCAACACTGTATAAATGTTATGCAAATGTTTTGTGTTGAAATAAACCACTAACCACGTTATCACGTGCGTCAAGTTTCAGAACATTGATCCGTGTCATTTTTGAACGTTGAAAAACTCATCTTTTAATGTCGGCCCAATGTTTGCGACGCTGTCCCAACATCAAACCATCATGTTTCACTCGTATGGCAAGTTTGTAGAATGAACACGTGGCCAAGATTCGGGGCAATGAAATAAAAACCCGCGATCGAGTCAATTGCGCTGACAAAAGAACGCAGACAAACTGACAGACGGACACGTGTAGCGGCGGCGGACGTCTAATGCAAAAACAGAAAACATCCCCCGTAACACTGCGTAACGGGAGATGGTTGATTATAGTATTGGTACGTGTAGCTAATTATCCCCATCTTGTCAGAACTCCGGGCCTATGTCACTCTTCGAAAAAATTCTTGGAATAGGTGTTGCATAGTTTTATGAGGCTGTTGTTTTTTCCCCGCATGTAAAACAGAAACGGAAGTTTTCCCGGAAACAATGATGCGCTGCTCAGAGGAAGCCGTTTAAGCTCTAGTGGCTGAATATTGGGCCAGGATCGTAGACGCTGGCTCATCGTTGAACCAAAATAGAGTCAATGTACAGAGCTTCCCAGCAGACAATAGACGTTTCATCAATGTTGGTTTAACGTTGGTCCACCGTCGTAGACGGTGAACCAACGTTGAACCAACATTGATTCAACGTATTGTGTCTGCCGGGTTGTTTGTCGGCGTAAGGTTGTGGCTGCAATCCTGTGTAGCCCGCAGGCAACTTGTCGTCTAGTCGGCGCTGATCAGATTTGCCGCGAAATGACCCGTTGACAAATGGTTTCTTAAGTTACTGGTGACACCTGCTGTGGGCTTCTGCGACCAGGCAATAATTATGTTTGCGGGCCGTCCCCGGCCCGGTCGGCGAGTAAAATCAATCTTCATATTTTAACTGGCTGACATTAATTTGTGAGGTTTTTCTCGTGGCGGACAGTGGCGGATCGTGAATCATGTATCAAAGATGGGGATAATTACAAGTCCTCCACACTCATGTAGGCTATAAGTGTGTCCTTTATGAACAAACACAGCTGAGAAACAAGAAATGTAGCCAATGTCGGCCCAACGTCTTCGCCGTTGGTCCAACATTGCATAAATGTTGTACAAATGTTTTGTGTTTGCTGGGAGGCCAGAGCGTCCTTATTGTGATACCAATGTTGATTTAATGTTGGCCCGTCGTCCCCGACTCTGGGCTAACATTGAGTCCCCATCATTTTTTAATTTTAATATTTTAACCCTTCAAGTTATCTTATTTAAATTTTCTCCCTCTTGAAGTTGTGGGTCGCGGTCTTCATTCAAGTGGGTGAAAATTACTCATATTTGTTTAATTTGAGATGAAACATTTATAAACCTTGATGTTTAAAAACACATTTTATTCCCAGTAACATTTATTTCCCCTGCTGATAGAAACGACTGTTTGTTTAAATGTTTATTTGACTTTCCAGTTAAGAAACATGCAAAAAATTGGTACAATATAACATTTTTTTCAACATGTTATTTACTTTGGTTGACGGGAACAGATCGAAATTATATAAATAAAATAATATATAACAGTATAATATAAAACCAACTGTTCACCAGTAATAATAGGCAGATAGGTGTTGGCATACGTGAAATTCGGTCACCGGCCCCCGCACTAATAGAGTAAAATATTTATAGTGGCCGTAAACCCATGACATAGGTATTCAAATGAAGCGGAAAGAGCTTACTAAGACATTTATAATGATTTCAAATTGATAAACCCTTTGGTCTCCATGGTTAATATAAAAAATATTTCAACGTTGTAAGGGTTGATTCAAAATTATTCTGTGTGGTACATAAATACGACAAAGATTGTTGAAGGGTCATTGCATCAAACAGGTTACATTAATTTTTAGACAAGACTACGATTATGCCTACATCTTTAACTTTCTTTGCGATGTACCATAACATTATTGTTGAAATGCCATTATAAGCCTCTTTGTTATGGTGTGCTATTCACGGCTCCACGTTTGAGCGCTGATCTATGCTGTTTTTCGGTTTTTGAAGTTGGTGGGCCAGCATTAAAGTATCATTGGCTGACAGGGTGCTGGTTAAATGAGCACGTTCCCATCAGAGAAGCTGACGACAAAAGAATTAGCTTAGTGACACGAGACCGATCGCTATCTGGCCCCAGGGTCGTCCTGTTAGTCCATGGTGGGCTAACAGCGTCCCATGCAGTAAACACAAAAGATGTGTGTAACATTTGTACAATGTCGGACCAACGTCAAAGACGTTGGGCCGACGTTGTACAAATGTTACACAAATGTTTTGTGGGGTGACAGGTGCTGGCGACACTGAACAGTGTCTGTTTAATTCCAACCCGGAGACCTGGGGAGAGAGCATCTTCCCTCGACCTTGAAACTATCCGGAGACATGATGGATCAACAGGCAGGCCTCTGACCATTAACGGTGTCTGAAAACATGATGAAAGACCACCGCAGATTGACCACTGTCCAGCGGCAGCCCTGTTATGGTCAGGGTTGACAGCTGATCTCATCGTTTCTGAAAAAGAACGGAAGGCATCGTTTTCGTCTTCCAAATTTAACTATGTACACACTGCATGGCTCATACAAACCGAGGCTGATTCAAGGTTTTTCAATTAATTAAGTGCATGAGTCCACAGAGAATGAAGGTCACTATCTGGGGCGAGGTCATGACACTATAAAGCACGCCGACTATTTATATTTAATCATGAAAGGGATTACAAACATGTTTGGTGAAACTCGGCCGAACTCTCCAGGTCGCACGGTTGTCAATGTTACACACTATAGTTTCACTAGTATAAATACGAGACGTGTATCTTCGTAAATATCGGTATCAGTCCATATCGCACCCGGGCTAAAATCCCAGTAAACACCAGACATTAGACGTAGTTGTATTGGTCCGTGCACCAGACGTTGTGTATTGTGTTTGCTGCCTGGGATTTCCGCCACTATAGTGTCATGTTTGTATTGCGGGCTTAAGAAAATACAGAACGTTCCGAAGCCTCGGACCATTTTTATCAATCTCTAGATAGTATATTTGAGTACAAAATAAAATATTTGCCGGTCTATACTAGCCTCTTCAGCGTATATAGTACTCCCGTTTCAGGTCTACGTCAGAGACGTTGGTCTGACGTTGATTTAAAGCGACACAATCAAGCTAAAATAAAAAATAATCAGTATTTTCATCTTGGCTCCTTGATACGATCATAATATGTCAACATGTCCATGGACTACTGTGCAATTTGTTTTGCGCCTTCACCAGTTATGCGATAAATAAAGACTAAATACGGAAATAACTGATCAATGGGGCTTTTGGCACATGTTGGCACATGTTGGTCCAACATTGTATAAATGTTGTGCAAATGTTTTGTGTTTGCTGGGAGGCCAGACCGTCCTTATTGTGATACCAATGTTGATTTAATGTTGGCCCATCGTCCCCTACTCTGGGCCAACATTGAGTCCCCATCATATTTTAATTTTAATAATTTAACCCTTAAAGTTATCTTATTTAAATTTTCTCCCACTTGAAGTTGTGGGTCGCGGGCTTCAAGTGGGTGAAAATTACTCATATTTGTTTAATTTGAGACAAAACATTTAGAAACCTCGATGTTTTTTAACCTGCTGATAAAAACGACTATTTGGCACTAGTTGGCATACGTGAAAGTCAGTCCCCACACTAATAGAGTGAAATATTTGTAGTGGCTGTAGACCTATGACATAGGTATTCAAATGAAGCGGAAAGAGCTAACTAAGACATTTATGATGATTTCAAGGGGTTGATAGACATTAGACGTCATAATCTGACGTATGTAGACGTCAGATTCTGACGTCTGAAGTTGATCCCCGCACTGTGAGAGTACACATATTTATAATGGCCGTAGACCCATCACATAGGTATTCAAATGAATCGGAAAGAGCTAACTAAGTCATTTATGATGTTTTAAAACTGAAAAAACCCTTTAGTCTCAATGGTTTATACGAACGTATTTCAGCGCTTTCAGGGCTAAGACGACTTGGCCTCAGTGCGAGTCAACGTTTGCAAGAACGCCTGTGAGCCATCCTTCATCCAACGTGGATTGGATCACTTCAGTTGAGATCATTTTGATAGGATCTGCCCCAGATTTGTTTTTTTTTAAGGATGTACCCGGGCAGAAGCACCAGCAGCAGCCGCAGCAGTCGCAGCAGCATCACAGCTGAACACAGCAGCTGGGAATCCAGGATAACAGCGGTGGTATTCTCAGCAGCAAAAGAACACTGGATCTGTCATCTCTGGCGTCAACAAATCACCATACATAAATAGACATTTAAAAAAACTCAAATAGGGCTTACAAATTATCAAGCTACGTTGAGCCCCTTTTCCGCACATATCGATATTCCCAGAACAATACATTTGTGCATTATGGAATGATAAGAACAATAAACATCACCGGAATGAATAAAATAAAATAAAATAAAATGAATGTTACCGCATGAGTGTAATAATATCATACAGATGAACGTGTGGACCTAGTGGCGGTGCATTAATAATTGGGCTTATTTCATCACACCAATCCATACAAGAATTATGATGCAATGTCCAGTAAACACAAAACATTTGTGTAACATTTATACAACGTTTGACCAACGTCGACGACGTTGGTCCGACGATGTATAAATGTTATACAAATGTTTTTTGTTTAATGGGTGCTTCTGAAAACGGTATTTAATCGCTTTTTTTCACCCACGATAATGTAGTTTGCTTAATTTCATGTGGTTAAAATTGTTTTCGTCTTATTATAAATACAAAATAATCTTTCATATCAAAACCAGTGTGAAGGTTTTGCGCAGCGACATCGTTATATTGTCTGCAACACTAATGGCCATATTATGTCAGGACTTTGGCCTGAAAGTTGGTCCTTCCAAGAACGGGCTGATGGCGACATTTAGAGGCATCATGAATACCCATCAAACACGGGGCATTAAACCGATGCTGTTTCAATGTTCGCCCATTATCTTCGACGCTGGCCCAACATTGAATGTATGTGTATGAGCCATGTCGTCACCGGTCAGTGGTGGCTTGTTTTTTTAGACGTATCAGAGAGAGTTGTGCGACTGACAGTCTGACACGTCAATAAACAACTACAAGTGCAGGGGCAATTATGACGTTGTTCCACCGCTCTAAATTTAACCCTTACAGCGCGGGGATCGACTTTAGTCGTCAAAATTTGACGTCTGTAGGCGACAGATTCGGACGCACTTTAAGAGTAAAAAATATTTCTAATAGCCGTAGACCCATACCATAGGTATTCAAATGAATCGGAGAGAGCCAACTAAGACATTTTTGATGATTTTAAATTGAAAAAACCCTTCCAGCGCTTTAAAGGTTAACTATTAGAACACTGATGTCAACCATGGTGACTACCATAAAAGTTTTGATAAGTATTGTAGAAGTTAGACCATCTGCCATGTAATAAAATTCTGAGACGAAGCTAATGGGTTTATAGAGGGCAACATTTTTATTTATTTACTACATGTCAAATGGTCTAACTTCTAGTAGCAAAACTTTGCGAAACTTTCAGGGTAGTTATGACATAAATGTAAAATAGTGTGTGTAAAATTTCATGAAAATTAGTTGAGAATTGACTGAGAAATCAGCGAAAATCGTTCACCACGGTTAATGTGAATCCGACTATAATGGCCTTTTAGAACAAGCTTTTTAAAGTTTAATATGACTCAAATATGCAATAATCATATAAATCTCGATTTAAATTTGGCAAATTCCACCAATTTTTGGTCACTTGAAGTTCTGGATCGTGGTAGCGAGACACAACTTGAAGTGGTTGAACATTTCAAATTCTTAGTTCAGAGATCGAAATGGTACGTGATGTCTATGTATGTGGGTATGGGCTATGTGGATACCACCACGGGCGAGAGACTGAATAATTAGTAAACTCTGCGATAAACAAATGGGCGTGTTGTTGCCGAAGTAAAATTGCAAGTATCATTAATTAACTAGAGTTTTCGCATTGCATAGCATAGCGTAGGAACCTCTACGTTATTAGCATTAGAGCAGTACAGTTATGGTATATAAAGCAGCCCTAAAGGTATCTGAAAAAAGCTAGACCATCAGGCTTACAAAAAAAATGTTTACGTCCGCACAGCGGCTATTTTAAAACTGACCTGTAGCATTTTATAACTTGTCCACCATCTGGCTACCCTCGATTCACGGTGGAAATGACCTTGGATGGGTGGGCGCCAGGCACCTGTACCTTAATTTTAAAGATCCACAACTTTTAGTTTTATTTTCTGGCTACCCTTGATTTTGACCTCATTTTTCTGTATGACCTTGAGATCTCAGGGTTACGGTCACGGATGGAATAACCTTGGATGGGTGGGCGCCAGGCACCTGTACCTTAATTTTAAAGATCCACAACTTTTAGTTTTATTTTCTGGCTACCCTTGATTTTGACCTCATTTTTCTGTATGACCTTGAGATCTCAGGGTTACGGTCACGGATGGAATAACCTTGGATGGGTGGGCGCCAGGCACCTGTACCTTAATTTTGCTGATCCACGACTTTAAGTTAAATTTTTTTGAATAAGGAAACGGGAATAAGAAATAAGTAACTAACTTTGAACACGGACCTAATATATTATTATGTATTTCTTGAACCATGCCCAATCCCCGCAAACACAAAACATTTGTAGGCCTATAGCAATTTTGCACAGCGTCGTCCCAACACTGTACAAATGTTATGCAAATGTTTTGTGTTGGAATAAACCACTAACCTCGTTATCACGTGCGCCAAGTTTCCGAACATTGATTCGTGTCATTTTCGAACGTTGAAACAATGATGTTTTAATGTCGGCCCAATGTTTGCAACGCTGTCCCAACATCAAAACATCATGTTTCACTCGACTGGCAAGTTTGTAGAATGAACACGTGGCCGAGATTCGGGGCAATGAAATAAAAACCAGCGATCAAGTCAATCGCGCTGACAAGAGAACGCAGACAAACCGACGGACGGACACGTGTAGCGGCGGCGGACGTCTGATGCAAAAACAGAAAACATCCCCCGTAACACTGCGTACGGGAGATGGTTGATTATAGTATTGGTACGTGTTGCTAATTATCCCCATCTTGTCAGAAGTTCCAAAAGTTCTTGGAATAGGTGTTGCATAGTTTTATGAGGCTGTTGTTTTTCCCGCATGTAAAACAGAAACGGGAAGTTTTCCCGGAAACAATGCTGCGCTGCTCAGAGGAAGCCGTTTAACCTCTAGTGGCTGAATATTGGGCCAGGATCGTAGACGCTGGCTCATCGTTGAACCAAAATAGAGTCAATGTTCAGAGCTTCTCAGCAGACAATAGACGTTGAATCAATGTTGGCTTAACGTTGGTTCACCGTCGTAGACGGTGAACCAACGTTAAACCAACATTGATTCAACGTCTTGTGTCTGCAATGAAAAACAATGGTTGTGGCTGCAATCCTGTGTAGCCCGCAGGCAACTTGTCGTCTAGTCGGCGCTGATCAGATTTGCCACGAATTGACCCGTTGACAAATGGTTTCTTAAGTTACTGGTGAGACCTGCTGTGGGCTTCTGCGGGCTGCACCAGGAAATAATTATGTTTGCGGGCCGTCCCCGCCCCGGTCGGCGCGTAAAATCAATCTTCATATTTTAACAGGCTGACATTAATTTGTGAGCTTTTTCTCGTGGCGGACAGTGGCGGATCGTGAATCATGTATCAAAGATGGGGATAATTACAAGTCCTCCACACTCATGTAGGCTATAAGTGTGATCAACATGTGTCCTTTATGAACAAACACAGCTGAAGAAACACAGCTGTCGGCCCAACGTCTTCGACGTTGGTCCAACATTGTATAAATGTTGTACAAATGTTTTGTGTTTGCTGGGAGGCCAGAGCGTCCTTATTGTGATACCAATGTTGATTTAATGTTGGCCCGTCGTCCCCGACTCTGGGCCAACATTGAGTCCCCATCATTTTTTTAATTTTAATAATTTAACCCTTAGAATTATCTTATTTAAATTTTCTCCCACTTGAAGTTGTGGGTCGCGGTCTTCAAGTGGGTGGAAATTGCTCATATTTGTTTAATTTGAAACAAATCATTTATAAACCATGATGTTTAAGCACACATTTTATTCCCAATAACATTTTTTCCCCTGCTGATAAAAACGACTATTTGTTTAAATGTTTATTTGACTTTCCAGTTAAGAAACATGCAAAAAATTGGTACAGTATCATTTTTTTCCAATATGTTATTCACTTTGGTTGATGGGAACAGGTCGAAATTATATAAATAAAATAATATATAACAGTATAATATAAAACCAACTGTTCACTAGTAATAATAGGCAGATAGGTGTTGGCATACGTGAAAGTCGGTCCCCGCACTAATAGAGTAAAATATTTATAGTGGCCGTAGACCCATGACATAGGTATTCAAATAAAGCGGAGAGAGCTAACTAGGATATTTATAATGATTTCAAATTGATAAACCCTTTGGTCTCCATGGTGAATATAAAAAATATTTCAACGTTGTAAGGGTTGATTCAAAATTATTCCGTGTGGTACATAATTACATAAATACATAAATACGACAAAGGTTGTTGAAGGGTCATTGCTTCAAAAAAGATGCATTGATTTCTAGACAAAACTACGATTAGGCCTCCATCTTTAACTTTCTTTGCGATGCACCATAGCATTATTGTTGAAATGTCATTGTAAGCCTCTTTGTTATGGTGTGCTATTCACGGCTCCACGTTGGAGCGCTGATCTATGCTGTTTTTCTGTTTTTGAAGTTGGTGGGCCAGCATTAAAGTATCATTGGCTGACAGGGTGCTGGTTAAATGAGCACGTTCCCATCAGAGAAGCTGACGACAAAAGAATTAGCTTAGTGACACGAGACCGATCGCTATCTGGCCCCAGGGTCGTCCTGTTAGTCCATGGTGGGCTAACAGCGTCCCATGCAGTAAACACAAAAGATGTGTGTAACATTTGTACAATGTCGGACCAACGTCAAAGACGTTGGGCCGACGTTGTACAAATGTTACACAAATGTTTTGTGGGGTGACAGGTGCTGGCGACACTGAACAGTGTCTGTTCAATTCCAACCCGGAGACCTGGGGAGAGAGCATCTTCCCTCGACCTTGAAACTATCCGGAGACATGATGGATCAACAGGCAGGCCTCTGACTATTAACGGTGTCTGAAAACATGATGAAAGACCACCGCAGATTGACCACTGTCCAGCGGCAGCCCTGTTATGGTCAGGGTTGACAGCTGATCTCATCGTTTCTGAAAAAGAACGGAAGGCATCGTTTTCGTCTTCCAAATTTAACTATGTACACACTGCATGGCTCATACAAACCGAGGCTGATTCAAGGTTTTTCAATTAATTAAGTGCATGAGTCCACAGAGAATGAAGGTCACTATCTGGGGCGAGGTCATGACACTATAGAGCACGCCGACTATTTATATTTAATCATGAAAGGGATTACAAACATGTTTGGTGAAACTCGGCCGAACTCTCCAGGTCGCACGGTTGTCAATGTTACACACTATAGTTTCACTAGTATAAATACGAGACGTGTATCTTCGTAAATATTGGTATCAGTCCATATCGCACCCGGGCTAAAATCCCAGTAAACACCAGACATTAGACGTAGTTGTATTGGTCCGTGCACCAGACGTTGTGTATTGTGTTTGCTGCCTGGGATTTCCGCCACTATAGTGTCATGTTTGTATTGCGGGCTTAAGAAAATACAGAACGTTCCAAAGCCTCGGACCATTTTTATCAATCTCTAGATAGTATATTTGAGTACAAAATAAAATATTTGCCGGTCTATACTAGCCTCTTCAGCGTATATAGTACTCCCGTTTCAGGTCTACGTCAGAGACGTTGGTCTGACGTTGATTTAAAGCGACACAATCAAGCTAAAATAAAAAATAATCAGTATTTTCATCTTGGCTCCTTGATACGATCATAATATGTCAACATGTCCATGGACTACTGTGCAATTTGTTTTGCGCCTTCACCAGTTATGCGATAAATAAAGACTAAATACGGGAATAACTGATCAATGGGGCTTTTGGCACATGTTGGCACATGTTGGTCCAACATTGTATAAATGTTGTACAAATGTTTTGTGTTTGCTGGGAGGCCAGACCGTCCTTATTGTGATACCAATGTTGATTTAATGTTGGCCCATCGTCCCCGACTCTGGGCCAACATTGAGTCCCCATCATTTTTTAATTTTAATAATTTAACCCTTAAAGTTATCTTATTTAAATTTTCTCCCACTTGAAGTTGTGGGTCGCGGGCTTCAAGTGGGTGAAAATTACTCATATTTGTTTAATTTGAGACAAAACATTTAGAAACCTTGATGTTTTTTTAACCTGCTGATAAAAAACGACTATTTGTTTATGTTATTTGACTTTCCAGTTAAGAAGCATGCAAAACATTGGTACAATTTCATTATTTTCAAACATGTGTTTTACTTTGGTTGACGGGATCAGGTCGAAATTATAAATAAAATAATATATAAAAGTTTAATATAAAACTAACTGTTCACCAGTAATAATAGGCAGATAGGTGTTGGCATACGTGAAAGTCAGTCCCCACACTAATAGAGTGAAATATTTGTAGTGGCTGTAGACCTATGACATAGGTATTCAAATGAAGCGGAAAGAGCTAACTAAGACATTTATGATGATTTCAAGGGGTTGATAGACATTAGACGTCATAATCTGACGTATGTAGACGTCAGATTCTGACGTCTGAAGTTGATCCCCGCACTGTGAGAGTACACATATTTATAATGGCCGTAGACCCATCACATAGGTATTCAAATGAATCGGAAAGAGCTAACTAAGTCATTTATGATGTTTTAAAACTGAAAAAACCCTTTAGTCTCAATGGTTTATACGAACGTATTTCAGCGCTTTCAGGGCTAAGACGACTTGGCCTCAGTGCGAGTCAACGTTTGCAAGAACGCCTGTGAGCCATCCTTCATCCAACGTGGATTGGATCACTTCAGTTGAGATCATTTTGATAGGATCTGCCCCAGATTTGTTTTTTTTAAGGATGTACCCGGGCAGAAGCACCAGCAGCAACCGCAGCAGTCGCAGCAGCATCACAGCTGAACACAGCAGCTGGGAATCCAGGATAACAGCGGTGGTATTCTCAGCAGCAAAAGAACACTGGATCTGTCATCTCTGGCGTCAACAAATCACCATACATAAATAGACATTTAAAAAAACTCAAATAGGGCTTACAAATTATCAAGCTACGTTGAGCCCCTTTTCCGCACATATCGATATTCCCAGAACAATACATTTGTGCATTATGGAATGATAAGAACAATAAACATCACCGGAATGAATAAAATAAAATAAAATAAAATGAATGTTACCGCATAAGTGTAATAATATCATACAGATGAACGTGTGGACCTAGTGGCAGTGCATTAATAATTGGGCTTATTTCATCACACCAATCCATACAAGAATTATGATGCAATGTCCAGTAAACACAAAACATTTGTGTAACATTTATACAACGTTTGACCAACGTCGACGACGTTGGTCCGACGATGTATAAATGTTATACAAATGTTTTTTGTTTATTGGGTGCTTCTGAAAACGGTATTTAATCGCTTTTTTTCACCCACGATAATGTAGTTTGCTTAATTTCATGTGGTTAAAATTGTTTTCGTCTTATTATAAATACAAAATAATCTTTCATATCAAAACCAGTGTGAAGGTTTTGCGCAGCGACATCGTTATATTGTCTGCAACACTAATGGCCATATTATGTCAGGACTTTGGCCTGAAAGTTGGTCCTTCCAAGAACGGGCTGATGGTGACATTTAGAGGCATCATGAATACCCATCAAACACCGGGCATTAAACCGATGCTGTTTCAATGTTCGCCCATTATCTTCGACGCTGGCCCAACATTGAATGTATGTGTATGAGCCATGTCGTCACCGGTCAGTGGTGGCTTGTTTTTTTAGACGTATCAGAGAGAGTTGTGCGACTGACAGTCTGACACGTCAATAAACAACTACAAGTGCAGGGGCAATTATGACGTTGTTCCACCGCTCTAAATTTAACCCTTACAGCGCGGGGATCGACTTTAGTCGTCAGAATTTGACGTCTGTAGGCGACAGATTCGGACGCACTTTAAGAGTAAAAAATATTTCTAATAGCCGTAGACCCATACCATAGGTATTCAAATGAATCGGAGAGAGCCAACTAAGACATTTTTGATGATTTTAAATTGAAAAAACCCTTCCAGCGCTTTAAAGGTTAACTATTAGAACACTGATGTCGACCATGGTGACTACCATAAAAGTTTTGATAAGTATTGTAGAAGTTGGACCATCTGCCATGTAATAAAATTCTGAGACGAAGCTAATGGGTTTATAGAGGGCAACATTTTTATTTATTTACTACATGTCAAATGGTCTAACTTCTAGTAGCAAAACTTTGCGAAACTTTCAGGGTAGTTATGACATAAATGTAAAATAGTGTGTGTAAAATTTCATGAAAATTAGTTGAGAATTGACTGAGAAATCAGCGAAAATCGTTCACCACGGTTAATGTGAATCCGACTATAATGGCCTTTTAGAACAAGCTTTTTAAAGTTTAATATGACTCAAATATGCAATAATCATATAAATCTCGATTTAAATTTGGCAAATTCCACCAATTTTTGGTCACTTGAAGTTCTGGATCGTGGTAGCGAGACACAACTTGAAGTGGTTGAACATTTCAAATTCTTAGTTCAGAGATCGAAATGGTACGTGATGTCTATGTATGTGGGTATGGGCTATGTGGATACCACCACGGGCGAGAGACTGAATAATTAGTAAACTCTGCGATAAACAAATAGGCGTGTTGTTGCCGAAGTAAAATTGCAAGTATCATTAATTAACTAGAGTTTTCGCATTGCATAGCATAGCGTAGGAACCTCTACGTTATTAGCATTAGAGCAGTACAGTTATGGTATATAAAGCAGCCCTAAAGGTATCTGAAAAAAGCTAGACCATCAGGCTTACAAAAAAAATGTTTACGTCCGCACAGCGGCTATTTTAAAACTGACCTGTAGCATTTTATAACTTGTCCACCATCTGGCTACCCTCGATTCACGGTGGAAATGACCTTGGATGGGTGGGCGCCAGGCACCTGTACCTTAATTTTAAAGATCCACAACTTTTAGTTTTATTTTCTGGCTACCCTCGATTTTGACCTCATTTTTCTGTATGACCTTGAGATCTCAGGGTTACGGTCACGGATGGAATAACCTTGGATGGGTGGGCGCCAGGCACCTGTACCTTAATTTTGCTGATCCACGACTTTTAGTTAAATTTTTTTGAATAAGGAAACGGGAATAAGAAATAAGTAACTAACTTTGAACACGGACCTAATATATTATTATGTATTTCTTGGACCATGCCCAATCCCCGCAAACACAAAACATTTGTAGGCCTATAGCAATTTTGCACAGCGTCGTCCCAACACTGTACAAATGTTATGCAAATGTTTTGTGTTGGAATAAACCACTAACCACGTTATCACGTGCCCCAAGTTTCAGAACATTGATCCGTGTCATTTTCGAACGTTGAAACAATGATGTTTTATTGTCGGCCCAATGTTTGCGACGCTGTCCCAACATCAAAACATCATGTTTCACTCGACTGGCAAGTTTGTAGAATGAACACGTGGCCGAGATTCGGGGCAATGAAATAAAAACCAGCGATCAAGTCAATCGCGCTGACAAGAGAACGCAGACAAGCCGACGGACGGACACGTGTAGCGGCGGCGTACGCTTAATGTAAAAACAGAAAAAATCCCCCGTAACACTGCGTAACGGGAGATGGTTGATTATAGTATTGGTACGTGTAGCTAATTATCCCCATCTTGTCAGAACTCTGGGCCTATGTCACTCTTCGAAAAAGTTCTTGGAATAGGTGTTGCATAGTTTTATGAGGCTGTTGTTTTTCCCGCATGTAAAACAGAAACAGGAAGTTTTCCCGGAAACAATGCTGCGCTGCCCAGAGGAAGCCGTTTAACCTATGGTGGCTGAATATTGGGCCAGGATCGTAGACGCTGGCTCATCGTTGAACCAAAATAGCGTCAATGTTCAGAGCTTCCTAGCAGACAATAGACGTTGAATCAATGTCGGTTTAACGTTGGTCCACCGTCGTAGACGGTGAACAAGCGTTAAATCAACATTGATTCAACGTTTTGTGCCGGGTTGTTTGTCGGCGTAAGGTTGTGGCTGCAATCCTGTGTAGCCCGCAGGCAACTTGTCGTCTAGTCGGCGCTGATCAGACTTGCCGCGAATTGACCCGTTGACAAATGGTTTCTTAAGTTACTGGTGACACCTGCTGTGGGCTTCTGCGGGCTGCGCTAGGAAATAATTATGTTTGCGGGCCGTCCCCGCCCCGGTCGGCGCATAAAATCAATCTTCATATTTTAACTGGCTGACATTAATTTGTGAGGTTTTTCTCGTGGCGGATCGTGAATCATGTATCAAAGATGGGGATAATTACAAGTCCTCCACACACATGTAGGCTATAAGTGTGATCAACATGTGTCCTTTATGAACAAACACAGCTGAACAAACACAGCTGAGAAAGTTGGTCCAACATTGTATAAGTGTTGTACAAATGCTTTGTGTTTGCTGGGAGGCCAGAGCGTCCTTATTGTGATACCAATGTTGATTTAATGTTGGCCCATCGTCCCCGACTCTGGGCCAACATTGAGTCCCCATCATTGTTTTAATTTTATTAATTTAACCCTTAATGTTATCTTATTTAAATTTTCTCCCACTTGAAGTTGTGGGTCGCGGCCTTCAAGTGGGTGAAAATTGCTCATATCTGTTTAGTTGGAGACAAAACATTTAGTAACCTCGATGTTTTTTAACCTGCTGATAAAAACGACTATTTGTTTATGTTTATTCGACTTTCCAATTAAGAAGCATGCAAAACATTGGTACAATTTCATTATTTTCCAACACGTGTTTTACTTTGGTTGACGGGATCAGGTCGAAATTATATAAATAAAATAATATATAACAGTATAATATAAAACTAACTGTTCACCAGTAATAATAGGCAGATAGGTGTTGGCACACGTGAAAGTCAGTCCCCACACTAATAGAGTAAAATATTTATAGTGGCCGTAGACCCATGACATAGGTATTCAAATGAAGCGGAAAGAGCTGACTAAGACATTTATGATGATTTCAAGGGGTTGATAGACATTAGACGTCATAATCTGACGTATGTAGACGTCAGATTCTGACGTCTGAAGTTGATCCCCGCACTGTGAGAGTACACATATTTATAATGGCCGTAGACCCATCACATAGGTATTCAAATGAATTGGAAAGAGCTAACTAAGTCATTTATGATGATTTAAAACTGAAAACCCCTTTAGTCGCAATGGTTTATACGAACGTATTTCAGCGCTATCAGGACTAAGACGACTTGGCCTCAGTGCCGAGTCATAGTTTGCAAGAACGTCTGTGAGCCATCCTTCATCCAACGTGGATTGGATCACTTCAGTTGAGATCATTTAAATAGGATCTGCCGGAGACTTGTTTTTTACGGATGCACCTGGGCAGAAGCACCGGCAGCAGGAGAAGCAGCATCACAGCTGAACATAGCAGCTGGGAATCCGGGATAACAGCGGTGGTATTTTCAGCAACAAAAGAACACTGAATCTGTCATCTCTGACGTCAACCAATCACCATACATAAATACACATTTGAAAAAACTGAAATACAAAGTATCAAGCTACGCTGTGCCTCTTTTTAGAACATATCGATTTTCCCAGAACAATACATTTGTGCATTATGGAATGATAAAAACATTATTTAAACATCACCGGATAATATAAAAAAATAAAATAAAATGAATGTTACCGCATGAGTGTAATAATATTATACGAATAAACGTGTGGACCTAGTGGCGGGGCATTAATAATGGGGCTTATTTCATTAAACCAATCCATACGAGAATCATGATACAATGCCCAGTAAACACAAATATTTGTGTAGCATTTATACAGCGTCCGACGATGTATAAATATTATACAAATGTTTTTTTGTTTAAGGGGTGCTTCTGAAAACGGCATTTACTCGCTTTTTTCACTCACCATCATGTATTTTCTTTAATTTCATGTGGTTAAAATTGTTTCGACTTATTATAAATACAAAATAATTTTCATATCAAAACCATTGTGAAGGTTTTGCGCAGCGACATCGTTATATTGTCTGCAACACTAATGGCCATATTATGTCAGGACTTTGGCCTGAAAGTTGGTCCTTCCAAGAACGGGCTAATGGTGACATTTAGAGGCATCATCAATACCCATCAAACACGGGCCATTAACCCGATGCTGTTTCAATGTTCGCCCATCGTCTTCGACGCTGGCCCAACATTGAAACAGCATTAGTTGAATGCCCCGTATTTGCTGGGTATGAGCCATGTCGTCACCGGGCAGGGCGGGGTCCTAGGGTGGTGGTTAGCACCGCTGCCTTTCACGCCAGAGTTCGGGGTTCAGTTCCCGGTCTCGGCGGTTCGAAAGAAACAAAAATGTTTCTTCCCCATCCACGTGTGAGAGTCAGTATTGTGGGGAGCCTCCGTGACCGAGAGGTAGCGTGCTCGGCCTCAGACCGCCAGGGCTCGAATTTTGAATCCTGTGTCTGGAGGACAGTGTCATCTCAATCATGTCACCATCCTCAGGAGGTTCTCCTGGCCCAGTTTAGCCTATATGTGCACAAATGTGGCCTGAGGCCCGATTCATTTCATTTTTGTAACCGGGCAGTGGTGGCTTGTCTTAGTATAGAAGACGTATCAGATAAAGTTTTGCGACTGACAGTCTGACACGTCAATAAACAACTACAAGTTCAGGGGATAATTATGACGTTGTTCCACCGTTTTAAATTTAACCCTTACTGCGCGGAGATCGACTTTAGTCGTCAGAATCTGACGTTTGTAGTCGTCAAATTCGGACGTCTAAAGTCGATCCCCGCACTGTAAGAGTAAACATATTTCTAATGGCCGTAGACCCATACCACATGTATTAAAATAAATCGGAGAGAGCCAACTAAGAAATTTTTAATGATTTTAAATTGAAAAAAACCTTTGGTCCCCATGGTTTATACAAAAGTATTTCGGCGCTTTAAGGGTTAACCATTAGAACACTGATATCGACCATGGTGAACTACAATATTGTTTTCTTTTGTTTTATCGTCAGATTCACATTAAATTCATCAACCAGCATTATTGGTTATTTCGCGGATTTATGAAATAAATGAAATAAATGTAAAATAGTGTGTGTGAAATTTCATGAAAATTGGTTGAGAATTGACTGAGAAATCAGCGAAAATCGTTCACCACGGCTAATGTGAATCCGACTATAATGGCCTTTTAGAACAAGCTTTTTAAAGTTTAATATGACTCAAATATGCAATAATCATATAAATCTCGACTTAAATTTGGCAAACTCAACCATTTTTTAGTCACCTGAAGTTGTGGATCGCGGTAGCGAGACACAACTTGAAGTGGTTGAACATTTCAAATTATTAGTTCAGAGATCGAAATGGTATGTGATGTCTATGTATGTGGGTATGGGCTATGTGGATACCACCACGGGCGGGAGGGCTGAATAATTAGTAAACTCTGCGATAAAAAAATAGGCCTGTTGTTTCTAAAGTAAAATTGAAAGTATCATTAATGAACTATGAGTTTTCGCATTGCATAGCGTAGGAACCTCTCCGTTATTAGCATTGGAGCAGTACAGTTATGATATATAAAGCAGCCCTAAAGGTATCCGAAAAAAGCGAGAACATCAAGCTTACAAAAAAAAATGTTTACGTCCGTACAGCGGCTGTATTAAAACTGACCTGTAGCATTTTATAACTTGTCCACCCTCGAGCTACCCTCGATTCACGACGGGAATGACCTTGGATGGGTGGGCGCCAGGCACCTGTACCTTAATTTTGATGATCCACGACTTTTAGTTTAAATTTCTGGCTACTCTCGATTTTCTACTTAATGTTTCCGTATGACTTTGAGATCTCAGGGTCAAGGTCACGGTGGGAATGACCTTGGATGGGTGGGCGCCTAAGACCTGTACCTTAATTTTGCTGATCCACGACTTTTAGTTATTTTTTTTTGAATAAGGAAACGGGGATAAGGAATAAGTAACTAACTTTGAACACAGACCTAATAATATTAGGCCCTATGTATTTCTTGGACTATGGCCAATCCCAGCAAACACAAAACATTTGTATTGCAATTTTGTACAACGTCATCCCAACACTGTATAACTGTTATGCAAATGTTTTGTGTTGGAATAAACCACTAACCACGTTATCACGTGCGCCAAGTTTCAGAACATTGATCCGTGTCATTTTTGAACGTTGAAAAACTCATCTTTTAATGTCGGCCCAATGTTTGCGACGCTGTCCCAACATCAAACCATCATGTTTCACTCGTATGGCAAGTTTGTAGAATGAACACGTGGCCAAGATTCGGGGCAATGAAATAAAAACCCGCGATCGAGTCAATTGCGCTGACAAAAGAACGCAGACAAACTGACAGACGGACACGTGTAGCGGCGGCGGACGTCTAATGCAAAAACAGAAAACATCCCCCGTAACACTGCGTAACGGGAGATGGTTGATTTTAGTATTGGTACGTGTAGCTAATTATCCCCATCTTGTCAGAACTCCGGGCCTATGTCACTCTTCGAAAAAATTCTTGGAATAGGTGTTGCATAGTTTTATGAGGCTGTTGTTTTTTCCCCGCATGTAAAACAGAAACGGAAGTTTTCCCGGAAACAATGATGCGCTGCTCAGAGGAAGCCGTTTAACCTCTAGTGGCTGAATATTGGGCCAGGATCGTAGACGCTGGCTCATCGTTGAACCAAAATAGAGTCAATGTACAGAGCTTCCCAGCAGACAATAGACGTTTAATCAATGCTGGTTTAACGTTGGTCCACCGTCGTAGACGGTGAACCAACGTTGAACCAACATTGATTCAACGTATTGTGTCTGCCGGGTTGTTTGTCGGCGTAAGGTTGTGGCTGCAATCCTGTGTAGCCCGCAGGCAACTTGTCGTCTAGTCGGCGCTGATCAGATTTGCCGCGAAATGACCCGTTGACAAATGGTTTCTTAAGTTACTGGTGACACCTGCTGTGGGCTTCTGCGACCAGGCAATAATTATGTTTGCGGGCCGTCCCCGGCCCGGTCGGCGAGTAAAATCAATCTTCATATTTTAACTGGCTGACATTAATTTGTGAGGTTTTTCTCGTGGCGGACAGTGGCGGATCGTGAATCATGTATCAAAGATGGGGATAATCACAAGTCCTCCACACTCATGTAGGCTATAAGTGTGTCCTTTATGAACAAACACAGCTGAGAAACAAGAAATGTAGCCAATGTCGGCCCAACGTCTTCGCCGTTGGTCCAACATTGCATAAATGTTGTACAAATGTTTTGTGTTTGCTGGGAGGCCAGAGCGTCCCTATTGTGATACCAATGTTGATTTAATGTTGGCCCGTCGTCCCCGACTCTGGGCTAACATTGAGTCCCCATCATTTTTTAATTTTAATAATTTAACCCTTCAAGTTATCTTATTTAAATTTTCTCCCTCTTGAAGTTGTGGGTCGCGGTCTTCATTCAAGTGGGTGAAAATTACTCATATTTGTTTAATTTGAGATGAAACATTTATAAACCTTGATGTTTAAAAACACATTTTATTCCCAGTAACATTTATTTCCCCTGCTGATAGAAACGACTGTTTGTTTAAATGTTTATTTGACTTTCCAGTTAAGAAACATGCAAAAAATTGGTACAATATAACATTTTTTTCAACATGTTATTTACTTTGGTTGACGGGAACAGATCGAAATTATATAAATAAAATAATATATAACAGTATAATATAAAACCAACTGTTCACCAGTAATAATAGGCAGATAGGTGTTGGCATACGTGAAATTCGGTCCCCGGTCCCCGCACTAATAGAGTAAAATATTTATAGTGGCCGTAAACCCATGACAAAGGTATTCAAATGAAGCGGAAAGAGCTTACTAAGACATTTATAATGATTTCAAATTGATAAACCCTTTGGTCTCCATGGTTAATATAAAAAATATTTCAACGTTGTAAGGGTTGATTCAAAATTATTCTGTGTGGTACATAAATACGACAAAGATTGTTGAAGGGTCATTGCATCAAACAGGTTACATTAATTTTTAGACAAGACTACGATTATGCCTACATCTTTAACTTTCTTTGCGATGTACCATAACATTATTGTTGAAATGCCATTATAAGCCTCTTTGTTATGGTGTGCTATTCACGGCTCCACGTTGGAGCGCTGATCTGTTTTTTCTGTTTTTGAAGTTGGTGGGCCAGCATTAAAGTATCATTGGCTGACAGGGTGCTGGTTAAATGAGCACGTTCCCATCAGAGAAGCTGACGACAAAAGAATTAGCTTAGTGACACGAGACCGATCGCTATCTGGCCCCAGGGTCGTCCTGTTAGTCCATGGTGGGCTAACAGCGTCCCATGCAGTAAACACAAAAGATGTGTGTAACATTTGTACAATGTCGGACCAACGTCAAAGACGTTGGGCCGACGTTGTACAAATGTTACACAAATGTTTTGTGGGGTGACAGATGCTGGCGACACTGAACAGTGGCTGTTCAATCCCAACTCGGAGAACTGGGGAGAGAGCATCTTCCCTCGACCTTGAAACTATCCGGAGACATGATGGATCAACAGGCAGGCCTCTGACCATTAACGGTGTCTGAAAACATGATGAAAGACCACCGCAGATTGACCACTGTCCAGCGGCAGCCCTGTTATGGTCGGGGTTGACAGCCGATCTCATCGTTTCTGGAAAAGAACGGGAGGCATCGTTTTCGTCTTCCAAATTTAGCTATGTACACACTGCATGGCTCATACAAACCGAGGCTGATTCAAGGTTTTTCAATGAATTAAGTGCATAAGTCCACAGATAGTGAAGGTCACTATCTGGGGCGAGGTCATGACACTATAGAGCACGCCGACTATTTATATTTAATCATGAAAGGGATTACAAACATGTTTGGTGAAACTCGGCCGAACTCTCTAGGTCGCACGGCTGTCAATGTTACACACTATAGTTTCACTAGTATAAATACGAGACGTGTATCTTCGTAAATATCGGTATCAGTCCATATCGCACCCGGGCTAAAATCCCGGTAAACACCAGACATTAGACGTAGTTGTATTGGTCCGTGCACCAGACGTTGTGTATTGTGTTTGCTGCCTGGGATCTCCGTCACTATAGTGTCATGTATTGCGGGCTTAAGAAAATACAGAACGTTCCCGAGCCTCGGACCATTTTTATCAATCTCTAGATAGTATATTTGAGTACAAAATAAAATATTTGCCGGTCTATACTAGCCTCTTCAGCGTATATAGTACTCCCGTTTCGGGTCTACGTCAGAGACGTTGGTCTGACGTTGATTTAAAGCGACACAATCAAGCTGAAATAAAAAAATAATCAGTATTTTTATCTTGGCTTCTTGATACGACCATAATATGACAACATGTCCATAGACTATAATTGCGCAATTTTTTTAAATTTTGTTTTGCGCCTTCACCAGTTATGCGATAAATAAGGACTAAATACGGAAATAACTGATCAATGGGGCTTTTGGCACACTTGCTACGTTGCCACAGCAGCCCAAAATTTAAACGACTTCTACAATTCTGGTCTATGGACATGTTCACATCTTATGGCCATATTAAGAAGCCAAAATAAAAATATTGATTTTGTTATGCCTGATTGTGTCGCTTTAATGTCACGAATGATCTAGAAAAACGTAGGAGATAACATTAGACCAACTTTGGTCTTATTCTGTATTCGACTGTGATGTCATTGCCAAATCACAAGGACTATCAATGGTCTACGTGTTTTAGGTTTATGCGGGTTAGTGCATGTTTGTTCCAAATTATCAATCGAAAATTGTTCTTCGTTAGTTTCCATAGCGACTAAAATTGTAATGGTTATATTTGAGAATAAATTATGACCGAAAAATCCATCTACAAGGTCATGTAATGATCTGGTGTCTTTAGGAGCGCTATTATAAAAAATAATTTTCGCGAGATTCTTGAAATCGCGAATCTGTCCTCCTCGCGAAAATTAAAGCCTTGCGAATATTACCAGATCTACAGTAATGTAAAGTAAAATCATCTTCCTGACAGCAAGGCTTGACCTCGAGGCCGTCAGGCCGACGGCCTCGAGGTCAAGCCTTGCTATCAAGAAGATGAGTAAAATGATCAGTATCGTTGGTAGTTCAGCGAGGGGGTAATTGAGGGGGTAATTTGAACAGGGAAGATAGGCAATCTGAAACTATTCACCGACGATTCAATGTTCTTTGACTTTAGTCCACCATCGCATGCAGTGCCCTCAAATATTATCTCCCCCTTACCAGCCTCCATAGGTTTAACCACACCCACTTGATGTCTGTCAGTTGATTTGCTTGAGGTTATTATCAAACGTGCACTTCAATTATGCCAGGTACTTGCTCAATTTGAACATATAATTTGGCTGGTTCGCTTGAGTAATCAGCTATTTGGGCGATGGTTTCCAGTCGCCAGGCTCATAATGAATACAAAGTGTTCTTCCAGTGTGTCTCCTGCAATGAAATTACAGCAATTTGCGAGGAAGCCGCAAGCTTAATGACTGGATCGCTCGCTTGGGACTCCGCTAAAACGCCCAACGTTCTGTATCCATGCCACACGAAACACGCTTTCTGCAAAAAAACCCGTGGAGATTCCAATAAAAAAGGGAATGAAGCGATAGGTATTTATTCAATCGGTAGGTCAATCTATTTCCATTTTGTTCCCTATGCTCAGTTAGACTGACGCTTCAAACTGTAAGCATCTCAGTACGATACGTTTCCCGGAAAACACTTGTCCCTCTTCTTTCAACCCTTTAACCGCCGATGCCGAATATATCCGGTTTTTTACTTAACTTTCCATATTCAGTACCGCCTTTTAAATATGTTAAAGCCATATTGTGACATCAATCAGCACGATTTGAAAAGAGTTTACCTCCTTTTTGTCAAATCTGAATAATTTTCACTCACCTAAAGTTGTGGATCGCGTCAGCGAAACACAACTTCAAGTGGGTGAAAATTAAAATTGAATAATTCGGCGCTTAAAGAGTCAAGTAAGAATGCATCTTACAAAGAGGATCAACACAAATTAGGGGCCCTGATGCAGTGGTTAAAGCTGCCTGCTTGGAAAGTCGGACATCGATCGCGGGTTCGAGCCCTGCTCTGGCATTCAAGTTTCAAAGAAACAAAATTGTTTCTTCCCCGCTCACTCGTAAAGATTTAATATTGTGGGGAGCCTCCGTGACCGAGAGGTAACGTGCTCGACCTCCGACCGCCAGGGCTCGAATTTCGTATTCTGTGTTTGGAGGGCAATGTCATCTCATTCATCTCACCATCCTCAGGAGGTTCTCCTGGCCCAGTTTAGCCTACATGTGCATAAAGGTGACCTAAAACCCCATTCATTTCATTTCATTTGTTCACAAGAGTCATCTGAATACAACGGAAGTATATACGATCACGATAGTTTGTGAGATTTAAACGTATCTAACACTTTGGATATGACAGAGGCATAAATATCTTCCACTGGCATCTAAAATGCTTTTGTGTCACAACACTTCGGATGTCAAAGGACTAGATATATTGCACTGTACGTGCACAATAGAGACATCACTGTATTACTATATTCCTTAGTATTTCGGAACATTTAGCCATTACATCAATGCGTCGGGTGGTGCATGGCAGTGCATGGCTAAAGCTGCCTGCTTGGAAAGTCGGAGATCGCAGGTTTGAACCCTGCTCTGGCATTCATGTTTGAAAGAAACAAATTGTTTCTTCCACGCTCACTTGTAAAGATTCAATATTGTAGGTAGCCTCCGTGACCGAGAGATAGCGTGCTCGGCCTCAGACCGCCAGGGCTCGAATTTCTAATCCAGTGTCTGGAGGGCAGTTTCATCTCACTATCCTCAGGAGGTTCTCCCGGCCCAGTTTAGCTTATATGTGCCCAAGAGTGACCTAAACCCCCATTCATTTCATTTTCATTTAATTCAAGCACCCATACTTGCGCAGTCGAGACGACCTACCGCCCGGTGACAAAGTATGCTATTCTACTGACTGATGAAATAGTGGTTCAGTCAACCACAGGACGAGATCAGCTAATCAACGTCATAATACAGTTGTTATTTAAATTAGGGGGCTAAATAATACCATACATAATACTTGCCCCCACCCGACCAAAGAGCCATAAGGTTAACCCTTGCAGCGCGGGGATCGTCTTTATACGTCACAATCTGACGTCTGTAGACGTCAGATTCTGACGTATAAATACGATCCCCACGCTGAAGTAACTACAATATTTGTAACGGTTGTATACCCATAACATAGGTATTCAAATAAACCGGAAGGAGCTAACTGAGACATTTATGATGATTTCAAATTGAAAAAAACCTTTAGTTTTCACGATTTAAACAAAATAATTCAGCGTTAGAAGGGTTAAGGTATTATAGCCTCACAATAGTGAGGAGCAGACGAGAGGTTCGGCTTCTCTGAGCCTCCGTTACCTCCTCCGTTACCTTCAGAGAGGCCGCATTTTCAGCACAGACGTCATTGACCTTTGTGGTCTGCGCCTGAATAATGATTCCCATGACAACAGGCGGCTGCAACAGGCACCCCGTTTCCAGGTCCGGCCTGATTGAGCCTGCAAGCAGTGTCCGGTCCACGTCCGAGATACACCACAACTTCGGGTTATTGCTGGGCAAACACCGCAGACAATAGCCAGCAATAAACTACGGTTAGGCCAGCATCTTTGCCACGTCTGCTTCCACCACCCATTTGAATCTCCGGACACTGACTGTCCAAATTTCAATCGACTGTCCATCGTCATTGTTACCCGATTGCAAATGGCCGCCATTGCGAAGGTTGGATGAGCCTAAGTAATGGGAAGATTGGTATTTTGTTTTTCAGTAGTTAAATTAGGGTTCATATAATGAGTCGGTAGTTGGATCAATGAATGATTTTTTCCACCGTCCACCATTGTTATCAGGCTATTATACATACTCCACAAACGGATTTTTTGGGGGGGAGGGGGAGGAGGAGAGGCGTTGTTTTTATATCCAAAGACTTCTTTTTCTATCAGAACTTGTTTTAGTAGCCGTTTTTTTTATTTCACTCAAATAGTGTTTAGGACGTACGATTTATCCACTTTTTCTTATTTTTAAGTTAATCAAAATTCTCATCTGGAAGTTTATGTAGGTTTATGGCAATAACCATTTATTTATTTGTGTTATGTCTATGTCAAGGGCCATTTGCTCAAGACGAAGCCAGTTCTCAAGCGACCGTAATGAAAATACTTTGGAGCGATGATCTTGCACCGCGGCCCGTTTAGCCTACTGTCAATTTTTTTTTTTTTAAATATGACACTTTCTAATGAACACAATGAACAACAATGTAGACTACAATAGAATACTACATATACACGACGTTTAATTATTAAATAAGTTCAAACAGAGTGAAAACAGCGAAAATTATAAAAAAAAGTAGAGCGCGAATGATAGCGAATAGACTGCGAACAGTACAAAATAGAGCAAACAGTGAAATTAAAGAATACCAGGTAATTTTAGAACCTGAAATATTACAGGGTCATCATTAAATTTCAAGAGCACGATCTTTAAAATTATAGAAGAACGGGAGTATGGCAGCTTTGATCTCTCATACAACATACATGTGAACAAGCAACTCTCAGTGTAAAATAGACTGACCTTGCGTTGGTCAAGCACGCAATCTTAACTGTATGGACCCCGAGGATAAAAAGATGTCGCTCAGGTGGAAGGCCCCTTCTGGGCCTACTTTCGTCGGCAAACATTCATTTGAATCGGGTCATTCGGCAGGCAGTGAGAGAGAGAGAAATAGGTGTTGACGGCCGTAGCTCAAGAGGATGGGATTACCGACGAAGTGCCGAAATTGCGTCTCCTGCAATTCAATTCCGCGGGTGTCCCCGTAACGCCTGCTGATGAGGCAGGTGATCGCTAGATGGCTCAGCTGTCACTATCCCAACGTCTCGTATTAAACGAGGAGGGCGCTGCTGTAGATCATCAACAAGCACTATCTTATACATCAAGGATTATATGCTATGTGTATTTGGAGATTTTAAAATGTATTTTCCTTATGCTGAGGAAAACCATAAAAATGTTTTTTTGGGGGGGGCTTTCAAATACTAACGGGAGGACGATTTGAAAAACAATTACGTTTTTATGCAGCTCAATAACATGCTGCTTTTTCTATTGTAAGGACTGGTTACACTATCAGTCTTCACCAGATCATGTAAACCCTTACCATTTTTCTATGCACCATGGAGACCAAAGGTTTTTTCTATTCAATCTTCATAAATGTCTTAATTAGCCATTTCCGCTTCGTCCCTATCTTTTGGGTCTACGGTCATTATAAATTGTTTAGTTTTTTCAGTGCGGAGATCGTCTTTAGACGTCAGAATTTGGCGAATTTGACGTCTAAAGACGTCAAATTCTGACTTCTAAAGACCAATGGTAAAGTGTGCTCAAGCATTGTAAATAAATGGGAAAATAGCAAAGAAACAAAATTATTAATTAATTTGGCCAGCTCGCCTTATAAACAGATAAATGAGGTATCAGTGTATAATTTGGTAAAGGTGAAAAGTCGAAAATACCATTTTAACCATTTTTACTACGAGCAAATTATGTAAAAAATAAGCGTCAGCTTACAAATTTTAAATAAAACAATGGTGACATTTCCTGAAAGCATCAGTGACATTTCACAAGAGCACATGCAGCTAACAATATCGACCAACAGGCACATTTTAGTAAACATCAAGGATTATATGCTATGTGGATTTGGAGATTTAAATTCATTGTCTTTATGTTGAGGAAAACCATAAAAATGTACATACCTTGTACGTGAGTTTAACCCTTTAACCGCCAAATTATTCAATCAAAATTTTCACCCACTTGAAGTTGTGTCTCGCTGACGCGATCCACAACTTCAAGTGAGTGAAAATTGTTCAGATTTGACAAAATGGAGGTCAGCTGTTTTCAAATATTGCTGATTTATGTCACATTTTATCTTTAACATGTTTGAAAGGTGGTACTTATTGTGCTAATAAAAAATGAAAACCCGAATATATGCGGCACCGGCGGTTAAAGGGTTAATGATCAATATATAAATTTTGAAAAATAACACTACTCGATATCTTACTGTGTTCTATAATAATTAGCACCGTGCTACATCGGGTTGTGTCGACGTGGTGTGCATTAGCATACTCTGACACGGCGCTTACTGGATGATACAGTTTGAAATATACTTCCCCCTTATTTAAAACACACTACTACATTATTTTCTTTGTCCGACCACTACATTCTGAGCCGGGAATGGAGAGTTATTGTTGATCAAGTACAGACCAATTATCATGGTAGGCCTATGGTATTAAAATCAGTCAGGTGTGACGGAGCTGTTGATTATGATGGATTCTCATTATTGCATGTGTTTTAAGTCAGTTAAAACCCTCGGAGCTCTACATTCTTAGCTGTGGAAAAGGCCTCGGCCTTCGGCCTCGGCCTTTTCCACAGCTAAGAATGTAGAGATTTTCGGGCTTTATCCTGCACGTAATTGAAGAGACACCAGAAACTGATGATAATGTTTATTCGCTACTCGCTGGGTTATCATACGTTTGGAATTCTTAACTGGTTTTTATTTTCACAAAAACGTGAAATATTTAAAAAATTTAAAACATTTCTCAGTAGCAAACATACCAATAATAAATTAATTATCATAGTAAACATTTATAAAGAGTAAACTCAGCTAGCTAATACATACAATGAAACAGCACCTTATCAGTTACTAAACTGTGTCATACAACATACAAAAACTACATGCCATTTTTGTTCTTTTGCGTGTTTACAAATATTGGAAATATTAATGTTAAGCATATCTAGCAGCTAAAATATTTTCCTACTTGTGTTTTCGTAGGGTAATCATTTTCACAAATCTCTTCAATATTATAAGACACAACTTGATTTTACAGCTGCTGTATAAATTGAGGTATTTAGTTTTAAATAACAATGCTGTTTTTTTGGCCGATATTATCATTTTCGTGGGAGTCGACAAGAAGAAAATTCACAAAGACTGTATAACACGATAAAAAGTAGTACAGTAACATGATTACGGAGATATAATTGGGACATATTACTACTGCAGGCAGTCATCAGTGTCCAGTGCAACACTAATTATGTTTTGCAATTATTAGTACAACTTCAGTAGACTGGCAGCTGGTGTAAACTGAGACGCCTAGAGCAGTGAACAATTGATTCACGGGAAACCCACACAGGATGTCTGCCATCTTGCCGGGATGACGTGCTTCCGCCGGCTTCCTCGTTTTCGTCAGATCCAGATTATGCCTGACCTTTATACTTCAGTCATGTTGTATAATGGACACATACTCTCGCATTTCTGATAAATATACTGACAGCTTGTAAAGTTGCAGTTACGTCCTTTATAATCACAAGCGGCTGATATATAGTAATATATGTAATTACCTACACCTTTATGCCTTTTCTGAATCTTTAAGTCTTGTTCACAATTTGTGAGCATAATTAGCTAATTCGGTTCCTGTACTGATATCAAATATCACATTAGGTACATATACTATTGATGCAAAATAATATAAAAAGATCGACAGGCAGACAGACAGACAGACAGACAGACAGAACGTTCTATTTATCATAAAAAATTACAACTGTGATACTTTTTAATCATTAATTCATACATTGATTATTATAATAAAAATGTTACCAACTTTGCTGTGTAATTTTAAGATACATTTAGATTCATAGCGCCGTGTTAGTGTACAGTAATTTAAATGTGATGAAATTAATGTTATTTTAAATCACTAATATGTCTTCAGGTAGAACAAATTTTAGCCTATTTTTATCTCCAATAGCTTTTAAGATTTTAACTGCTGAATTGTCTACATGAGGTTTTCATTTTTATATTTATCAATATACCTAAATAATTGGAAAGGACAACGCATGTTATTTCAGTGTTATCCATTTTTAGTAGGGGTATCGATACCCTTTTGGGAGGCTTGTACAATAACATAAATTTAGACTTTTTATTTTAAAAGAAAGGCGATTTGCTTTCAATCGGATTTGAATTATATTAATTTTTAAATTTAGTTTATTTTCTAATTTTTCTCTTCTTTTAACAGACAAATCACTAATATGTCTTCAGGTAGAACAAATTTTAGCCTATTTTTATCTCCAATAGCTTTTAAGATTTTAACTGCTGAATTGTCTACATGAGGTTTTCATTTTTATATTTATCAATATACCTAAATAATTGGAAGGGACAACGCATGTTATTTCAGTGTTATCCATTTTTAGTAGGGGTATCGATACCCTTTTGGGAGGCTTGTACAATAACATAAATTTAGACTTTTTATTTTAAAAGAAAGGCGATTTGCTTTCAATCGGATTTGAATTATATTAATTTTTAAATTTAGTTTATTTTCTAATTTTTCTCTTCTTTTAACAGACAAATCTTTTAAATTAGCAGTTAAGGTTGTGTCATCAGTACAAATTATATCATGAAGAATACAGCTGGCCTTATGAATATACTTGACATAGCAAATAATAGTGAGCCCAGAATTGAGCCCTGTGGAACACATGGTATTATGTCGCAAATTCCGGACAGTACGGTATTCATTTCTACGTATAGCTTTTTTAACAAGTTCAGGTGAGAGCCTCTAATTCGATAATATTTTTTTTTCTGGGTGAGAATATTGTGGTCGACAATACCATACGATTTGGAAAGATCTAACAATATGGAAAGTGGTAGACAGACAGGAAACCCTAGCGCCGAAGGCGCTGAGAGTCATTTTAAGACCTCGAGATCCCTGTCAGATATATATATGTGTTGTCTTATTTTTTGGAAAGTGATACTTTTTCCTTATCAACTTTATTGGCAATGTTGTTTATAAGCTCAAGGGCTGCATATTCAGTGGAGTGATTTTCACCGACAACATATTGATTTTAATAAAGTAAGTTATGTTCCTCTAAATATTGTTTTAATAGCACAAGCATTACCTTTTCAAATATTTTTGATAGATGGAAACACGATATATTGGATGATACTTTTCAGCCAATAAAGAATCACATTTTTTACATATGGGAGTGACAATTTTGAGCTTATCTGCAAATATTCGAATGCTTGATGTCTGATTAACAATGTAGCTTATTGGTGAGATTTAATTTCGCTCGTTCAATTGAATCTTGAGGAAGGGATGTAATAAGGGCAAGAGGCCTACATGAGTGTATACCACTTCCAAGGCTGTCACTGCTCTCAGTGGGCTAGTTTAACCTTGAAATGACCTGGATTACATGATCTAGTAAAGCACAACTTCTATCCATGTTATTATTTACTTACAGGCTGTTGTCTTCAGACAAATCTGACAGTACAAAATATTTTGATTTTTTTCAGCCCCCCCCCCCCCCCAGGAATTCAGCGGTGGAGATGCAGTTGCATACATGAGATCAGCGTTAAAAGAACTTGAGCAGATTTTGCATAGCTTATATTAGGGTCCGACATCAGTTCAGGTCGCACTACATGATCTCATTGTAGAGTGTCTAGTGGGAAGTGAAATTTTGCAAGAAATATTTTCAAATCGTAAATCAGCTAGCAAAATATATACAAAAATAGTGAAAATGTGACGGACAAAGATAAAGAAAATATCAATTATCATCACTCTTTTGCACAACGTATCCCGTGTGCATTGCAAATCCGGGCGGGGGAGGGGATTGAATCCGGGCGGGGGGAATTGAATCCGTGCTGTAGCAGACGACATTCTGGGCTATTTCCAGGAAGACCCGCGGGCAGGGGAGGGCGACAGGTACTGCCTTAACCTTTTCGAGCGGATCCGTTTGGGGGATGTTACAGAGATCGCCGGATCCCTACTCATCCTGGATCATGTAAAGCTTATTGCTCTCCCTGGGTGTGTAGCTCAGAAAAACATATCCCAGCAACACAAAACATTTGTATAACATTTATACAATGTTGGACCAGCGTCGAAGACGTTGGGCCGACCTTGTATAAACGTTATACAAATGATTTGTGTCTGCTGGGATAGCCAATTATTTCG
Source organism: Flabesymbios commensalis (assembly GCA_964017125.1). Lineage (NCBI taxonomy): Eukaryota > Metazoa > Annelida > Polychaeta > Terebellida > Flabelligeridae > Flabesymbios > Flabesymbios commensalis. The sequence continues at coordinate 41,018,022 of OZ024914.1, read as the reverse complement.
GGTTGACTGAAATTGTTTTTTTTTACAAATTTGCATGTGTTTTTCAGTTTAATGGGAATAGTATATATTTCATTTTCATTAGAACTGAAAGATACAATTACTTGCTGTGCTTTCCATTTCACAGCTGACAGGTGCACATTTTGAGCGCCAACCATGGCTGTAATCGTTTAGAATTTTTTTTTTACCAGCACACAAAATGATGGATTGAACTCTATGAATTGCAAATAGTTCCTCTCAAATCGAACAAACGTGACCCATCGCGGTAACATGACACATCCTGAAGTGGGTCACGGGTGGCATTTTTTTTTATAATATTAGGTTATAAATACGTTCTGAAATCTGAAGCTATAATACAATGGGACAGACTAGACAACTGTAAATTTCATAATTTAATTCAAAGTGTACGCTGGTGTCAAGTTTGTTACATGTACAATCTGTTACTGCTCCCATAAACACATAAAGTGAAGATCATTGTGTAAATGTGGGCATATATGCCGTGTAGTCCATGCGGTATTGCAGTTGAGGTATTCCACTGTGATATATGCAGAAAACACATTCACAGTCATTATGAAGTTAAATAACATGATATCCGTAATTTCTGAACATAAAACAGCGAGGTTCGCTTTTAATTATAGCTATCTTCTTCTTAGGATGAGTAAAAACTCGACAGCTGTTGATACTAGTCGTATTCTATATCAATGGGATGACGTAGGTGCTCAGAAGTTATATCTCGGGGGCATTAAATAGTCCGTATTTGCGTCACTCTTCCAAAAAACTTAATTAATATATATAATTGACTGAAACTTTCTTCATCCTTCCTTCCTTCTCACCCTACCCCCCTCAAGCCCACCTAGCACCGACGTGGCTTAAACAGAATTTAAAACTTAAAATTTCAGCCAGATTGCGCCAATAGAAAATCGTGGGACTTTTCTTGGTACGCCATATCTAAAACTTGGCCTCGAATTATCAGGTCGCCAATAGGTTGATTCGAATGAGTATCATTTCAGCTACATGATTGCATGCTCAGCTATTTGTCGCGAAGCCATTAACCCTTTAACCGCCGGTGCCGCATATATGCGGGTTTTCATTTTTTTTATTAGCACATTAAGTACCACATTTTATATATGTTAAAGATAAAATGTGACATCAACCAGTAAGATTTGGAAAGAGTTGACCTCCATTTTGTCAAATCTGAATAATTTTCACCCACTTGAAGTTGTGGATCGCGTTAGCGAGACACAACTTCAAGTGGGTAGAAATTCAAATTGAATAATTTCGCGGTTAAAGGGTTAAACATTTTGGGCATTTTTTTGATTTCGCTCTCAGTCACCACCATGTTGAAAAACGCTGATTTTCCCAGGTAAAACAAATACAGCAATCCACAGTATTGGCTCCGCGGGTACAGCCCAGGGGCGTGCTCAGGATTGGGATTAGGGGGCGGTTTATAATATGAAATATGACAAGTAATGATACCGGTGGGGAAACAGGTATTTTTTAATTGGGATCAAACTGTGACATTTTCAGCACAGGGATTTCAAAGACGTACATGACTGTAGTAATTTGGACAGACTATTAGAAAATTAGAAACGGGATGACCTAAGTTCGCAGAAGACCCGGTCACAATGCCCGCTATTTTATGAACACAGCAAGCTTTGTTAAAATGACACTGCGACGCGCGGCCTACATAAAAAGTAAGGTGCCATGAAACTGAGACTTATAATTGCCTATAAAAACTAGGCCATTTTCAGCTGGCGAAATCTATAGTTATCGTAGTAGAACTATTCCATGTAAAAATGAAGTTCAGTCTTAGAGCCTTGCGATGTCATCAGTTGGAAAATAAGCTGATACATATATTAGATGGTAATTTCCAATTCTACATTAATAAAAGCTAAGCTTATAAACATATAGCAAGCTTGCAAAAAAAATTACATATTTTGAAATTATTTTATGTAACATGACTGGATCACCTCCGTCAATGCGTTGGCACTACATTTTTGTAGGGTTGAATTTTCTCTATTACTTCAAATATAGGCTTCTTATTATAATCACAGTATATTGCCTATATAATGTCCTATCAGTTGTCTAGATCAACCCTTTAACCGCCAAATTATTCAATCTGAATTTTTACCCACTTGAAGTTGTGTCTCGCTGACGCGATCCACAACTTCAAGTGAGTGAGAATTATTCAGATTTGACAAAATGGAGGTCAACTGTTTTCAATCGCTGATCGATGTCACATTTTATCTTTAACATATTTAAAAGGTAGTACTGAATGTGCTAATAAAAAATGAAAACCCGAATAGGGTTAAATTTGACATCGTGATCGTTGGTATGACCAGACCATGTAGAAATTAGCCTTGGTAGATGACAGCAACATAGTGGGATAGGATGAATCTCCTTTACAATTCCACTAGCTAGTGACCATCATTTAATTTATGGTGTCAAACGTAGGTGACATATTGTTCTTCTGACGTCTTCTGGTACCTTACGCTAGCAACAAAGAATACAGACCAGGAAATCCGAGGAGCAGATCTAGCTTTTTTGACCCTCCCCCTCCCCCCCCCCCCCTCAATGGAATTGGAGGAACGTTCCACTCTAGAGGGGTCCGTGAGCATACCCCATTTTTTAATTCCAAAGTTTTCCCCCTGCAACCTAACGCATGGTGGATAGTGTTTGTTTTCCATGACCTTGTGTCAGCATACCTAGATAAGATAGTTCATTTATAAAACTAGGCTTCATGTCATATTGGGAGTATGACACTGTGTGCCAGGAAAGGTGTGCGAGGAAATAGCATGTCCATACAAACAATTTTCCAGGCTTGCATTATCGGGGGGGGGGGGGGGTGGTTCCGGGCAACCCAAAAAAACCCTGGGTACGCCCCTGCTGCCCGCCTGCCTGCCACATCACTCACACGAAATTCATTCTTGAACTGAGGCACCAGTAATGCGGTCGGTCAAGTCTACATTATTGTTAACATTGGCCGCACGTATTAGCTCTAATCGGCAGACGAGAATCACCCAGAGTAACAAGTACTTAATGTCCCTAAACCTTTGGAGTTGTAAGCACGGGTTTACGGTAGTAACGACAGGAATAGAGACAGCAGGCGACATGGAATGATCCTGTTACTCTCTTATTTCTCTTTCATTACCAGTTTTTACTAGGTTTTCAACATTAGAGGACGGGTGTGGTTATTGTTTATTGATAAATTATCCCGCGCCGAGTTTTTCTAATGATAAATTATTGTAATAATGCGAGCCACGCGGGGCCATTTTCTCCCCATATAGTGGGCAAAACAACAACGTGATAAGTGATCTCATTAATAATTGAAGCATATTATAAATTATCCACATATACCATTCTGGCCTAGCAACTGACCATTTCTGCATAAGCGTATACCACGCTTGATGAACGCCAATCACAAGAGTGTAGAGATTCCGTGAATTGTTTATATGTATAATTGAAAGGATAGTGTTCTCCGCGCATTAAAACTCCCATCTTCCCTTCACCAAGGCTTGGCTTGACGAGGCCGCAGGAGGCCGCAGGTCTGCGGCCTCGTCAAGCCAAGCCTTGCTGAAAAGAGGATGCAAACTCCCAACAAGGTATAGTAACAAAAATGGCACACAGATTGGCATTGCGATTAACTGTGGTGATTAATCACTCGCTTCACTACTTTTGAGTGATGTTTTTTTTCACTCACCATAAATATTCGAATCTTGAGGCCTGACCGGTACTTATATCAGTCGTCATTCAAAGTCTGCTGAATGATAATGCCCTCCCCCTCCAGGAAAATTGAAATTTTTTAAAGATTTTTTTTGTACTTCACTAAAGTCAGCAACCTAAAGGCCCAGTCACACATACCATCACGCACGTCAGCACACAAAAAATGAAGAATTTTGGTCAGTGCGTTGTGATTCGCTGGACGTGCGTTAGAATTCGTTGATGATTTGACGAGAACGCCTGATGAACATCATTCATTTTTTGTCTGCGTCAACCTCTGTGCACATTTTCTGCATGCTCAAAAATGTGAGCGTTTTTCCACGTGTGAATGTAGACGACGGAAGAACGTCAGACCAGCGCCAGTCTAACGTTAGGCACAAGTAGAGCACACGCTCTAAATTCGTTGTGTTTGCGTTGACCGAGGTTTGTCCCAGTCACACATAAACGACGCACAGTCCACCCATAAAAAAATTAAAAAAACAATTTGAGTCCGGATCGTGAAAAACGTCGCAAGCTGGTAGCGAATGCACAGCATGTTTCCAACGCAAAGTGCGAATGAACAGCGCTTTGGTAACGCGCATAAAACCCTATAATGTTAATGTCGACGATAACAGTAACTTTTATCAGTTTGTTTTGTACATATGTAACCATTTTTAAACATGTTAAAAGAAAAAATGTGTCCTAAACTTATGATAACATTATATGTTTGGAATTAATTTCGACAAATAAAAAACAAATTTTGCACTTAAAGCCGTGTATCGTGTGAAAAACCACCTCAAATGATTAAATATAAAATGTCGCTCTTCAGAGCTCTAAGAACTGCAGAAATAACATAGTCACAGCCTGCTGCTCGAGCGCTGGGCGAACTGGCGGCGTGTTCCCAGCGCCTACTTCGAGCGCTCATGCAATGCAGGGCAGGCGCGTTGCCCGCGACTGCCCTGCACCCTCAACGGGCAGCCATATGATACAAAGCAAATGTATTTAGCGTTTATATGACGTTGTTCTAGCGCGCCCTACGTGTTTCTGGCGGTCTTCTGGTGTGTACATTTATGCGTTCATATGCGTTCAATATTTCAAACATACCCAACTTCCTTTGACGATTAAAAGGCGCACAAAAATATGTGTGGCGTTAGTGCAGCGCGCTCCACAAACCAGTAACGAGTGTTGACATACGACCGACGCACGACAGACGCTCTAGCAAAAAATAATCAATTTTCAGTGCGTGGGTCGTGCGTCGACTATGTGTCACTGAGCCTTGGAGCTAGAAAACACTCAAAAATGCGGGCGCTGAGCACGCATATGTGGCGTTCTAAATGCTTTCAAACTTATTCGTGCGTCGCGCTGGCGATGCGCGATGTATCCGCCAACTTTGTCGCCATGCTAACGCGAAACGCGGTGGCGAAACGCTGTATATTCGCTGATTTATACACCTGTTTTATTTATAACACGCTGTGTAATCGTCTTAAACTCGCTTGCTCTTCTCATATCCTGACAAAATTCATGGACGCACAACGACGCACTGCTCTAATTTTTGTCACTCAAGGCGTGGGCTGTGCGTCGTGTATGTGTGACTGGGGTGTTAATGAGCAGGCGATATGTTTATTTTTTACCTTCACCTTTTAATTATACCTACTACGCGTGGGAAACCATTTTTCACAATACAGCAAATTATATAATTATCTGGAAATAATGTGTGGCTTGAATACCCGATTTATTGAGCATCTTCAAAATTGTGAAATCAAACTTGACTTGATTGATTTTTATACACATGTTCTCAAATACAAAACGTTCAATCCCAGAGGTTTTCAACACTTGATCAGATAACTGTGTTAAACAGAAACCTAGTTTAAACAGAAGGCTAGTCTAAATGATAAACCTACATGTTCCTACCACCAATTACAGAAACACACGAGACCGTTTGAAGTAAATCATGAGTACCTCATTGGTTAAGAATAAATTGAACGGTACCAATAGTTACCATCATCGTGAAAAACGTCATATCTATAGTGTGCACTTGTACGTACATCATAAAAGTAAGTAGCACATGAATATCAAACGAGATTAAAACGCAAAAGGAAAACACTGTCTGTTTCAAATTGAACAGATAATTGAGACAGACAATCTGCATTTATTGGAACAATACATTTATTTAGCAGTCAGGCTCAAATATTTAAAAAGAATAACCACTTTCACAAATTATCCGATATAACAGAATCAAAATATGGAATGGAATATAAACAGTAATTTGCTTGGTTGAAAAGAACATTTGTTTTCCTTTTTCCGGAATGAAACAGTGACTAAGTCCGGATGATCGGTTCCGGCCACCCCCGGACACATCTCCGGAAAGATGTGTCAGGAGGACGCCGGGATCGTTCATTTCGTTTCCAATATAATATGTAAAATGTGTTGATGTAGAGTTCTCCCGCGGAAATTTGGACATCAATATATGTATTTTATTGGTTTCTGTCGCTTTAAACAAAATATATTCATAGGTAATAGATATATTTTTATTTTTGGCTGGCATGCAGCTGCGATTGGTGATCCGTTTAACCCTTAAATTTGATATCATCATAAATGTCTTAGTTAGTTCTTTCTGTTTCATTTGAATACCTTTATGTTATGAGTATATGGCCATTATACATTTTTTAATTCTTATAGTGCGGGAATCAACTTTAGACGTCAGAATCTGATTCTGACGTCTAATGTCGATTCCCGCGCTGTAGGGGTTAAAACATTTGATGTGGAAGGGAAATATTCTCACTTTGTTAGGATAGTGGTAATAAAAGCGTCAAAGGGACAGAATCCGTTGATTAATCTCGTCTGAGACATAAGGACATCTGACAAGTCGTTCTACCTGATAACGTCCCTGCAGGCGTCGACACAGAAGACAAACACAAAACATTTGTATAACATTTATGCAAAGTTAGACCAACGTCGGAGACGTTGGACCGACGTGGTATAAATGTTATACAAATGTTTTGGGTTTGATGGGTAGCGGGTAACATCGACCCGGTGTGATAAAGCAATAGAAACTATTCCCCATTATATTAAATGGTATGATATCCGTGGGCACCATGAAACTTATGTTACGTGACTTCACATAGCTTTAAAATATATTGTGACGTCACCAATACTATTACACTCTCATCTATTATCTGTTGGTTTACAAGACAGTGACACGTTTGTAGACTTTAGCCCTATACTACAAGCAGATCTGGGAGACCCGAGAGTGAATTCCGAAGTAGTGCTGCAGCAATTGTGAAAAAACACCCAAACCCTTTATGTCCCATGGTAAAACAATTGAGAAATATAACAAAAAGACATGGACAGTGTATCATTGATTTTCAGATTAACCAATCAGCACATGCGATATACCATATAACAGATGATTAGATTTCCATTCAAATAATACATCACCCATTGCAGTAGAGTAAATAGTCGTCTTTCCACGTAGGCTCAAACATGTTTGAGCCTACGTGGATAGACGACTAGTTACTTTTTCTTCATCTAGCGTTTTCAATATGTGATACTATTATCTTTATCTAGCATTTTAAACATGTGATACTATCAACATTAAAGTTTCTTTCATTGTCATTTAACTGCATATGTCCTCCAGCAACTTAATATTCACTATTCCGGTTATTTCATGGGTAAAGTGACGGCCATCTTAGATTTTGCGAGATTATGAAAAATTAGTGAATAAATTCATGTTGGCTCAACGTAAGGATCTTTTTATTATGTTCTTGTGCAGATCTGTGTCAATTTTAGTGTTTTTTCCACAGGTTAAATATAATTAGATTAACAGAACTCAAAATTCACGTTGGCTCAACGTAAGGATCTTTTAATTATGTCCTTGTGAAAGTCTATGACAAATTTAGTGCTTCTGACCGCTGGTTATCTATAATTTCATTAACAGAACTGACTATTTGGCCTTTTAATGTAATTTGGGAGCTGCTATAGGCTTATATAAGTAAACAATAGCGACACATTAGGGTCTTAATAATGGGCAGAATTATGGTGTAGGCATACACGTTTCCACAGTACCTTATATGGAGCATACTAAGCTGTTAATCATTAAAAAAAATTCTGTTGGGAAATCAATGACGCTTATTGAATGTGGAGTCAAAGTCTTAGAAATGCTCCAACTTTCAGTCAACATCGTATTTTCGCCAAGGTCTACGTTACGGTACAGAAACTGACTGGGCGTGGACCTAAAAAACAATACATATTTGATGGATGTTTTACCGGCATTATTGGTGTCTGTGGTTGTTGACATGCCCTAGAGGTGTTACACCGACATCGATGACAGTATAGATTGGACAGTGCCTGCTGAGACCCTGTCATCTGACCACTAGATGCTAAATTATTCTATTAAAGGGATTGACCACTGTTCATAATACGCGGCAAAGCACCGCGACATCATTAACTACAGTCGGCAATCAGGGTAACATGAATATTTTTTATTTTTTTCATTGTATCATCATATAAAAATTTGTAGGAGGTCTACCCAGCAAACACAAAACATTTGTATAACATGTGTACAATGTTGGACCAACGTCAAAGACGTTGGGCCGACGCTGCAAAAATGTTATACAAATGTTTTGTGTTTTGTGGATGTGTTTAAAAACAGTTTCTAGAGTCCAATTTTCATCGTGAGAGTTATAAAAATTGTGATGCGACACCTAAATATGTTTCTATCGTGATTGTTTTTAATTTTGAAATGACATACCGAAAAAAATGGGGTATCGCATCCTAAATTGTATAGCTGTCACGCTGACAATCGTTCTGTGGAAACTGTGTTAATAAATGTATTGTATATGATGATACCTTAAAAAATTACTGAGATTACCGACTGTCAGCGCATGCCCGTTCAACAGTGTATCGCGGATTTAACACTTAAAGCGCTGGATATTTTTTTATGAAAACCTTGGAGACCAAAGGGTTTTATTCAATTTGAAATCATCATAAATGTAAAGTTAGCTCTTTCCGATCCATCTGACTACCTATGGTATGGGTCTACGGCCATTAGAAATATTTCTACTCTTACAGTGCGGGGATCGACTTTTGTCGTCAGGATCTGACGTATGTAGACGTCAGATTCAGACGAATAAAGTCGATCCCCGCACTGTAAGGGTTAATGCAGCGTTTTTTGCCAAAACTGGATGAACTTGGAATTCCAGCAGATCTTCACAAAGTTGTAGTCTAACGTCACCAAGACATCTCACGAAAATTTAGGAGTGTACATGGAGGGGGGATTCCAAAAAATATTCGAATTATGCTTATACCTCACAATTGGTTCTGAGGCCATGCAAAAACGTTTACTTTTTGAGAAAATGGCAAAAATTATTATTTTTAATTTTGCTAAGGCTAAAAAGAAAGTGATTAATAATTAAAAAAAAAAAAAAAATCATATTTTAAATTATCATATTCCGACATTACCGGGTATACTGTTATACAGACAAACTTATATTGGGAAATGGCCATGTGGCCTCAAATAAGAGGTTGACTGTTCACAAGTTATAACCGAGATGGCCCTATAGCCAACCGAACAATTGTATTGATCATTTAAACATCGGCAAATAATTAACATTAACAATAAAATAAAGACATCCAGCTCCACTGAAGCCTATAATAATGTATTAATACTAGCTTTGGAGCACGGGCAAAGCTATGTAAGCTGGCACGAGTAAAAACCCACGAAACAAACAATGCAGCCTTTCAAAATGACATAAATATATTCTGCATATTAATTTAATTAATGATTCATACAGCTTTGAAATGCGCATGTGTGGGACGGTCAAGTTTAGGCCCACATCAGCCTATAGAGTACACTTTAATGTCATTAATATCAGCGACTGAACTGATTACAAGATACTACTCTAACGATAAATTTACCCAATGCTGTTTTAATGTTAGACCAACGTCTGTGACGTTGGCTGACTTAAACCAACATTTGGTGAGTGATGCGTGCTGACTGGGAAAGCTCTTACTGTCAATATGCCTGAGGTTAAATGTTTCCAGATACCCACCGTAACACAGCCTTTTGTGTCACAACACAGAGCCCACATGAGAGAAATGGTGAATTATTCCCTCATAGATGTCGCTCTAGTATATAGAGTTTTTATGACTTGGGAACTTGCTTAATGCGGCGATGGGTATGAAACGCATATAGTATTATTATCTTGGCTGATAACTGTGGATGTGGGGTGATATGTCATTGTGGAATGTCCAGGGGCCACTGTTGCATTCTGGGGACCACATTGTCCCGCGTATTTTGACAGTTGACTACACCTTTAACAAAAGCTAGGAGCGGGTAAAAATATTCCTAATTTACACAACTGTGTAATTAAAGCATAATAACAGCGTATTTATTGTTACTAATCGAAGTAGCGCTGATTTCATAGTGAATGGCTCCGTGCAATAACCTGTTGAGTGCATGTTTCATAGTTTTGAGAAAAACACCCCCAAAGTTTAAGTTAAAAATTATTTTCCCACGAAGAGCTTCCGTGTATAAACAGTTTCTTTATCAATAATATTGGAAAAGTAATTTCAGTAATCATATCTAACACTCCCACTCACTGCTCCCACATGACTTGCGCACATTTTCCAAGTTTCTTCACTAGTTTTTGCAAATAGTGTTCAAGTACAATATCACAATAATTATGGTAAATGACATTACCATCTTAGTGCTAGCAATACTATGACCGCAATATTTTTGCCAGAAATCAGAGATATCGATTAGATATCTGTGAAACAGTGACTTCACAACTATTTATCTGAAATGCTTATAAATTATTCACTTTTGTACATTTAAAATTAATACTGATCATATTTGTTAAATCATGTCCATTTCTAGTTTGTGATTGTATTATTTGCAAGAACATGTTAAGTGAGCTATCCGCTACGATTTTCTACATGTTCCAGCTGATTTATTCTTTTGGTGCTGTCTATTGTTATTTTTACTATTTTTATTATTTTAATTTTAATTTTTTGATCCGATGTTTCCGCTTTTTTTCTGAACACCCTCTGATGGATTTCCCTGATTGAGAATAAAGTCGATCCCCGCACTGTAAGGGTTAATGCAGCGTTTTTTGCCAAAACTGGATGAACTTGGAATTCCAGCAGATCTTCACAAAGTTGTAGTCTAACGTCACCAAGACATCCCACGAAAATTTAGGAGTGTACATGGAGGGGGGATTCCAAAAAATATTCGAATTATGCTTATACCTCACAATTGGTTCTGAGGCCATGCAAAAACGTTTACTTTTTGAGAAAATGGCAAAAATTATTATTTTTAATTTTGCTAAGGCTAAAAAGAAAGTGATTAATAATTAAAAAAAAAAAAAAAAATCATATTTTAAATTATCATATTCCGCCATTACCGGGTATACTGTTATACAGACAAACTTATATTGGGAAATGGCCATGTGGCCTCAAATAAGAGGTTGACTGTTCACAAGTTATAACCGAGATGGCCCTATAGCCAACCGAACAATTGTATTGATCATTTAAACATCGGCAAATAATTAACATTAACAATAAAATAAAGACATCCAGCTCCACTGAAGCCTATAATAATGTATTAATACTAGCTTTGGAGCACGGGCAAAGCTATGTAAGCTGGCACGAGTAAAAACCCACGAAACAAACAATGCAGCCTTTCAAAATGACATAAATATATTCTGCATATTAATTTAATTAATGATTCATACAGCTTTGAAATGCGCATGTGTGGGACGGTCAAGTTTAGGCCCACATTAGCCTATAGAGTACACTTTAATGTCATTAATATCAGCGACTGAACTGATTACAAGATACTACTCTAACGATAAATTTACCCAATGCTGTTTTAATGTTAGACCAACGTCTGTGACGTTGGCTGACTTAAACCAACATTTGGTGAGTGATGCGTGCTGACTGGGAAAGCTCTTACTGTCAATATGCCTGAGGTTAAATGTTTCCAGATACCCACCGTAACACAGCCTTTTGTGTCACAACACAGAGCCCACATGAGAGAAATGGTGAATTATTCCCTCATAGATGTCGCTCTAGTATATAGAGTTTTTATGACTTGGGAACTTGCTTAATGCGGCGATGGGTATGAAACGCATATAGTATTATTATCTTGGCTGATAACTGTGGATGTGGGGTGATATGTCATTGTGGAATGTCCAGGGGCCACTGTTGCATTCTGGGGACCACATTGTCCCGCGTATTTTGACAGTTGACTACACCTTTAACAAAAGCTAGGAGCGGGTAAAAATATTCCTAATTTACACAACTGTGTAATTAAAACATAATAACAGCGTATTTATTGTTACTAATCGAAGTAGCGCTGATTTCATAGTGAAGGGCTCCGTGCAATAACCTGTTGAGTGCATGTTTCATAGTTTTGAGAAAAACACCCCCAAAGTTTAAGTTAAAAATTATTTTCCCACGAAGAGCTTCCGTGTATAAACAGTTTCTTTATCAATAATATTGGAAAAGTAATTTCAGTAATCATATCTAACACTCCCACTCACTGCTCCCACATGACTTGCGCACATTTTCCAAGTTTCTTCACTAGTTTTTGCAAATAGTGTTCAAGTACAATATCACAATAATTATGGTAAATGACATTACCATCTTAGTGCTAGCAATACTATGACCGCAATATTTTTGCCAGAAATCAGAGATATCGATTAGATATCTGTGAAACAGTGACTTCACAACCATTTATCTGAAATGCTTATAAATTATTCACTTTTGCACATTTAAAATTAATACTGATCATATTTGTTAAATCATGTCCATTTCTAGTTTGTGATTGTACTATTTGCAAGAACATGTTAAGTGAGCTATCCGCTACGATTTTCTACATGTTCCAGCTGATTTATTCTTTTGGTGCTGTCTATTGTTATTTTTACTATTTTTATTATTTTAATTTTTTGATCCGATGTTTCCGCTTTTTTTCTGAACACCCTCTGATGGATTTCCCTGATTGAGTTCGAAAATCAGCTGATTTGTATATCCAAGATGGCTTTTTCGTACAAATCGACGTAAACGCTCTCCAGTCGCTAGGTTGATTCAATGTTGGGTCGACGTTGCAGAGGGTGGGCCAACGTGAATACAACATTGAATCAGTCTCCCTTATTTGCTGGAAGCTGCAGTGGGAGCGCACAGTGATCGTCAGATGAGCGTATAGTGCCGTAAGGATATAAAATAACTCAGTATCAATATTAGTATCAGAATGATTTTGCAAATGCAACCGATAATATTAGTGACCTCAAGACGCTTCATATACATTTATATTATATGGGTCATCGATAGGGCGGGCATACGTCCACGACACGCTCAGAATGTAACGTTAGTTCTTTTTTGCGCTGTCGTCGCGATTGCATTGCGTCATCACCCCGCTCAGTCACAGCGCCGAACCTCTGCGCTTGTTTTTTTGCATCTTCCCGATAGCAAGGCTCGCTACTCCCGAGTCCGCGACCTCGGGAGCAGCGATCCTTGCGTGGTAAGATGTGTTTTGCGTTTCCAAAACAAACGCCGGTGCTGGGCGCTCAAGAAAGCTTATTTCTATTTTTCAGGTCTCAGGAGCGCCAGCATGAACGTAGGCTTGTGTGACTGTGGTATCAAGCAATGGAAGCAAAAAGACAAGCATTATTTAACACACTTCTTGTTTCAATGTGTCGTGTTTGCTAGGTTAGCGCTACTCTAGACGCACCGAGGGGGCACAGAGCAGCCACTTCACAGCGCAATGATGGTCAGATGATCGGAGTGGGATCAGGAAGAACGTTATTTTCTACAATGTCACTGCGCTTTGACAAAAAAAAAATATTGGAGCGCCTAGCAGTTGCCGGATACGCTTAGGCCGATGTGACAGGGGTATTTATAAGGAGTCTCCATAGACCTGCTTGTTATTTGTAAATTTGCATGAAATCAACGCACACATAATATACTGGTATTCACTAAACGATAGCAGTGGGTTACGATACTGTTTATTCATATGAAGATGCATTTCCGACACAATGTCCAGAAAAACACTTCTTCATTCCAGTTGGCTTGATTAGTGTAGGCCTTTTACCATAATTTGATTAACAATTGACGCAGAATAGTGAGGAGTGGAATCCTGGTTAGACGAAGGTGCATGATATGATAGCTGTCGTCAAACATGTCTTGTAGATAAAAACATCTGTAATTTATTTATGTCAATAAAACTTCAGTCCAGGTCTGTCTGTCTGTCTGTCTGTCTTGATGCACCGTTTGGCTGTTGGGAGACGGATTAGTGTCTGAAAACCCATTCATTTCATTTCATTTATCTGAGCTAGGTAGTAATTCCATCGAATCCTGTTCAACTTCCGACTTGCAATACCGCAGAGGATAGCGCTGGCTAAGCAATCCAATCTACTACTAGCAACCAATGCAATGACACTACATTTGAAATTGTGTCATAAAAAATTTGTAGAGGACATTAACGGATACTTTATAATGATTCACCAATGGGTAATGGTAAATAATTTATAGGTGTGATAGGTTTGAATATGACTCGCAAACGGTAGGCCTATATACACATCTACAAGACGTAGAATCGATTTTGGTTTAACGTTGGTCCAGCGTCGTAGACGGTGGACCAAGGACCAACGCTAAACCAACATTGATCCTATATATTGTGTCTGCTGGTGGCGACACAAGGATGTACATTCATTACTTTTGTTTGCTGCTATAATTATAGACATACCATACATCATCCATTTACTAGTTGGGCTTTATTTGGATCTGACATTTTGTCCACACCGGATTTTTCAGCAGCGACGTGTTCGTTAAATGCCAAGCAGTAGAGGCTGTCCACAGTGTTAGATTTGACCCTTCCATCTTAATCAGGGTTTCAAAATTAGGGCCCACTTATATCTAAACCTTACTGGTGGGCGACACCCTGGCAAGTTTTTCTGCGGATACTTTCAGAACACACGGTGTCGGCTGAATCTGGTACCAATATAATAGCTGAACCTATTACCGAGGTAAATTAGAGAGGCACCCAACAAGGTTCATCGCGTGTGTATGGCAGGCCACTCGTCCCCCACAGTCGGCGACCGCATTTGAAGCCTGTGACCCCGCTTTTGTGGACAGCTTTTTCGCAAACAAGTGTTGAATTAATGTGAATAACAAAGGAGCATCCGCGAAGAGACTGGCCCGCACCAGTCGGCCATGGAGCGGGGATCTGGACATGAGGCGGGCATTAGCCAGGTTCTGCGGGAAACACGCATGGATCTGTGCCTCCATTGACCGCGGACCTCCCTCCCCAGCAAACACGAGACGTTACCCAATGCTGGGTTAATGTTGGGCCAACGTCGAAGACGGTGGGCCAACATTAACCCAGCATTGGGTCAACGTCTCGTGCTTGCTGGGTTTGTCCATTGCTGGTTTGTCCAATGCTATTCCCAGCAAACGTGAGACGTTTGGCCAACGTTGGTTTACTGTTGGGCCAACCTCGTAGACGGTGGGCCAACAGTAAACCAACGTTGGGCCAACGTCTCATGTTTTCTGGGTCGGCACAAATACAAAGAGGCATGAATGTGGCTTCTCACCACCATTGTTATCGGGCCACCGTGGCGTCTCAGAGTTGGGGCGCAACTTCGTCTCGGTATTCCGTTTTTGCAAACAAATGCTTTACCGGCTTAGGCCTATACTAGTATTGCCAATGCAGTCTGCTCCCCAAGAAAGAAATATTTTTACAAGACTACATAAGTCCAGGAGCTCCCGCTCCGAATTAGAATTTGATTTAAGCAATTTTGTGTAGGGTTATTAATGTAGTCCTAGGCTAGGTCAAAAATCAAGACGCAAGAACTAGGTCTAAGAAGCTCAGTCTAAGAGTAAGATAATAACTAGACAGTCTGTCAGAGATTGCAAACCTCTATTGAAATTAATGATCCTAATCAGTATCCCAGTAATGGTCTACCTATCTGGCACGGTTTACCCGATATCAGGCCAATCGAGGTAACTAATAGCTGATTTACGGTCATTTTGAATTCGATATAAACTAGTTAAAAAATTAGGGTGCATCCTCCCCCGAAACCTCAAATTTTTTTTTATAGTAATGGACTAGCATCTAACACAGTTTGCAAAATATTGGGCCTGTGAAAGTAAATAATGGCCGATAGGGGGCCATTTTGAATTTGATCGAGTCAGAATTTTTCAAGATGCATCCTCAGCTGAAATCTCACATTTCATTCTATAGTAATCGTCTAGCTATCTAGCACGGTTTACCAAATATCGGCCATGTGAAAGTGAATAATGGCCTAGAGGCGGCCATTTTGAATTTGATCAAGTCGAAATTTTCCAAGATGCATCCTCAGCTGAAATCTCACATTGCATTCCATAGTAATGGTCCAGCCATCTAGCACGGTTTAACAAATATCGCCCATGTGAAAGTGAATAATGGCCGATAGGAGGCCATTTTGATTTTGATCAAGTCGAAATTTTTCAAGATGCATCCTCTCCTGAAATCTCACATTTTGTTTTATAGTAATGGTCTAGCCATCTAGTACGGTTACCAAATAGCGGCTATGTGAAAGTGAATAATGGCCGACAGGCGGCCATTTTGAATTTGATCAAGTCAATTTTTTCAAGATGCATCCTCTCCTGTAATCTCACATTTTGTTTTATAGTAATGGTCCAGCTTTCTAACACGGTTAACCAATATCAGCAATGTGAAAGTAAATAGTGGCCGATAGGCGGCCATTTTGAATTCGATTGAGTCGAAAGTTTTTAAAAGGCATCCTCTCCCGAAACGTCACATTTTGTTTTATAGTAATGGTCTAGCTATCTAGCACGGCTTACCTGATATCAGGTCTATCAAGGTAAATAATGCTGATTGTCGGCCATTTTGAATTCGTAAGTTAAAAATTGTCAAGGTGCATCCTCCCCCGAAAACTCACACTTTGTTTTATAGTAATCAGGTAATGGTCTAGCCATCTAGCACGGTTTACCAAATATCAGCCATGTGACAATGAATAATGGCCGAAAAGGCGGCCATTTTGAATTTGAGCAAGTCAAATTTGTTCAAGATGCATCCTCATCTGAAATCTCCCATTTTGTTTTATAGTAATGGTCTAGCCATCTAGCAAATGAATAATGGCCGATAAGCGGCCATTTTGAATTTTATCGAGTCGAATTTTCTCACGATGCATCCTCTCCTGAAATCACACATTTTGTTTTATAGTAATGGTCTAGCCATCTAACACGGTTTACCAAATAACGGCCATGTGAAAATGAATAATGGCCGATTGGCGGCCATTTTGAACTTAGACGAGTTGATTTTTTTCAAAATGCATCCTCTCCTGAAACCTTACAATTTGTTTTATAGTAATGGTGTAGATATCTTGAGCGGTTTTCATGACATTCCACAATATCAGGCCTGTCAAGGTGAATAATGGCCGATAGGCGGCTATTTTGAATTTTATCAACTTGAAATTTTTCAAGATGCATCCTCTCCTGAAAACTTACAATTTATTTGATATTAATGGTGTAGCTATCTTGAGCGGTTTTCATGATATTCCGCAATATCAGGCCTGTCGAGGTGAATAATGGCCGATAGGCGGCCATTTTTAATTTTATCGACTTGAAATTTTTCAAGATGTATCCTCTCCTGAAACCTCACAATTTGTTTTATAGTATTGGTGTAGCTATCTTGTACCCTGATGACATCGCAAGGCTCTGACACAGTGACGACCATCTTTTGGCAGAATGGTATTACTGTGATCACCAGAGAGCGCTAGCTGAATATAGTCTTATACCACTCTCGGTCTTATAGCTAGGCGGAGTCAGTCTCTGTTTTACACGGCCAGCCGTGGAAAACTGTAGGTCACTGCGATCAGGCTCCACGCAATGTGAGTGGCCTGGTTCAGCCGGATAGCTATCTTGAGCGGTTTTCATGATATTCCGCAAAATCTTTCAGTCGGATTTAACGATGTTATAAATTAGGTCAAAGTGCTGGGTCAACTTCAAGGTCAAGGTCCAAAAACCTAAAAGGCACAACTAGGGACCTTAGAGAACATGTATGTGCAATATGACTGTCATCGGCCCAGTACTTTTCGAGATCTGCTCCGGAAACGAAGTGCGCGTCAAAACGTCTAAATAGGTCATAGTTCTGAACCAAAAGTAGGTCAAAGTTCACATACCCCAAAAAGCACAACTAGACCCCCTAGGGGTGTTGTGTGTGAAATTTGAAGACAATCGGACAAGTACTTTCAGAGATATGCTCCGGAAACGAATTGTTTACGGACGGCCCAACGGTCCAACGCCGTAACATCATCATTTTCTCCTCTGCGACCTTGCGTATTGAATTCAGATTAAAAATATTTTACATCCACCTGGAAGTAGCCCACATACCAAAAATTGTTATCCTAGCTTATTTTCTCACAAAGTTATAGGCAAAAGAAGAGGCAAAAAAAAACGGAGGCGGAATCCATAGCTCCCTCCGTCTCACCTACGGGGACGGCGGGAGCTAATAATAGCGCTACTAAAGAAAAATGAAAATTCGCGAATTCTAAACTTCGTGAAAAGTCCCAAGATCAGAAATTACTGAAAAATTACCGAAAATAACCAGATCTACAGTTTTGCCAATGCAGTCTGCTCCCCAGGAAAAAAAGCATAGACGTTAACCGATTTTGTTTTAATGTTTGTTCCACCGTCTACGACGCTGACCTAACAGAGGAGCAACGTCTTCTTTTTTTACTAGGTGAGGCACTGGCTAAAAACGAGCAACATTGTAAGGTACTGGCTAAAAATGAGCAACATTGGCCATCGACTGTTCAATGCGTGCCAGGGCTTCTGTGGACTCGGTCTCAGTCACTCGCAGGCACTTTTCAATCAATCCTGTCTCTCAATCCCGTATTAGTACACTGATCCGGGCCGATTTATCCATTTGACAAATTGAATCCCGTCGGCATGCTGGTCAGCCATCTTCACGCTGTCCACGGCATGGATGAGGCCACAGGTGATAGCCCCACAATGTGACTGATATGAACATAATTTACCACTGCTCACAGTTTTTCCATGTATCGTCTGGCTCAGTTTAGCCTATAATGTGCACAAAGGTGGCCTAAAACTCCATTCATTTCATTTCCATGTTTCGTCTCATTCCCGGTTTAAATCTCATAAAGTCTAGTTTGTTTGTTGCTTGCTCTCTCTCTTGCTTTCTCTCTTGCCTTCTTCTTTGTTTTATTTACAAAATGATTTTGCGGCCATGACAATTTTCAAAATTAAAATGTAGCCTGTTACTATAAATATATAGCTATATTGATTTATTCGATACCGTCCAACTGACATGGCATGATTTAGTGTTAGACGTACAGCGACCAATAAAAAACGTGCTGATGTCAGCGGATTGCCAGCTAATGATTGCCCGGATCAGAACGAGTTGATGGCCTCACGCTACCACAGCGCTTAACTTGAAGTGGCCCTCCTCCGCCGATCCCATTAGTACTTCACTGCTACCCCAGCAAGCACAAAACATTTGCATAACATTTATACAATGTTGAATAAATATTATGCCAATTTTTTTGTGCTAGCTGGGACCCAGCTCGTTCTCAGGGGAGCAGGGAAAAAAAATAATCAGCGGCCTTTGTCATCAATTGTGCAGCAGATATCAAAAATGCAACTTGGTTTCTATATGTCCTTAAGTGGAGGCTTTGTCTTATCATACCATGACTATGCCTGTAAATGGAGTATTTTCACTCTAGGTTGTTACTGTTCACTCATTCTATAAGGTGAGGTATGATCTGAGTGGGCTTTGCTTTTTGGGGACTATGAGAATAGCAATATCAGTTCGGAGCGGGCTTTGCTTTTTTGGGACTATGAGAAAATCAATTTGAAATATTGTCAAAAACAATACACTTTGTACAATACATAACACCGAGGACTGAAGCTTTTATATGGCCCTCTCTTTTGATACACCGAATATGAGATTAAAATAACGTATCTTTAAGGACGGGGTTCGAATCCGGGACGCGTGCATGACTGACGAGGCAGACAGGCGTTCTAGCAATGCGCCACATAACCCTCTCTTAACTAAAATCAATTATTTCACTAGGCATTTCATAAATTCTTTACGAGCATAATTATATACTGTGCTTCGCTGTATACACAGCCCAGATCTTTAAAAGTTGAGGCACTGTACGACATTCACGATATCACCACGGCTGAAACACGCAACAGTCTGTGGCTTGATACAACCACGGCAGGTGTTTTCAGTCACTTCAAAATACAATATAATTTTTGGGGCTATTGACTGAAAATGTTCAAGTATCACATCCTACATTTAATAACCCTCTGAATCGTTCTGTAGAAACTGTTTTTACACATACGGACAAGACGGACAAGCCATAGGGTCCGAAAATACTTTTAAAAAGGATATTACACATTGTACAAATATTGTTTTTTGAATAACGATGATCCTAGTCGTATATGTGATATAATTGTTTGATTTTGAGGTAAAATAATATCCACACCTATTATTCTTATTGAAATCACCTGTTGCGGCAGATGTATCAAGCCACCGTGGAACACGCCAAGATTCGAGCCCATGTCGGCCGATTGGTGATATCTAATGACTCACAGTCACCATGGTCCAATTTTGTTATACGGCTCAACAAGGTCCCGAATCCTAACTGTTTAATATAAATTAATATAGATGAAAATTTATATGACTGAATGTGCGAGGCCAAAATCATTCAGCTATGGATATGGATGCTAAAGATATATATTACATCTTGACATGCGATGTCAACTCAACCAAACCGTCTAGTTTTCTATCCAGTTTTATTCAGTTTGTATCATTTTAAACTATCAAAACAAGCAAATTGCAGTCGACTTGCGTCATTATCCTACATAGCATAATATGCAACCCAGTAAACACAAAACATACGTATATTATTTGTACAATGTTGGACCAACGTCGAAGCCGTTGTGTCGACGTTGTACAAATGTTATGAAAATGTTTTGTATTCGCTGGGAACCCACCACGACGACGTTTTTAACCTGTTGAGTTGAATGGCGTCTCAAGGTGTAACACGGCTTTAGATCCCCACTCGATAAATGCATTACAACACGTCAACATACGTATAGGTGTGTGACAGACGTAACGGCAAAAAAAGACGGTTATCGATATGCATGTCCTCCATGTCTAATGGTAATATAACATGATCGTGAAATGAGAGAGCAAACCCAACAGAGAACTGAACCCCCGTGACCTACTGTTCTCATATCGTCTGCAAAGAATCAAAACACAGTATCTGCCACTTCACAAAGTGGCAGATGTTGTGTTTTCATTCTATGCAGATGCTATGCTTTTTACGCACACGTCCCGTATTGATGAGCTGTTTTTCATGGCCGCCACTTGTACGGCATCCATATTTGATTAGAATTGATCAGGGGTTTTAGCAACAGACCCTGGTACTATGTACTAATGGCATAGCTATACTGACCCATGCTGCACCAGAGCTATAAAACAAATCACGTGGAAAATTGACAGAAATATACATGTACGTTCTGTTGTATATTCCAGATATACCATAATTTCGTGTTGCTTCTATTTGCGGTCTATGTTTACGTACATGAAATTATTTGGCTGCAGATATGCCCACCATTTTGCGAGCTCTATTCTTCAGGTGTTGCATGGGTGGCAGAAGGCACTGTCACTGGTTGGTCGTGACCGATTCTGGAAACGTCAGTACCAGGGGGAGTGACCATGGTTCGCCCATATTATGGCCTGCTTCCCCCGCAAAACAAACGATGGATCACCTTGCAAAACTTTTTACAATCACAGGCTGCTGCACATGGGATTCGCCATGTGGAACATTCAGATACCTTTTTCTGAGCGTGATGCTTTGATTTTGTTAAAACAAAATCAATGCATCGCGCCCAGAAAAAAGCTACATTTAATGTGCGGTTCAATAAAAATGACGACACCATGCTTAAAGCGGATGAGGGCGTTCAAACGGAACAATCAGGTGTTTTGTTTTCGCGACAAAAGGGTCGGAAAAGGCCAGATTCCAATTGATCAATACGCGCACTTTTGTCTACGGAAATCCCGCTCAGTGCTAATAACAGTCTGCGCCAGAGCAAGACATATAAGGCCGGCGTTGGATCTACATGTGACCAACGTCTAAGACGTTGGGCCAACGCTGAACAAGCGCTGCAGGCAAAGGTTTTGACTTTCTGTCATCCAATCACTCTTCCTCTCACATCACGCTGCATTTTTGCTCAGTTGCGTTTTTCAGCCAGGAGGAGTTGAAGGACAAAAACTAAAGTGTTATGCTGAAAAAATGAGCTAATATCGTTACCTCGGAGTTAAAGGACTTAGGCCTATCTGCCACTTGGGAAGGATTGATACGACATATACGTCTTTAGAATAAACGAATTCAATCATGGTTTTATATCTTTTCTTCGTCCTGATTGAGCAGCATGATAGGCCTACCTTTGTTTAAAGTCATTGGAATGATATTTCAATACAAAGTACTATTAAAAACATATATATATTTTTAGTAAAATAAAAAATATATATTTTACCTCAATAATCATCACCATAACTCGGCGAGGCCATTAACTCTTCCTTTACCGACTTCCCCCTGAAAAAACTACCCCCAGAAGCCGACTTCTGTTTTAATGAGAACCCCCTGAGGTAGCCCCAGGGCACAATACAGGTTAGAGTTATGCGCATGCGCACATCACACAAATAAAAATGCAAGAGAACATTGCGTCCATGCCACTGACCATTCTTGTTGGCGATTTTCAACCACGCATCTAATAAAATATCTCCATTGCAATTAATGCATGTGCATATGTGGATTTCGCATAAATACGAATTTGGTAAAGGCAGGTAGTTTTCGCATAAATGCGAAATTGGTAAAGGAAGAGTTAACGTGATCACATTGAAGGGGAAGAAACAACGATATTTCTCTGAGAGACCCGTGCATGATCAGCGGGGTTCGAACACGGGACGCATGCATGATAACATGGCATGGCAGTCAGGCGCTCTACCACAAACGGCGAAAGTTTGCGCGAGATTTAATACTCGCGAAAATAAAGACTACTAAAGTAGTTTGTCTTTGACTGGCCACACGAATGTAAAATAGTTTTTTAGTCAGTGGCTCATAAATTATTTGCAATCATTAAGATGTTGTAAAGAAGCTAAATGCTTGAATAGTAAACTTATTATGCCACACTTATTTGAGGACAACCCATTGCCAGCAAGCGCAAAACATTTGTATATCATTTATACAACGTCGACGCTGGACCAACATTGTAAAACCGGTATACAAATGTTTTGTGTTTGCTCTGAAAGTGATTTTTCTACAGAGCTTTGCGTCAATAGGAGTAAATTAACATGATTAAGTGATATCAGAATGATATTACCTGTAGGTCATCTCGTTCAGCCAATGTATCAGTAATTATTGTCACATTGTTTGCGGCGGCACCCTGTGATCACCATTATCACAACAAGACCTAATTACATCTGAATAGCTCATCACATCCCAGCAAACACGAGACGTTCACCCTATGTTGGCTCAATGCCGGGCCAGCGTCACAGACGATGGGACAACATTGAAGCAACGTTGGGTGAACGTCTCGTGTTTTCTGGGATATACGAACGCACATCAATGTTGGATCATTGATGGGCCAGCGTCGTGGACACTAGTACAACTTTGCGCCATTATTTGCCCCCGTGTTTTCGGGCCCGTGACTATGATCTATTACATTTGCTGAAAATCAGCTTATTACCATGGTAATAATAGCTGATTACATATATCAGCGAAAGTGGAGTATTTGTTGGCGTGACAGCGACACAATATGCATTCTCAGCGTCCAGTGCACCCATTACCCCTCAAATATAACAGACCTAACCCTTTAACCGCCAAATTATTTAACTGGAATTTTCACCCACTTGAAGTTGTGTCTCGCTGACGCGATCCACAACTTCAAGTGACTGAAAATTATTCAGATTTGACAAAATGAAGGTCAACTCGTTTCAAATCGTGCTGATTGATGTCACCTTTTATCTTTAACATGGTCAAAAGGTGGTACATAATGTGCTATTAAAAAATGAAAACCCGAATATATGGTTAACGGGTTAACTTTAGTATCACAGTGTCATACCTGCACCTACGACACTATTATACCGAGGTGACGATACATGAAATCGCTAGCTTACCTGATATCAATGTAGATGAAAGTGATAGCAAATTTACTGACTGATGAGGGTTATAGGTTAGGCCTCTACATTTTTGAAAATGACAAAGGACATTTGTTTTATGAAATTAACAACCCATACAGCTTAATACAAGGTTTTATTGTGAAGTAAATGCAATCATTTGCTACCTGGAAATCCTAATAAATATGTTTGTTACAAATTACTAACATCGTCGTTTCCAATCAATGTGGTTAATGCAATCGCGACAGAAATTAAATAACTCGAATCATAGGATGTACGTAGGCAGCATAACAGGTTTGGTTGGCTACCACAGGTAAGTGTACAATAAAGGTATGAAGGCGTTATCACACATTTAATCAGAGCTTAAAATACACCATTCATCCATTAACACCGAGTTTATATTTCCACCACAATATTATGTTGAAATAAATATTATGTTAATGTTACTATTAACACTGTTTGACTGATCTCAACTGACAGACAGATTTTTCGGATTACGTTAGCGTTGTTGAGCTGTGACCTCAGCTAATTCATGTGAAGAATGGTAAATTTGTCTGTGTGTGATATCGCTTTCATACCTTTATTTTATACTCGATTACAGTTTATGCGAGTGGCGCCACCTGTGGTTAGACTGTCTTCGCCTGTCTTCAGCACATATTTTCAAGCCTGTCCCAAACTCAATATTGCAGCACTGTCATGTTACTAGTAAATTAACCACTTCCTGTTCAACTGGACCGTTCAAATCAAATGATTAATCTAAATTAAGCCAATGTGTCCATTTTAGAGATTTTAGATAGATACGAGGTTTTAACGTTTAGCAAACTTCCCTATCCAGATATGGTAGTGAAAGACCTGGGGTTCAAAAATTCCCAGGTAATTAACTGTGCATTGTTGGATGGTTTCCTCTCCATTAATGCTGTCACATTAATGAGACCAGCAAATTTAATAAACAAACTTGGTAAACTGTGTTTTGTAGCGTTATTCCGTGGATTATCCTAATTAAGACATGTTCCTAGAACACTTAATAGTGAAGTTATTCAATTAAGCATTCTCTAAAATGGGAAATAATTGAAACAGCTTTTACGCATTTCTTCATTAACTGTGCATCACGCAAAATTTGTTTTCCTGACCTTATTTCAATTTGTACCAATATTAAAAAAATGCTCTAATCCATGTGTTTTCAAGTCGTGTTGGAATTGGTGAATTTGCTACCAAATTAGCAATGATTATGTTTGAGAGTGACATGATTGATGAAAAATCCGAAAAAACACATATCTATAGCATCCTCTAACAATTTAAAGGATGAATCTGCCACGCCATAAAGTGTCAATAAACCCTATCTATTTCAAATATGAGGTGTATGCTATTGTCTGTCATGATACATTTGTAATTGCAATGTAAACACATGTATTGAATATGAATACAGGCTGATGTGTTATACATGGTTGTAGTCTTTTGTCAAAATCTTAAATCAATATTACTTTTAACCAGGGCACATGATCTATCCATTCATGTTTAGGTTCCATTGTCATTTTGCACCAAATAAGGCAATATCACGGCGAGTCTGTTATTAACATGGTATTCTAGTTGCAATAATTAAACAAACAAAAATCGCCAATATTGGATAGCAGTGAAATGATTCCCTTGAAATAGCATTTGCTGCTATTGGGATTTGAACACCGCATCTCTTGCATGGGGTACGGTCGCTGTAGCCACTGAGGTACATGTACCTGAACCATTCAGGGATGACAGACCGGGAGTAATGATCGATCACGTAGGAGTAGTGAACACGATACATCGACCCAGTGCTGGGTTATTGTTGGGCCGACGTCGGAGACGGCGGCCCAACAATAACCCAGCATTGGGTCAATGTATTGTGTTTGCTGAGGAAGTAGTGAATGTTACAAAAGGGATCCTCGTAAAATAAAAGAAAGATTTTCTTCTATTGCTTCGTTTGTTTGTGCTGTTCCGTATGCCAAGCAATATCGGTTCGGGGACAACGTCATAGACACCGGTCCAATATTGAGCCGGAGTAGAAATCCTCAGTCATTATTACAGCGACAAAAACTGTCAGGAATACTTTGCAGCCACACAGAAAGAATTTTGACAGGCGAAACTAAAAGTGGATTAATCGATCAAAAGAAAATGTGACTGTCACTTTGTTATTACGGAGTCAGAGAAGAAAAAGCACCTGTCACATCTAAATTACGGAATCAAATGGGCAACCTGTGGGTTGTGGAATGTGGAGTGTAGTTACCCCACAAGCAAAAGAGTAGGAAGGTTAACCCCCCAAAGCGCTGCTTTTTTATATAAACCATGGAGACTGAAGGGTTTTATTCAATTTGAAATCATCGTAAATGTCTTAGTTAGCTCTTTCTGATTCATTTGAATACCTAGATCATGGGTCTACGGCCATTATAGATGTTTTTACTCTTAAATCGAAGGGATCGACTTTAGACGTCATAATCTGACGTCTGCAGACGTCAGATTCTGACGTCTAAAAGTCGATCCCCTCGCTGTAAGAGTTAAGTACACACTCGATACTTTCAAAATGAAGCTGACAGAACATTTTAATCTGAGACAACTTATTCCTAATTTACATATTGTATTGCTCATTGGTACTTTTGGGGCATATCGTTGTAGCATTCTGAACAGTAGATTAGTCGCATTTACTTCTTCTAAAAATATGTCGTTTCTTTCTCCCAATGCCTTTAAGTAATAATAAATTGCAGCCGGACGAAACGTGCTTGTAAGGTGACACATACCCGCCAATTTTTATTCCAGAGAAACCCTATATTATTAAGGCGTAACAACGCCTTGAGAAGGCGTTATAACGCCTTAATTTAAGGCGTAATAACGCCTTATTTTAAGGCGTTATTACGCCTTATTAAGGCGTAGCGTTATTACGCCTTAAATTACGGCGTTATAACGCCTTTTTGGGGCGTTATAAATGTCTTATTAGGGCGTTATTACGCCTTAATAGTATCGTGTTTCTCTGGAACGAAAGTTGGCGGGTATGAGCGACCGTAGTTATCTCTGAATTGCTCACAGCAAACATAACATGTTAAACTTATAATCATGGAGATAGTAGAGTAGAGCGTCTACTATCTCCATGTTATAATGTATGGTCATAGTTGGGCTATCGTCGCAGATGTTGGCCCAATAATTTAACTCAACATCAGTTGGATTGATCATGTTAGATGAATCTTTCAGGATTATTAACACTCTAACCAGAGATGGGTTGGACCTGTTTCTTCCCAGCAAACACAAAATATTTGCATAACATTTGTACAACGTCGGCCCAACGTCTTCGACGTTGGTCCGACATTGTACAAATTTTATACAAATGTTTGGTGTTTACTGGGTTCAAATCTAGGCACAATGCATAATGACGGTACGGTGGCATGCCACCACAACATCAATCTGAGGAGCATACAATTTGCATGATACCTGTTGATTAATGCGCACGCTGCGCAAGCCACTCAGCCAATTTCACTGGATAGGAGATGGAGATTTATGGGGTCGTATACTGAACATAAAGTCACATCAGATTTTGCTGAAAATAGATGGCAAACAACGCCCGCAAATAGTAATGTTGTGTAGTAATCGTTGGAATATTTTTTATGAAATAAAGAAGAATTCGTCGACTTGTTTCAATACAAAGTTTAACTAGAGGTAACCCAACTGTTGGTTTTTGTGGTTGTGCACACGAACAGTCAAAAGGTGATGTGACCAATGTTACTCTCACAATAAATTAATAGAGAGTGTGGACGCAGGAGATTGCGTATTAAAGAAGAAGAAAGGTGCGATAAATTGAAGGCATGTGTGCTGAATTAGGGAGGGCACGTTTAGATAGATTTACTTGACATATCAAATTATATCTCAGCACGAAAAAATGTGTAAGCGCATCTAGGAATGGTTTATAATAATTTCATTTTGTACAGTGATGAATTTATGCATATTAATAACTTGCCAGTACATTATTTAAAACTATATTCTAGTACCCATAATATCAGCCGTGTCTATGAGGGATCGAGAATGACCCTCTGTGTTCCAAATCTAAAATATTTACGTGTTTTGCTTTGAAATATAATATGCTAGACATATTATCTATCCTCATACGTGTAGTGTTTTTCATTGATCATGGATTCTCAAATAGAAGAGGTTCCGACTAAAATCTAAAATAATTTCGTGATGTACTTTGAAATAGGCATAATTGGATAAAATGTGCCTATCTATTTTCATATCTGTAGTGTTTTTTTCACTGATCATGGATTCTTAAATAGAAAATGTTCCGACTAAAATCTAAAATAATTTTGTGATTTGCTTCGAAATATAATATACTAGACATAATTGAATATAATGTTTTGGATAACATTTGTACAACGTCGGCCGAACGTCTTCGACGTTGGTCCGACATTGTACAAATGTTATACAAATGTTTGGTGTTTACTGGGTTCAAATCTAGGCACAATGCATAATGACGGTATGGTGGCATGCCACCACAACATCAATCTGAGGAGCATACAATGTGCATGACACCTGTTGATTAATGCGCACGCTGCGCAAGCCACTCAGCCAATTTCACTGGATAGGAGATGAAGATTTATGGGGTCGTATACTGAACATAAAGTCACATAAGATTTTGCTGAAAATAGATGGCAAACAACGCCCACAAAGAGTAATGTTGTGTAGTAATCGTTGGGATAATATGAAATATAGAAGAATTCGTCGACTTGTTTCAATACAATTGTTTAACTAGAGGTAACCCAACTGTTAGTTTTTGTGGTTGTGCACACGAACGGTCCAAAGGTGATGTGACCAATGTTACTCTCACAATAAATTAATAGAGAGTGTGGACGCAGGAGATTGCGTATTAAAGAAGAAGAAAGGTGCGAAAAATTGAAGGCATGTGTGCTGAATTAGGGAGGGCTCGTTTAGATAGATTTACTTGACATATCAAATTATATCTCAGCACGAAAAAATGTGGAAGCGCATCTAGGCATGGTTTTTATTAATTTCATTTTGTACAGTGATGAATGTATGCATGGTAATAACTTGCAAGTACAACAAATAAAAATATATTCTAGTACCCATATCGTCAGCCGTGTCTACGAGGGGTCGATAATGACCCTCTGTGTCCAAATCTAAAATATTTACGTGATTTGCTTTGAAATATAATAAGCTAGACATCTTATCTATCCTCATGATAATGTGTAGTGTTTTTTCACTGATCATGGATTCTTAAATAGGAAAGATTCCGACTAAAATCTAAAATATTTTCGTGATGTACTAAATAGGCATAATTGGATATAATGTACCTATCTATTCTTATATCTGCAGTGGGTTTTTTTCACTGATCATGGATTCTTGAAAAGAAAATGTTCCGACTAAAATCTAAAATTTTCTCGTGATTTGCTTCGAAATATAATATACTAGACATAATTGGATATAATGTACCTATCTATCCTCATATTTGTAGTATTTTTTTTCACTGATCATGAATTCTTAAATGGAAAAAAGTTCCGACTTACCCAAATAATACAAACTACGAATAGTGGTGAGGTATGGAAATTTGTGAATCTTGTCACGAAAAGGGGTAATTAGGCAAATACGGATACAAAGGCTCCACTGTGGCGTCGGAAGCTATTATTGATTGGTCCGGTTTTTCTGAGTCTCTAATTAGATTTGCAATATGAGAAAATCTTGAACAGTATTGAAGATTTTTTAAATGTATTAGAGCTAAATATTGGTCCGACAAGAACCGTACCAGCTGGACTTGCTTAGCTGGTCCCCACCTGCCGAAACAATGCAGTACAATGTTTATGGTGCGTTTTGTGTTTACATACTTAACCCTTACAGCGCGAGGATCGACTTCAGTCGTCAGAATCTGACGTCTGTAGACGTCAGATTCTGACGACTAAAGTCGATCCCCACAGTGTAAGAGTTAAAATATTCCTAATGACCGTAGACCCATAACATATGTATTCAAATGAATCAGAAAGAGCTGACTAAGACATTTATGATGATTTCAAATTGAACAAAACCCTTTGGTCTCCATGGTTTTTACAAATTAATTCAGCGCTGTAAGGGTTAAGAAAGGCCACTGACTAACTGATATTAAATGGCACATCAAGTAACGAGGCGTGGTTTAATTTGATCTCCACACAGGCAAAACATTACGCCCCCGCCCCCATTAAAATACGGTATTTGGTACAACGTTGGCTCAATTCTGGACCAACACGTGCTAAAATCGGTGGTCTTGCATCTAATGTTTTTATGTACGGTATCATGTGTGTTCAGGTATTAAATGTAGAAGTTGCTTGGAAACATAATGTGGCATCAAGTAAAATTCACTCTGTGGGATTACATGATTTGTTGTATTTTGTTTTGTATAAAGCAGTGTATTCTGCAGATCATGATCTCATTTTTTTCAAATTAAAAAAAACTGTTTGTACACCTAAAGGATGGATCAATGTTAGCACAGCATTGGACCACATGTTGATGCGTCGGCCTAGCGTTGGGCAAACAATCAGTGCTGCAGGGGACTCCTCACTCCCTCAGTTTCGAACACCAATAAACGTCGGCGTCTTGGGAAGTAGGCTTTGACCCCGCCGTGTTGTATACTTCAGACAGCAATATACGACTTGGAAATCAAACTAATTTAGTCTTATTCAGTGCTTTTAATTTTTTTTTTTTTTTGTATTTTCAGCTAAGATCAGTAGGCTATATAACTTCATATAAATTAATTTTAAACAATTGACATGTCAACATAATTAAGCTGTCCCTTTAAAGAAGTGAAAAATGAATGTGTAGGGCCTAATTGATCTGTAATCGAAATATAATTGAGCAATTACGCATACTTTTTTCAATTACACTTACAATTTTACATATTTTAAAACTCAATTACATGTATAATTGACTTCTGTCCTTCAATTACAATTATGCCTTCCATTGTGTCCAAAACGGCTCAATTATAATTGGTTGCAATTATAATTGGCTCAGAACTGCTCTTGTGTAGCGATATTGCTTTCACTCACTTACACAACAGTGATTTCCTTGTCCTAATGAATTCGGCCATACGGAAGAAACTCAATTATCGCTGATGAATTTCAACAACATAGAACCTGATTTTATAGTAGGTCCTATCCTTTCACCATTATGAGGCATGCACTGCTCATTCTGCTGCCTTACTCCTGTAGTCTGGTGCATATGCAAGTAGTATGGTGTATTACTGCTTTAGTCTGGTACCTTGCCCATATACATGTAGTATGGTGCCTTACTTTTGTAGTCTGATGCCGTAAATAGGGTGCTTTACTTCTTTGGTCTGGTGCCCTACTCATGTAGGCTGGCACCTTACTTCTATTATAGTCTGGTTTCTCACTTAATCATTCATATGGTCTGGTATAGATTACTTCTGAGGTCTGGTGTCTTATGCATGTAGGCTGGTTCCTTACTTACTCACTGATGAATCAGTGTAACTTAGATATAGTCTGGTACCTTACTCGTCTAGTATGGTACCTTACGTCTGTACATGTAGTCTGGTACTTTATTCCTATAGCATGGTGCATTAATTCTATAGTCTGGTACCTTACTCCCTGGAAAGCAAGAGTCGATAACCCATCATTGTTTTCATGGTGGCCAACTATCTACGACGCTGGCCCAACATTAAACTGCCATTGGGTCAACGCCTCTTTTACTGGGTCATGTAGTCTGGTGTCTTACTCCTGGGTCTGGTGTCTTACAGTAACTTTTTTAGTCTGTTGCCTATGTTATGTAGCTCCTGGTCCAGTCAAAACTGGCCAGCAAAAACATAGGCCTAACGTCGATTGCAGTTGGCCCAGCTTTGAACCAACTTTCCACGGGGAACATCATGTAGGAATGCTGGAGTTGTTTAGTTAGGACAGTTGCAGGAGTTTGTACACACACAGGAAAACATGGCACGCGCCGGCAGTGGTTCACGAGGGATGACGGATTGGTTTCTAAGGTGCAGGAAACTGCCAAATGCTGCATTGAATTGTAGTTGTGGTATCAATTTTTCAAACTTTTTTCGTTGAATTAAATAATTACAATTTTCACCCTCTTTAACCTTCCCATTGTTGTCCGAATAGTGTTTTAATAATGGCCCAGCGTCTGCAACGCTGGGCCATTATTAAAACACCATTGGTTAAAGACACGTTCCACCTTCAACAGGTGCAGACCTGCATAACAGCCTACAACATGATGACTGTAATGAATGAATGAACGGGGGGGGGGGGGGGCAGGTCAGAAATGTGGTGTCGGGCAGGTGCACTGATTTTCTCGGAAACGGGCTTCTGTCTGTGGAAACCACTGGGTACCGTCTCGCGGCCGAAGTGAATCGGCAGCACTCGGAGTGTGTGTGTATCTTTATATACACACACACTCCGAGTGCTGCCGATTCACTTCGGCCGCGAGACGGTACCCAGTGGTGGAAACATGCAGAGAACTGGCTGGCTTCTGGTTATTCTACCACCAAAGACAAAGAACAGTAAATTCTCCCTTGAAAAGTAACAGCTACTGATCTTTGCTTTTGTAAGAGAATAATTAACTACCCAAAGTAAATAGTTGATATTCCTATCTAACCAATACATTTCATGAGCACCTCCCCGGTCGTCTCGATTATAGCCTACCTATTATTATCATTAAATCGACTGTTTTTGCAATGTTGAAATTCGGCCAGATCTTAGCAAAAAATGAGAATTACAACATGTATCGTGTTTTTTTTAATTTTAAGCTTACTATAAATTTTCGTTTTTTTCAAATGGCAATAAGTGGGTGCAGCACCGCACCCACATAAATAATAAAAGGTTATTTGTGTTAAAAACAGAATATGTTAAAGGGACTGGCCCAGGCTAAAATCATAAAAAAATCGGTGATTTTATTTTGGCTTTTTATTATGACTATGTGATGTAAACATGTCCATAGACTAGAACTGCAAAAGTTTTTTATTTTTTCTGCTGCGTATTCATCAGTTAGACTAGATAGGCCTATAGAGACGAAATTCCCGTATTTCTAATTTTTGACAAGGTTGTAAATAATTAGATATCAGGAATTTCGTCTCTATATCTAGTCTAACTGGTTTATGCGCAGCAGAAAAAATTAAAAGCTTTTGCAGTTCTAGTCTATGGACATGTTTACATAATATGGTGATATTAAGAAGCCAAAATAAAATCACCGATTTTTGTATGATTTTAGCCTGGGCCAGTCCCTTTAATAAACCAGTTCCATACAATGAGTACTGGTACGACCCGATTGACCTTTATCTCCATAAATTGGCATTATTGGAGTCATCATTTGACATACAAAGAAACTCGTCTTACCCCATTGTTTCTACTGATATTTCAAGATACCAAGATGCATACGGATAAACACAGGAAAGATGTGCTTTCATTTGACCATTTTGTTTGCCCACAATGCTGTTTGCCCACATTGCATATATAATCTGAATTATTGTCTTATTATGCACTGTAGCAAAAAATATAGAGTAGACCTACTAACTGAATACATTCTTAGTAATTTCCATTTGGAGTAAATGAGTGGGTGAGTGGGTGAGTGGGTGAGTGGGTGAGTGGGTGAGTGAGTGAGTGAGTGGGTGAGTGGGTGAGTGGGTGAGTGAGTGAGTGAGTGAGTGAGTGAGTGAGTGAGTGAGTGAGTGAGTGAGTGAGTGAGTGAGTGAGTGAGTGAGTGAGTGAGTGAGTGAGTGAGTGAGTGAGTGAGTGAGTGAGTGAGTGAGTGAGTGAGTGAGTGAGTGAGTGAGTGAGTGAGTGACTGACTGACTGACTGACTGACTGACTGACTGACTGACTGACTGACTAAGTGTAAGTTTCACGTTACATTTAGCCCTTTGTTGGTTCAATGTTGTTAACGTAGATAATGCAGTAATAGGTACATATCTTGGCATTTAAACCATGCAGCACTACATATACAGCGAGCCCACCTATTATCGAGTGGAATTCCATAAGGACAGGAGCTTGGCATGGCAGAAAAAATACAAAGTATGGCCATCATATTTGTATTGTGTAACCCAGCAATCACAAAACCTTTATATAGCACTTATACAATGTTGGACAAACGTCGAAGACTTTGGGCCGACGTTGTATAAATCTTATACAAATGTTTTGTGTTTGCTGGGAAGCTCAATCGCTGTAAATAGAGTACTCACTACAGTTTTACAAATTAGAAAACACACATAAAAATTATATATGAAATTATATAAAATCTAGTTGTGGAAATAAATGTACAGCCCCTTTAGAATGTTGAATTTCTTGATCAATGGTCATACCCCAGCAAACGCAAAACATTAGTATAACATTTGTACAACGCCGGCCCAACGTCTTCGACGTTGGACCAACATTGCACAAATGCTATCCAAATGTTTTGTCTTTGATGGGACTTGTTTAGATGCATGGACAAGATTCCATCATTTTGATCTCGTAACTCGTTGAGGTGCATGAAGATCTGTCCGCAAGAATTCACAGGTGGTTTTACGCAATTGATACCAGAACGGCGCCGCATGGATCGTCTGCCGTCTCGTTATAGCAGGATACTTACTCTGTCCGCATGAAGCATCCCGGTGGACGGGTACTGACGGGAGCACCCTTTCGTTCCGGAAGACAGTAAAAATCATTCTTATAATCATTTTTAATCTAGAGAATAATGCTGCGTTATATTCAATCATATTCATTTTCAGCCGCTTTGGTATAATGGGCGACAGTGCGCTCGAAATAGCAAAATGATTGAAAGTTTCCAAATGCACTCCGGGTCGGAGAGGTTTCATATTGTTCACGTTCTGCACCTAGCTGAGGCACAAACCTCGCAATAAAATGGCAAAAATCTCTCTGGGGATACTTCAACAACCACCGCCTACAACCTATTTGCCAGGTCCAAGCAAGTCTTACAACAGATGCAGATCACAACGTCTACTATATATTATCTCGGAAGATGATTCTCTGACTGCCATGTTTTGAAGCTTTATTTTTTAAAATGCGTGAAATAAACCTGATTTTTCCCAGTAAACACAAAACATTTGTATAACATTTGTACAACGTCGGTCCAACGTCTTCGACGCTGGTCCAACAACGTACAATATTAATGGTATATACAAATGTTTGTGTTTACTGGGTGATGTCAGAGGTGTCATTATCTTAACCCTTGTCCTGCTATACCCGGATATAAGCATATTTTAAGCCAAATAATATGTCACTGAAATGGACAATACAGTTTGTGGTAGATGTTCGGTTAGTAAAATAACTCAATTAAGAACATGTATATTTTCGAAAAATATCTATATTTTTCGTCATTTGAAGCTAGAAATCGCGTTAGCAATTCCAGCTTCAAATGACGAAAAATACAATTGAAACAATTCAGCAGGACAAGGGTTAATTTATCCATTTATTTTAATGGAGAGCCGGAGAGTAATTTACTTACAATTTTTGACAATGACAACATGTATGAAATCATTCAGAATATTATCAAATGTAGGATCATGGCTTTTGATTATTAAATAATATAATGCCTTTAATAAAACTGAACTTTGAATAATTTTAAATAACCGCTGATAAATGAAGCGATATCTGAAGTTTAAACATTGCCTGTGTAATTATTCTGTGTTACTTGTCTTCTCTTTGTCTGTAAATCCACTGACGCAATAATTATTCCAGCTCCATCTTAACCCTTTCAGCGCGGGGACCGTTTTTATACGTCAGAATCTGTGAAGACGATCCCCGCACTAAAAGAATGAAAATATTGCTAACGGCCGCAAACCCGTAACAAAGATATTCAAATGAAGCGGAAAGAGCTAACTAATATTATTAATGATGGTTTCAAATTGAGGAAAAACCTTTGATCTCCATGTTTTATACAAAATATTTCAGTGTTGTAAGGGTTAACCCTTTAACAGCCAAATTATTTAATTGTAATTTTCTCTCACTTGAAGTTGTGTCTCGATGACGCGATCCACAACTTCAAGTGATTGAAAAAAA
The DNA here is from genome assembly GCA_964017125.1 of Flabesymbios commensalis. Classification (NCBI taxonomy): domain Eukaryota; kingdom Metazoa; phylum Annelida; class Polychaeta; order Terebellida; family Flabelligeridae; genus Flabesymbios; species Flabesymbios commensalis. Next base: position 40,982,109 of record OZ024914.1, on the reverse strand, counting down.
TACAGATTGAATAAAATGGAGGTCCACGATTTTGGAAAAACTAGTTTATTGCTGTTGTGTTTTATCTTTAACAGTTTCGGAAACTGGTATTTAAAGTGCTAATAAAAATGTGAAAAAACGAATATATTCCGGACCGGCAGTTTAATGGTTAAAGAAAAAAAATTAAAAACGGGATACCGAGGGCGGATCCAAAATTTTGAAAAGGGGGTTCGATGGAACAAATAAAAATTGACACGAGGTATTCACCCAATGCGGTTTTAATGTTGGGCCAATATTGAAACGGCACCGGGTGAATGCCTGGTGTTCGCTGGGGACGTCGCAACTGCGTGGTGTGTTGAGTGTTAGATCCTGCTGGAATGAAGAAGGTGCCATCGAGCATCCGCGGCGTTTTGATTCTCATTTCCATTAAGTCTGTCAGGAGAAAATATAAATTGTTCCCATTCTCGTAGTGGTGCATCTCATATCTGTGGTGCATAGCCAACAAACGCGGGACATCAGTATAAAGGTTAATTTTATGTTGGCCAAGCGTCTAGATCTTTGGCCGGGCATTGAAACAACATCTGGGCCACTTCTCATCTATGTTGTGTGTGCTGGTTTTATTTGGTGTGTGATTGATGGCCTGCCTTAGAAGCCCTCTACTTTTAGCCACTTCCTCGTCCGCAACGCCTTCGTAATACATTCAGTGAGACACATCCAGTGTGTACTGTACCCATGTATAATGCGCATATGGCGGAACGAAGACATAAATGGAAGGATGGGGTTTTCACACCCTTGTATAATGCGCATAGGGCGGAACAAAGACAAAGATGGTGGTAGGATGGGGTTTTCACACACATGTATAATGCGCATAGGGCGGAACAAAGACAAACATGGTGGTAGGATGTGGTTTCACACACATGTATGATGCGCATAGGGCGGAACAAAGACAAACATGGTGGTAGGATGTGGTTTCACACACATGTATGATGCGCATAGGGCGGAACAAAGACAACGATGGTGGTAGGATGGGTTTTCACAACCATGTATATTGCGCATAGGGCGGAACAAAGACAAAGATGGTGGTAGGATGGGGTTTTCACACACATGTATAATGCGCATAGGGCGAAACAAAGAAAAAATGTTGGTAGTATGGGATTTTCACATTTTGTAACAATTTTATTACTTCAATTAAAACTTCCTCTTTATAATGTTATTCACATGTCGCAAACTATTGAAACAATTATTATCATAATTACACATGCAACAGAATAACATGCAATACATGTCTCTCAAATGAAGGTAAACTTTCTTTCGCTGAGAATCCCTTTATAACAGTAGTGATTGTGGGTGTACACTTTGAGAAAAATGAAGATTATCTAACACAGCAAATATGCACGGGTCATTCACCCAATACTGTTTAAATGTTGGCCAGCGGCTTCGACGCTGGCCCAGCATTGAAACAGAATCGGGTGAATGCCCCGTGTTTGCTTTTGTCCTGTTCTATAGGAACATTGACTCCTTATACATGTATCCTCCCCGTCTCTTGCCTCGTCAAATCTGCCCGTCTCCCTATGTCATAAACGTCTTCCATAGATTATTTTCCCCTGGATATGAAAGGGTGTATCTGCCACTTTGTAAAGTGGCAGATACACCCTTTATATCCAAGGGGATGGTAATGTTTAAGAAAATACGAGACATTGATCCTGTATCGGACTAACTTTGGCTCACCATCGACGTAATTGGCCAGACATTAAAACAAAAATGTCGCGTGTTTGCCCGGTCGGTGCATGACAGACGAATTTATCTAAAAACGGAATCTTCTTCGCTGCCCCTCAAGATAGTCTAGCAGTCTTTATTTTCTTTAAAAAGTGACATTTCCTATGATCGATTTTTGACAACCGCTGTGCTCGCGAAATATTATTTAGATACAAACATTTAAGCTACAAAAACCCTCACAAGCGTGGAAGTGTGAACATTTTACGCATATTTTGGGTATAAAACTGCACTATGAAAGCATATTTCTCAGAGCAGGTGTTGTATAATTTTAGCCTTGATAACCCAAAGATATGTCCACGTGTATTTTCTTCGGATACAATGGAAGCAATCAGTTGTTAATTCGCAAAGTATAAATCATCATTATAGAAGAACGTGCTCATCATTTTATTGCTGTATGTAACAAACCCTCACCAATTAAAACAGGAAGGTTTTCATGCAGCTGATTAAAAACAATTAAAACCAAAGTTTCTTATCTAAAGGTTAGACATAGTTATTGCAAGGGGTCTGAAAACATATAGAAGATTATATTAAATTACGCCCATTCAGAATGTAATCGCTGTCACTCGACAAAGTCAGCTATACTGAAGGTTCATAACCACATCAATCTGGACATGGATGTATATAAAGAACATTCAACAACATTGACATCATTTAGCTTTCAACAGCTCTCGTTACCATATACCACCAAAAATTTCTAAGCAGCTTGAATAACTGGCATGGATATATTGGAGCTATATTTGAAGAGTAGGCCTACCCGATATATGGGAGACAGAAAAGACAAAGCAAAGAGCTTGGTGGACTTTCCGCTCCAAAATTCGGCGTGTAATTTACAAGTTTGTTTCGTATTGTATGAGGCTGAATGATCTGTAAAATAATTTTATTATTATTATTGTAATTATTGTAAGAAAACCAGTGTTCAACTCAGTTATACATGGTGAACACCTCTCATATAAAGCTACTTAATAAAAAACTATATAATTCGTCCCCTTGGATATGAAAGGGTGTATCTGCCACTTTGAAAAGTGGCAGATACACCCTTTCATATCCAAGAGGACGATATAGTTCTTCACGTGAAACTTTAGCGGGCGTGATCTTATTTGATTTAGAAACATCACGAATGAACAGACGTTTTGGCTTTGATGTAGTCATAAACCTCGTACCCACTGACCTATACAGAGAATACACGTAAGCTGAAACATTCGAGGAATATAGCTTTGGCTTCAACAGACACCGGAAAGCAAGCCGATGGGGAATTGAGAACCGCTGGCGAAACTCTGGACCGGCCATTCAGCAATGGCGCGAGTCAGTTGGGATTACCGAGCAATGCGTAAACTACACGGTTCCATTAGCAGATGGGTACTGGTGTGATACTATATAGTATAAGGTTTCTAAGTATGGATCATAGAACCCAGTGTATATCAGAGGTGTCACCGATTCCTGCTGCTGGCAGTCCGTCCTTTGGATATGAAAGGGTGTATCTGCCACTTGGCAAAGTGACAGATACACCCTTTGATATCCAAGGAGACGAAATCTGTCGAGGTATTCCCCCGCCAGAGTAGAAGGAAATGTTGACATAAACACTTCAGTTGCGGAAAATTGGTTTGAATACGTGTATAATAATAACTCTCATGGTTTCCAGATGAACACGGTGTTCATGATAGCACAATGGCTGATTTCTAGAGTATCAATCAATCAATCAATCAATCAATCAATCGATCGATCAATCAATCAATCAATCAATCAATCAATCAATCAATCAATCAAATAATCAATCAATCAATCAATCAATCAATCAATCAATCAATCAATCAATCAATCAACCAAACAACCAATTAACCAATCAATCAATCAATCAATCAATCAATCAATCAATCAATCAATCAATCAATCAATCAATCAATCAATCAATCAATCAATCAATCAATCAATCAATCAATCAATCAATCAATCAATCAATCAATCAATCAGACAGTATATACGTCAAACAAGTGGTAACACCACTTCCTGAAGGCATCTCGCTCGTATTACCAATGCCATTCACTCGCGAGATCTGCCATGAAAGTATTACACGTAGCTGTGCCATGGGAAAAATCCCGCGGATTCCATGGACCGCCATAATAAAAATAATATACTATATATTGTTGTGCTGTATCCCGAGACACAGGTGCGCGCTCCTTGTCGTGGGCGATCCCGACACCATTATAACACTGTCCTTGCCACCGTGGAGAGAGCAGGGATTGCAAAGAAAGGTGAATCCCGGTCTATACGCGGACACGGGCGGCCCGGCGCCGTCTCAATGCCGGGCCACCGTCGCCGACGGTGGCCCGGCATTGAGACGGCGCCGGGCCCGTGTTTGCAGTGAGATATTGGGTCTGGCGCGGTGGGCATATACAAACAGCTGTGTCAGACATTTTCACTATGCGTTTTTTTTACTTTTCAATTCGATTTCGTAATAATACCAAGTGGGTCAACTTCATTAACAATCATTAATGTTTTAATGTTTTTAATGTTTTAAGCACTTCAGTTCTCCTCATTCAATAAAACCATCACACCTTGCTCTGAATAACGAAGGATTTTTCAAAAAAACATTTTGTGTCTTCCGTGTAGGCATGGTTTCTGAACAGCACATTATAAAAGGTAGCATAGCCTGTGTCATTTTTTTTTCATGGGGCTTACCAGTTTTTTTGCCTAAAAAGTTATGTTTGAAAATTATATGTAGATAAAATTATGTTAGAAGCATATTAGAATATTTAGGGACAGCTCTAACTATTACAATAATTACACTAACAGTTGGCAAAGTCAATAAATAAGGTTTACAACGAACATATTAACTTTAATTCAAATAGGATGATTCAGGTATAAAAACTACTAACGGATGCAAACGTTTATGTCCATGCTATTCCTTGCACATGTAAAATCTCACTTCAGTTGATAAAATGTGTAACCCAATCCCAGCGTCAGCTTGGAAACAAATCATTTTTTAGTCTTATGCAAAACCAGATATAACGTTGACTTAGTACAGCAAGTCCTTGACCTACCACATTGACCCGAGAGTCACTAAACATGGCAATCAAATAAAGAGTTTACTGACGCTCTATATAAAATGATGACTACTGGCTTATACACTGCACAGTGCGGTGATAAATTAAACCGGATCACCACTAATCTAGATCCTTTGATCCATCCATTACAGGAAAGTGTTTCAGAGACTTAGCCATTTCCCGTGTCTCTAGCATCTCATCTGAAACTGCAGGTTCAGTAAATTGTATTACCTTTTGTGATTTCAATTTTTTGGATTTTTCCAGCACACGCGTTGGATTGTTAGCGATTTATAAAAAAAACATTTCATTTCACGAGATAAAAACATTATCCAGCTGTGGATTTTTCTTGTTTTCTTCGTCGCTCCCATTAACTTTTTGAAAAATAGGTCAAAAGGTATTTTTTATTTCGTGGCTTTCATTAACCTTTCCAGAAATAGGTTTGATGTTGTTTCATTTATTTTTTTCCACCCTCCTTCATTAGATTTTTTTCTCATCTAAAACAGAGAAAAATAGACAATAGTACCCATCATAACTATTCCAGAGATACTTTCCCGGAGCACGTCCACGCAGTCCGGATCGTGATCCATTCTGATTTAGCGGGAAACCGCCCTCGGGTCCTAATGCTTTTCCAGGTTCGTGGATATTTATGCGCAATTATTTCCGGCAACAGAAAATTTGTCAATTTGCCCTGCGCCGCTTGTCCGGACACGGTGCCAGGAAGTCTCCAGCAAACACGAGACGTTGACTCGATGCTGGAGTAATGTTGGGCCATCGTCGAAGACGGTGGGCCAACATTAAACCAGCATTGAGTCAACGTCTCGTGTTTGCTGGTACACCGCTCTGACGCTTTGATGCTCGTTCCTCTCAGATCACACGATTTGTAATTCATTTTAATTCTTGAAGCCAGACAGTGTATGTGATGATACGCTCCGCTACATTATCAATGTTATAATAGGCCTACCAGTTGGTTTAAATATTCACTAAAATTTCACGATTTGTTCAGGGTTGCTGCCGTGATACTTGGAAATAGTGTTTGTAAACTCTCATGACAATAACGCTTACCTATAATTAGTGATTACTTAACCCCTTCAGCGCGGGGACCGCCTTTATACGTCAGAATCTGACGTCTCTAGACGTCATATTCTAACGTCTAAAGTCGATACCCACACTGAAAGAATTAGCAAATTATAATAACCGTAGAAGCATGACATGGGTCTTCAAATAAAACAGAAAGAGCTAACTAAGACATTTATAATGATCTCAAACCCTTTGGTCTCCTGATTTATATTAAAATACCCCAGCGCTTTAAGGGTTAATACAACATACATTGTAATTGATTTTGCTCCATTATCCATAAACCAAATGAAAATGTCCGTATATTTTGTATTGATACAGAGAACCTCTTTTTCTTGAGTGTGTGATGCAATTTCAAAAAACAGTTATGCGACGCAGCGTGTTATTATGGGACAATCTAATTTATCAAAATGTTGATGTAATTTATCATCACAAAAAGATCAAGCATTCTAATAAATTATTTTAAAATAACTTTTGTCTTTATTATAATTACACTCGACATTTACGACGCAGTTTGTTATTACGGGACAATCTAATTTGTGAGAATGTTGATGTAATTTATCTTCATTATTTCTAATTTATGTAGCGTCTATTAATAAAAAATAGTGGTAAATATGTCGTGTGATATTCATAATGGTTACTGAATGTCATCTTCCCACGCAAGGCTCGCTGCTCCCGTGGTCGCAGACCGATATATCGGTCTGCGACCTCGGCAGCAGTGAGCCTTGCTGTCGGGAAGATGCTGATCGTTATCTTGCGTTGATTCGACCTTCACCTGACGTCGGATAAACGGCGTAACGTCTTCAGCCAGCTGGTTATGTTCTTTTGAAGATCATAACATAGCACATCCACGCACAGCTTGTCATAAAAATGATGGCACAATTTCCTGAGTGCGATACGATGTCGCGGGTTAAGCCTATAGTAATCAGGAAAGATGCCATTAGAGGTGGAGCAGCACGCACTGCCATCCCAGCGATCACATCACCTTGGCCCAATGCTGGTATGATGCTGGCATGGCGTCGCAGAGATTGGGCCAACATTAAGCAAGCATTGGGTCAACGTCACGCGTTTACTGTGATCTAAGTATAAGGAGAAAATAGACTGCCGGAGAGACGTCATTGGTTCACTTATGAATGGATTGATCCCAATAAACACAAAACATTTTTATAACATTTGTACAATGTTGGAACAACGTCGAAACAAAACATTTGTATACCATTTGTACAATGTTGGCCCACCGTCTTCGACGTTGGGCCAGCATTGTACAAATGTTATACAAATGTTTTGTGTTTGCTGGGATGAGCGTCAACTACACTCATGTAACACTTGTACTTGAGTGTAGTCACTGAGCACACATATATGTATATACAGGGTCAGTATTATCGCACTATGGGGGGGGGGTGCACTGATAAATGAGTGCTGCCTCTGATATAATGCATGTCCCAGTATTATTGCCCGTTTACTAGTGCGATAAGAGTGCTATAATAATTATTATGAGTGTTGGTTGAGTGGTATTGTCAGTTTGTGTGTGTGTGAGGGGGGGGGGGGGAGGGGGTTAGATTACATGAGTGTTGTCATTGTCCCTCTGACTACTCCAGGTATTATCACCTGTTTTTTTCAGGACGACAATACCGATACACGAGTGATGCATCGTAACACACTAATGTATCAGTTTTGTATCCCGCTGACGGGGGGGGGGGGGGGTAAAACTGTAACATGAATGCTGCGTCTATATAGGCCTACACTCATGTACCAGTGGTATCACATGTTTAGACAGGCGATAACAGGAGGGCTTTCTCTGATCAAACTAATCTATCCCAGTTGACACAGGTGCTGACACTTATATCAGTAGTAGAACAAAAATACACTTAAACTTGTTCAATTCTTAATAGCATGGTGCATTTTGACAAGATCCAACAACATGGACAAAGAAGAGAACCAATAACATTGTAAGCTGGACCTGAATACAATTAAAAGGATGACTGTGAAAATCATAAGAATATAATTAGTATGGTATCTGGTGGACCACGTTTTTCATTACACTGCCCCCCCCCCCCCCCGTAGAGGTGGCCGGAGACAGTAAAACACTGCGAATGAGTGTAGTTTATCATTAGATGAGGTGAAAGTAAAGGTGTAAACCTCTTATTTGTATAAAGAGAAACATTACTTGACGAGTTCCACTCTTCAAATATATATATATTCATTAGAATGAAAAGTGAGACTATATTGAAGTTTCTTTGTTGTATGGTATTATTATGATTATAGAGAAATGGTCCACGTTTAACTGGATTCTTTGTCTGTTATACCATGCAAAAAACCCACGTGAAAAACATTCTTCCATAAGTGTATTATTGATCACAATTCGTCATCTTTTATCATTATGCTCTAAGAGGTTGAGATGCCCTTTTGTTGACAATGTATTGCTTTTTATCCGAATTAAGCATCCCAGAGGCATCCATCGTTGTCTCGGTATGCTATCCAAGAACATTATTTATTCTTGTATCAGAATGTAGAACATGAAGCATACATATTTCAACTTGTCTTAGAGTGTAGAACGCGAAGCACAAGCATTTCATATTGTGTCGGGATGTATAACGCGGGTCGCCCATTTGGTCCAAGTCTAGTATTCTACCCCCGACCAATCGAAGAGAGGGTCAGCCTGTCACATGACGATATCGGCCAATCATCTCCGTCATTAAAATTTAAATAGGGGGTAGAATACCAGACTTGTAATCGAGACAATATAACTATTTATTCACAAGTGAAAAACAATATTGGTAGTACCCATGGCGTGATAAGCGTTAATCAACTGAAATGATTATGAAACTATAACACAATATTAATTATAATGAATAGTGAACACAGCCTGCGAACGACATAACAGTGCGATGAAGACAATCCAGTCACATACCCGGTAAACACAAAACATTTGTATAACATTTGTACAACGTTGGACCAACGTCGAAGACGTTGGGCCGACCCTGTACAAATGTCATACAATTTTGTTTTTCCTGGGTAGGTGTCTACATTGTTTATTAACAAAACTTTATATTACTGCTACTCTCTATTTTTTTAGTCTATTAAATAATTGATTTTTAAATATATATATTTTTATAATAGATTTTTAAATAATATTTCTATTTTGTTTTGTTCAAGAAACATAATAACGCGAAGTTGAAGTTGTGGGCCCCAGCAGTGAGTAAATAATTCAAAAAAGGGTTATTTTAATCTGTCACATGCATTGCGCAGTTGTATTATGGTTCACTGCACTTAAATATATCCCTTCACACTTAAATTAATCATTTTCCAAATCGAATTTGTCACTGCTTTCAGTCGTATCTGCTGTTGTATGGTGTCACCACCGTGGTATTAAATGGTTGTATCTGCCACTTTTGCAGTGACCACATTTAGGTCCAATGCTGTTTTTATGTTGGGCCAGCGTCGCAGACGATGGACCAACATTAAAACAACATTGGACCCAAATGTGGCCACTGCATTTCAATATTCCCTACAGTCCTACATTTTTTATATTTGATTTCAAATTACAATTTAGCGAAATTGAAAACCAGGCATTTCAATTTTCCCTGCATTTGATTACAAATTACAATTTAGTGAACTTGAGAACCGGACAGCGGGTGAAATATTAAACAGATTACACGTGGTTTCCCTTTTGCGTAGTGTGGCCAACTTTATGTGAAAACTGTGTGGCTGACCCGCGCAAAAGCCAGCGTCCAGGCGTTTACATCCGGCTATGTCTAAGAATTATCACCGACACCTTGAGCTCCCAAATCTAGATGAATTGAGAATCATTGGTTGCTTTCTTATTCTATGTCCCCGTTGTTTAACCCTTTCAGTGCAGGCGATGCTATTAACCCTTAAAGCGCTAAATTAATTTAGTAAAAAACATCGCAACCAAAGGATTTTTTTCAATTTGAAATCGTCATAACTGTCCCAGTTAGCTCTTTCCGATTCATTTGAATACCTATGTTATGGATCTACGGCCATTAGGAATAGTTTTACTCTTGCAGTGCGGAGATCGACTTTAGTCGTCAGAATCAGACGTCTACAGACGTCAGATTCTGACGACTAAAGTCGATTCCCGCGCTGTAAGGGTTGAGTGCATTCGGACTGCCACATCTCCAAAATGTATCACCGTTCACGTGTGCATCTGCAGCAAGGAATTAAAATATGACGCCAATTATTGAAAAATATTATGGTAGGTGTTTTTGAAATTAAAAAACATATCGTTCATTTATTTGAAGCTGGCAATTGCGTCAGCAATGTCACTTTCAAATAAATGAAAAATAATTTGTTTTAATTTAAAAAAGAAATGGCAAATCAAACATCACAAAGTACTGCAGCACTTAGAGCGTTTACCCTATCAGGAATAGAATGTTCGGTCTGCTCTCATTTACATGTGTTTATTAAAAATAGATGCTCAAAGGTCTATATTGTAACATTTGATATTATTTTCAGGCACTAAAACCTTGCTCAACATGGTTTGTGGTAGGTGGATCACATTGCTTTGACATTGGGGTTTCAAATGTTAAGACCAATCCATTAGTGAACCTTATGTTTTCTATTTCCATCTCTGTATTGTGTACCGATTTGCCATGCCAGAGCTCCTATTTCTTCGAAGATATATATATAATTATGTCCTATATATGCACGTACATGTGATTACTGCAGTGGAGCGTTCGTGAGTGGTCCTGCACATGAAGCAATTATTGGCCAATACTGGGTTAATGTTGGGTGCAATGTTTTTCAGCATCAACCCATCAACCCAACATTGTTAAATCAATGATCCTTTTGTTTGGAACGAAACCCGGGATAAGCTATACACAGTATTCTTCGACCGCCTTGACACCGCACCTCAGCACAAGGGGGAAGTGGCAGTCCTAATATTATTACAGGAATGATACGGCACTGTTGACAGCAGAACAAACCTGCACACTTGGGATTCTCCATCAAAGCCAGTCTCCCACATTGGCGGACACTGGGGATACTGGCTGAATGCAAGGATTGTTTGCCGTTCAAGGTCAGAATCGCCCAGTGAATACCACTGTGTGACCCGGTGTGTTCTATGGGGATTTATTTTCTGCTAAGCCAAAATGCAGTATCTGCTTACTTGTAAAGTAAGCAGATACTACCCTTTGGCTTTGCACGGCAGTACAGTTGTTCGTCATTTGAAACTGGGATTGCTAATGCAAGTTCCAGTTTCAAACGACGAAAAATACTATCCTATCCAGACACATGCCCATGATGGGAAAATACAATGCAGTTTGATCATTGGTGAAAAAAAGATATAATGGCCTATGTAATACCATTTATAATCATTGTTCAGCTATTAGGATTTGATCACAGGAAATTTGAACATTGCTGATCCAGTGTGTATAGGGTTAATTCATGGAATCCATGTGCGTCGATACATCTCATCCTTCAATGTTACTGTCATCATACCTTATACCTGTTAAAAACAGTTAGTAACCAATGATCAGCTCTCCATCTCGATAGTACATTTGCACCTCTTCACTGATATTGCGGTGAGTTTTTATTATTATACAGAGATGGTTCCAATATGTAGTAATGAACATATGTTTTATGTATTAGAAAAAAAATGATCGTGTCTCAAAATCTTCCAACCTTAATAATTGTTCAGGAGGAATTACATACCTATATTTCATAAAAGTAATAGGCCTTTCAGATGTGTCATATATAATGCGCCAATCAGCGCAGAAAAAAAACAAGCCACTTGCACTTTATCTTAGATATTGATGAGAGCTGAGTAGAAAACGGTCCAAAATCGTGTCTGAAGCAGTAGTAAAAGTTATGTCTAGCCTCCGCACACGCTTTAGATTTTGTGGCACATGCCTTCGCTAGCTCAAACCACCATTATCAATCAATAACTGACAAATATGTGGTCTCTTTTTGGCTTGTCATGACTTGCTTATAGCTCACTGATGGATAACAAATGAGAGCAAATAATGTATGTAGGACGAGGTCATGGTAACATCGACCCGGTCAAGTACTGCACCTGGGGATGTTTCAGCTCTAAATCACACTAACAGACTTCCGGTCGGTACTGAATTATGTAGATTATTGTACTAATAACTCAAGGTGTTCATTTACCCTTTCACCGCGGGGTCCGTCTTTAGACGTCAGAATCTGACGTCTATAGACATCAGATTCTGACGTCTAAAGACGATCACCGCACTTGCTCAGAGCTGGAGGCGTTGGTATATCCTACGACCGTCGCACGACTGTCTACATACGTACCACTTTCGTACAAGCGACAGAAGAGGCCCGTAATGACAACTTAATGAATCATTGCGGCATGCTTACGATCACAGTAGGAATAATCGTTCTATATTATTGAGCTCAATAGTTCTGTCCTGTAAAAGCCTGTTCACGATGACCCTACGAACGCAGTTTTACAGCGTTTGTACAAACGCCGTACAAATTTGCAGTTCCTAAGATTGTTGGCGTTCGCAAACATTCGTCAGTATTCATACGAAAAACGTAGGATCTCTACAGCCATCGTACGAAGAAAAGAAAATTGCCGTTTAATCAAATTAAACGGCAACCTTAACAACTTCGTAGTTAAATAAGGTTGTAAGAAATGAAACGAGCTTCGTGAGTTATTGCAGCGTTCTTAGTACGTCCGTTTGGCTATGAAAGGGTGTATTTGCCACATTGTAAATTGGCAGACACACCCTCTCATATCCAGGGGGCGACTTAGTCTGTAGGGTGTTCCTAAGGCAATTGTACGTCAACCCCACGACGACTGGTTTTCTTGAGGCGTTGGTAGTGTTCTTGCCTTGAGAGGTCCGCAATAAATCGTTGGCACGGTTTCGTACGGTATATTGTGACTGAGGTTTAAGTACTGAATCACGCTGGCCCATTACTGAGTCACGCTAGTCCAGTACAGAATCACGCTAGTCCATACTGAATGACACTAGTCCAGTACTGAATCACGCTGGTCCAGTACTGAATCACGCTAATCCAGTACTGAATGACACTAGTCCAGTACTGAATCACGCTGGTCCAGTACTGAATCACGCTGGTCCAGTACTGAATCACGCTGGTCCAGTACTAAATCACGCTATTACAGTAGTACTGAATCACACAGGTCCAGTACTGAATCATGCTAGTTCAGTACTAAATCACGCTGGTCCATTACTGAATTACGCTGGTCCAGTACTAAATCACGCTATTTCAGTACTGAATCACGCAGGTCCAGTACTGAATCACGCTGGTCCAGTACTGAATTACGCAGATTCAGTATTGAATCACGCTTGTCCAGTAAAGAATCACGCTGGTTCAACACTGAATCAGGCTGGTTCAGTACTGAATCACGATGGTTTAGTTCTGAATCACTCTGGTTCTGAACTGAATAACGCTGGTTCAGTACTGAATCACGCTGGTCTAGTACTGAATCACGCAGTTTCAGTATGTCTCAATAACGCTTGCTCAGCTGCCTAATTGCGTAGATCTGGTCTGACACTATATATATATGGCCGTCACTACAGGTTGCCGTAATTATCTCAGATAAAATGGACCTGGACCTACTTAAGTGAAAATTCAAATTGAATAATTAGGCGGTTAAAAGGTTAAACATTGGGACACAACAATGATTGCAGGTGAAGTTCACCATGATGACACACATGATAGGTCACATTACATCGGTCCAGCACTGAACACCATGCACGTTCTGTCTGGGCCACCCACGCCTCTCCAAAGATCAGCGACATAACATCATTATCTCTGTCCTCAAATATAAATTGGTTGCTATATTTCGACCTTTCCTTTAATTGTTAATAGCTGCATGTGACCCTTTAAATTCTGGATTGCGATTTAATGTTCTTTTGTAGTGGTATTCACTTGAGCCTGCCCCATATGAAAACGAATATCCTTTATTTTTTCTGAGCATCTGCAGTATGAAGTGCAGCTTAACCCTTAAAGCGCTACAAAATAAAAAAATATTTTTTTCACGCACTTGAAGTTATGGATCGCTACCGCGATCCACAACTTCAAGTACGTGAAAATCACCATCATTTGCAAATCTTGATGTATAAACATTAATTTCATTCACAATAACAGTAATTTTATCGGCTGATAAAACAAATTTAAGACGAGTGTAGTCATACCCAGCGCTGTAAGGATTAACCCTTTAACCGCCGGTGTCGCATATATTAGGGTTTTCATTTTTTATTAGCACATTAAGTACCATCTTTTAAACATGTTAAAGATAAAATGTGACATCAATCAGCAATATTTAAAAGCAGTTGACCTCCATTTTGTCAAATCTGAATAATTTTCAATCACTTGAATTTGTGGATCGTGTGGATCAAGTGGGTGAAAATTCAGATTGAATAGCAAAGCTAACCTTCAAGCAGATTGTTGGCAGATGCGCTAAGACTATAGCTCTTCTCTGTTTTAATGTGATCTTCAAATACAATCTTTACAACGGCCCTGTAAAACACTAACTGGCTCTTATAAAAGAGTTTTTTTCTTTTATATTGTCATAAAGAATATTCAAGCTGATGTGAGAGATTCTTGAAAACTTGTCCGGTCTTGAGATACAAATAGTTATTGCGAAGGCGTCATGTCCATGATACTGTGACATTCCACCCTCGCAATCTTCTGAATGTCATTTTGTCATAATCCGTCAGTCATTTCAGTTTAGACCAGCTAGTGCTACCAGAAAAAAAAAGAATATTTCTCAAGAGTATAGTTACCATTTTAAATATATGAATGGCTATTTCATGCCAATGTTTCCTAATACACGCATTTGTAGTTTTGCGATTAAACGCGTATTCACATAGCGGCTTCTTGGAAATATGAAAGGTTGTATCTGCCACTCTGCGAAGTGGCAGATACACCCTTTCATATCCGAGGGGACGATGGTACAATATCAGTTTTCATTACACATAGATGTTGTCTCATGTTCACCTACTTTATCATGCAAACAGTAAAATGTGCACACCATAATTATGGTTCTAGTCGTCTAAATGTAATCAGGGGAAACTACCTGATGAAGATAAAGCTATGAATTATGACTTTATATTCACACACTCCAGATTCACCCCGCGATCCTGGCGGTCTGAGGTGAAGTACAATGATCCTGCTCAGACCTCACTTCAGAGACACGGAGATAAAGACAAGACACCGTGTTGGCTCACAGCATTATGTACAGTCAGCTCAAATGAATGAATAATTAAATGAATGAATGAATGAATGAATGAATGAATGAATGAATGAATGAATGAATGAATAAATAAATAAATAAATGAATGAATGAATGAATGAATGAATGAATGAATGAATGAATGAATGAATGAATGAATGAATGAATGAATGAATGAATGAATGAATAAATGAATGAATGAATGAATGAATGAATGAATGAATGAATGAATGAATGAATGAATGAATGAATGAATGAATGAATGAATGAATGAATGAATGAATGAATGAATGAATGAATGAATACATTATATTTCTCCAGATTACAATACACTTTAGGCCGCTATTTAAGTTTACTTGTGAGCAAAATGTATCTTCCAACTGAGTTACTGAAGTACAGTTTACTTATATTTTCTTCAACCAACTTGATCTAAATAAGCTTCCAGATACATTCATTCAATAAAATAAAGGTAGCATATAAATTCGGTCAATACCTATGTTTGCTCTAGCAACCCTGGCATGCCTATCTGATCGTCATTGGTAGCGTGGCCCTCCAGCAACATGGCATGTTGCTGGAGGGCCACGCTACCAATAAAGATCAGAGCAATGAGGATTGCAATTAGAAATTCACGAGCCACCGGCCTAGCTTATCAAACATTTACTGCTAGATCTGTATTTCGGATAATATAGGACTACATGTAGGCCATACGCTGTAAAGAACAGTGGGATATATTGATGGAATGACGCTAGCATCACGCTGGTAGTTTGTTGATATTAGCCCTTACACTGCAGCGCGGGGATCGACTTTAGACGTCAGAATCTGACGTCTGCAGACGTCAGATTCTAAAATTAATCTAATGTCGATCGCCGCACTCTAAGAGTTAAACATATTTATAATGGCCGTAGAACTATAACATAGGTATTCAAAGGAATCAGATGGCCCAATCATACTGAACAAGTTCGAAGAACGTTCCTGCCCGTTCTGAAAATTTCATGAAACGGGATGAGGACGGGTTGGAACGGGCAATTTTATCTTTTACTACGACACAACACAGTTTGAAGTAAGTGCATTACGATCGCAGACAGTTTTTGCAACGCACGCACAACGTTTAGAACGGGAGGACGTAACGTTTAATGTCGTTCGCAGTCCGTTCTTAACAAGTGTCCATCCAGTCTTGCGTTCTCTTTAACACAATCAAAACGGGTTTATGGGTGTGTTGCAGTTCGATGTGTTATAAATACGACCACGTTCTAACCCGTTTTCATTTCGATTGAGGTACTTCATGAGTCAACATGCCAAAAATAGAGAGAAAGAAGCAGAAGGGGCAATGTAGAGGAGCCAAGAAGCGTAGTCTTTGGCCAGTCCCTCACCCGGCATGTTCTAATTCTCCTCAATTTCCTCAGCTCTTCTTGTTTTTATTATTCACGTTGTTCTCTGATCTCTTTATCATGTTGCTCTGCTTCCAACATAATTTCTAGGACATTATATTCAGTGTTGACAACACTTGAATTTGCTCCATGCTAAAATATAACATATTTATAAGACAGAAATTGGATTTCCAAATGAGGAGAGCATCATTAATATGCGTAGAGTTACAAAACAATTATCGTATCATTTTTACAATCACAATGAACGTGAGTGGGAAATCACGAATAAAAATGCTAAACATTTGAGCATAATAATATAATACTGCAATAAAACGTTATTGTCACTCACTTCAAGTTGCGTCTCAAAAACAATGTTGGTTGAGATGACAGGGCGCACAGTGTGAAGTGAATCATTTGATTATCATTCAATTATCCAATCAAATATTTTAACCATGTCTGCCTGTCACAATAAAAGTGAATTGGACAAAGCAGGTTTTATCAGGAAGGCAGCGATATAAAAACTATGTGGTATTATACTTCTGAGAAACAGCGCTGAAGAGAAGTTGACGTGGCGGGAAATTGGATTTATTTTCGGGTAGACGACTGCTATCTATAGAAGACTATCACCATTATTAACCCTTTAACCGCCGGTGCCGCATATATTCGGGTATGCATTTTTTATTAGCACATTAAGTACCACCTTTTAAACATGTTAAAGATAAAATGTGACATCAATTAACAATATTTGAAAACAGTTGACCTCCATTTTGTCAAATATGAATAATTTTCACTCACTTGAAGTGAGTGAAAATTATTCAGTTTTGACAAAATGTAGGTCAACTATGTTCAAATCTTCCAGATTTAATGTCACATTTTACCTTTAACATGTTTAAGATGTGGTACATAATGTGGTAATAAAAAACCGAAAAACCGAAGTTATTCGGGACCGGAGGTCAAAGGGTTAAGTTAATTCTCGGCCATCACCAGGTTGTGATTACCACCACTGCGATTCACGATTTTTAAAAAGTACAAATTGCTGATGCGATTATTTCTGAAAAATATTCCCGGTACATAAACATAAAAGATTAACCTATTTTTAACCTAAACCTGTTACAGCGTTAAGTTTACGTAGTTATAGTTTAACCTTTTCAGTCTTTATACGTCAGAATCTGACATCTGCAGACGTCAGAGTCTGAAGCCAAAAGACAATCCCGGCACTAAAATATTTACAATATTTCTAATGGCAGTAGGCCCGTAACATAGGTATTAAAATGAATCGGAAAGAGCTAACTAAGATATTTATGATGCTTTATTAAAAAAAACTCCATGGTTTATAAACAAATAATTTTTTCGGCGTTGTAAGGGTTAAAATGTGTATTTCTTAGACATACCTTGATAAGGTATAATGTTTGTACTTCGCTCTTAAAAGGTTACTGTTAACAATATTACGATGTACCATCTTCAAATTGAAGATAAAGGCATTCTGTGAAACTCAATAGCCTTGACCTCCAATGTTTTCACCGAGCTAGCTAATACAATGAAGTATAGGGGAGGGGTCTTATGTAATATATTGTTCTCATCGAGTAGCCATTCAAAAGGGTTTCCGGTGACGTCACTGCGTTTCACAGAATAAGCTGTTTCCGGAGGGAATTAGTTTTGACACGACAATGACATAACGTTACATCAGAAAATATGATGCAGTTGGTCTATATAATAGTACTAATTATATACCTATATATATAGGTCTACTTAACCTACCTGCCCAGTCGTTTGTGGCACTCGTGTGAGTGGCACTAAGTGCCACTCACACGAGTGCCACAAACGACACTCGGTTGAGTCGTTGACTCACCTGTTTTCACGAGTTTCAGGGTGCTGTAGTTGTGGTTCTTGAGGGTATCCTGTAAAGAGGGGTGTGCTAAGTCTCTGTAGGAGTAACGACCGGCCATATCCCGGCCAGAGGTGTCCGCACCCTGCTGTCCCGCTCCTCACTCACCCCGCACGGATCTGCTGCTGCACCAGGCTGACTCCACCTCCATCCAGAATCACCGGTCGCCATCAACCTGATCCAGATGGAGAAGCCACATCAGCTCGCGGGTGAGCGGAGGACCCGAGAAGCCACCCAAGCCGCGGACTTCAAACCCTGGAAGTCCCCGCTCAAAACGACCTGCTTCAAGGTGTTGTAATCCTCACTGCTCACGAGATGTGAACTGGGTATTGACCATGGAAGTCCCCGCTCAAACCGACCTGCTTCAGGGTATTGGAATCCTCACTGATCACGGGATGTGAGCTTGGTGTGTGACCTTGGTGCTAATCACTAGCGACATCCACTGCATCCCGACGTGGTATCCTTTGAGTCCAGCCTCGTTGATGAAACTGAGAATTCTTGATGAAGTTGAGGATTGGGTGCTTCTTGATTAAACCAATCTTGTCACACTTGTGAGTGGCGGTTCACCTGATGGTTGACACGAGGGACTCCGGACCGGGATATCAGCTCACGTCCACACGTGGTCACGTATCAGAGGTGTGCAGCTGTCACGTTGCTGTGGATCGGGATGACGCTGATCCTGACCTCACCTGCGGGAGCGTGATAAATACTGAATAAGAGATGCCCCGTAGGCACACGGTGACAACCGGGGTGCAGGCCACTGTCACACACCGCCAAAGGTATCAACAACTGAGCCGGTCTGGCAGCTGCAGTGTGGTCCTCAGCCTGACGCCTGCCTGCCAGCCAGCCACGCTAATAGCAAGAGCCACAGAAGCAACCAAACCAGCAGCAGTAGTCAGATTAGCAATGAGACCAACAGCAGCACGAGCAGTGCTAAGTGCTGCAGAAAAAGTAACCTAACATCAGCAACAAGTTCAACAACCGCAACGACAACTACCCCAGCAAATATGCGACGTTGGCCCAACGTTGGATTTCTGTTGGCTCACTGTAGTGAGCCAACAGTAATCCAATGTTGGGCCAACGTCTCATGTATGCTGGATATAATCCGTACCAGCAGCAGTGGCCTAATAGTACCAATGAGTGGCAAGATATTTAGCAAGCAGTATCCCAGTGAACACAAAGTATTTGTATAGCATTTGCACAATGTTTGACCAACGTCGAGGACGTTGGGTCGACATTGTACAAATGTTATACACATGTTTTGTGTTTACTTAGACCAGCAGCAACAGTTCCACCAACTGGAGCACAAGAAATAGCAAAATCAGTACTATACATTGGAGGTTGAAAAACGGTATCGATATAGAATTGTTCCCGTAGAAAAATAGGATTTCCGTGAATAAAGCTTAAGTATGCATTCCGAATTTACGGCATCACCAATAGAGTTTGCTAATGAAACAACATAGTGATAATTATTGTAATTTCTATTTCTCACGCGATTCTCACTTGCGTGGAATTGATAAAAAATGAGAGATATAGGTCTACCCTTCCTCGCCATAACACGGCGGGACAAGACCAGAAGCTGGTTGAGGCAGGCCGGGTGGCGGGATGTGGTGGAAGATGGACGAGGGAGCAGGGTGGTTTTGGGGCGCTGGTATACCCGGGATTCACCTGGCTGCCACAGGTGTCCGGGTAAACGCTCTGCAGGGATCTCAGGGCAGGGGGGAGGGGGGGTCCGTGCCGAAGGACCCCGCAAGACTCCCCTTCTAACCTTGCGCCACTTTATTCCTAAATCCGCGGCCGGCAACCCGAGACTATGTAGGCCCACTTCATTGATTATGCCTTCTGCCGGGCCGGCCGGCCATCCGGGCGGTGGACCGAGCTGCAATAGGGATCACGAGTATCCGGATTTCCAGGCCCGGGATTTGAGCAAACACACCTGCAACACGTGTATTGATGTTTAGCTGATGCGGCCGTGCGCAGCTGGGAGCGTCGGCTCGACCACGGCCAGCGTCGGCTCGACCACGGGCCACCGTCTGGCGACGATGGCCCGCGGTCGAGCCGACGTTAGCGACACTGGCCCGATGTTTTTTGGCGGTGCTTAGTCGCTCGTAATCCCCCCAGTGACAGGACGCAATCTCCAAGCGACGTACATCCTTCGTCAGTTATGCACGAAATCCACACTCATCTATCTTCTTGAATAATTCATGCAACGCGAAAGAAACCCATTTTAAAAGACATTTCTCGGTGTATTCTTTGCCTATAGCACCGGGTTGAATTAAAATGTGATTAAAACAAAAGTACGAGAAAACTATCATAGTTGTTTTGTAATGATTGATTGCGTGCTAAATTATTAAAGTGAACGATTTTTATTGCAATGACGATTCCACGCTATATTTGGATGTCAGTAGCCTTATCGGCTGGGTTTTATTGTAAATTCGCGTGTAAAAGAACATCTGTGAAAAAGGAATTAATAGGTGTGGACCATAGAAGCATAATTATAATGAAAGGATGATGAGCAAACAAACCATTGAGGATGGCCATTTTTATTGTGTATGTTTAATTATAGAAAGGTAACTACTGACATAATGAAACATAGATTAGTATCTACCCTTTGCCTACTGATCACGACTATGGTCGTTTTTAAGTCTATTTATTAGTCGATTAAAGCACTGTTATTGGGAATGAAATGTGTGTCAAAAGATCAAGAATTACAAAATAATGATTTTGTCTCAAATTAAACAAATATGAGTAATTTTCACCCACTTGAAGTTGTGGATCGCGGTAGCGAGACACAAATTCAAGTGGGTGAAAATTTAAATAAGGTAACTTAGCAGGATAAGGGTTACTTAAGGCGATAAGTAATTAGTTTGAATAACCTTGACCTTTCAAACTCCCACATAAGGTGATATTTGCGCCAAATGAGGTCAATCATTAGCCTGACCTTGATGGATGGTCAGTGCGAGTGGTCACTCATCACACACCCACAGCACCAATATCACTGATATTACTGCCCAGTAAACAAATAAGATACTGGCCTGACGTTGAAGCAAAGTTGGGAAATGTCAGTAATGTAGGGGCGATGTTGACTTAATGTTTGAAAAGAGCATGTTGCATTTACCCTACTTCTGATTTAGCCTACATATTATATACTCAGTCCATTGACTTGATATAATTAATATTACATAGCATCTACTTAAATAAATTTTTTATATATATATATATATTGGGTGCTGACTTGATTTTGAGCAAAATTAGGCCTACTATTTACCACACACCTGATTGATAAAGTCACATTTAGCCTATCACAGGATATATTTATTTCATGGAGGACTGGATATATTAATAGCCTGAGATACATTTCATCTAGTTTAAAAACTTTTCGCCACTGACGTCCCCCACCAATTCTGTTTACAAACAAGTGTGGTCGAACTGACGTCAAAACAATTATTGAAACGGATTGTTTTTTCACTGTGTATATTCGTTGATATTTCTTGGGGAAATTGTAAACTATACATTTTTGGAAGCTTTGATATCTACAGAATACAAAAAACCAATGGTTACATTTTTTTCTGAACAGCCCAAGGCAGCCATCTTGAATTTTCCCGCATTCGCTATAAAGGAATCACACAATCTTTTTATGAGCGGTTTCACTCGATACTTTGACCCTGAAAACATGGGTGTAGACACTAGACTCCAAAATTGGGAGTCTATGTCAATTAGAACTGGAGTTATTGTTCAAATTAGATAGTCGTGGTGGCCATTTTTATTTTAAAAATCCAAGATGGCCGCTATAGGTTGTTCAGAAAAATTGGAAACATTGGTTTTTAGATTCAGTAGATATCAAAGCTTTAAAAAATGTATAGTTTGCAATTTCCCCACGAAATATCAACGAAAATATAGCTATTGACATAGTGAGCCCGACTACGAAGCTACTTGTCTTAAACAGCTATGGTGGAAATGATGAAACCAACTAATGAGGTATTCAATATTATAAAAAGAGAGATTAGAAGTATTGTACCTTGCATCATCGAAGTTCGAGATCGTTTTTAGCTCTCACATTTTTAGCCCACAAATTTGTTAGCCCTCAAATTTGTTAGCCCTCAAAAAATCAGTCAATTTGGTTGAAGGCTATTTTCTTCCCCATGCCGTCTGTCCGTCCGCGTTCCATTGTGCCGCTCGGACGTAAACGATTTTCCTTATAAGTGCGATTGACCGCGGATTTTTAGTCCAGTGTTCTGAAACTTGGCACACATGTTCACCCTACCAACTTGTCGGACGAGTTAAAAATGACACAAATTAAATTCAAAATGGCCACCGCTTTAATGTATGTTTTCCTTCTAAGTGTGATTTAGTCTATGTTTTCTTTTACAATTTAGAATAAATAAACACGTGAAGGCCTATCTATTAGTATTTTTTCCGAATATCCCAGCCTTATCATTTACTATCGCATTGATATGCTAACACAACATTGTCATACTTACATCAAATTGATGCCAAAGGTCAGATGATGACAGTGTGATATTCAATCATGATGATGTACAAAACATAAATTATATAACTTTTCAATTAAAATTTGTTAAACTGAAATAACCCAGTTGTAGGTCCATTTCTTTACAATTATATTTTGACCATATGGCTGGAATGAATGAATTAATAGATGAAATATTGTATCTAGCTGGAAGCTGTTCAGACCGCTGAACATTCGAAAGAGAGAGAAAAAAGTCAATTACCAAACGCTTGTCGAAACAGGTGAGTTTTTAACGACCTTCTAAAAGAGGTCAGGGTTTTCTGCAGATGGATCTGGCTTTCCAAGCTGTTCCAGAGTGCTGGAGCCTCAGTTGCAAAACTCCTGGCACTGAAGTGTTTAAGTCTCTACTTTTGGGCTACCAACGCTCGAACGCAATGTAAGTTGAGGCGAGGCCATGTAGAGCACAATATGTCAATAGCAGCATCTCATACTTTATGCGCAATTCGACCGGTAGACAATGAAGTTTGAAGAGAATTGGTGAGATATGGTTCCTTCTGCCGGCTTTAGCTCTCACTTCAGCTCCTGCATTTTGCCCCCTCTGCAACCTCTTTATGAGTATAGCTGGGAGTCCACATAGCAGAGAGTTGCAGTAGTCAAGTCGGGAGATGACTAGGGCCTGGACAATGATGAGGTGGAAGAAAGAAGAGCGACAAACACTGCTGACATGCGCCTCCATAGTCAAATGTTCATCAAAAATGGCACGAGGGTTGCGAGCTAAGGAAGATTGAGTGATGTTGTAGTCACCAATAATAATATCGCTGATGTTGGATAGAGGTCCCACTGTAGGTGTCCGTAACAGCAACGAAAGAGTTTTTTCATCATTCAATTTTAGCCAATTCATTGCCGTCCATGCCTTTATCTCCATAACACAGGCTTCGATCCGCTTGATGGTCTCTGCAGCATCATCCTGGTCAAACACGATGTATAGCTGAGTGTCGTCCGCGTACAAGTGAGAAATCAGTCCATGCCGCCGCACTATAGTAAGTAAATCATTTATTAAAGTCTCACTCTTATTTCACAAAGATCACTCAGAGTTTGAATTGCGAGAGACACATACTAAGATATCCAAGACATACATAAAAACAAAGTAATAAGAGATAAAAGTTATGGAAGACACGTAAAACGTTGTGAATACTTACATACATACTTAAATACATACATACATACATAAATACATACATTCCCATACCTAATTATATTCATGTATTATCTTACATAATTTATCACATTGCTCCTTATATTAATAATTTTTAGGCAGGTTTTGGCACATTTTGAAACTATAGCATCATCATTAAATAAAAATCGTAGCTTAGCGTCTTCGTCATAAGACATAAAATCTGAGTTAATATAACACGCCTGTGTGAACAAAGCTTGCCGTACACCATTATACATAGGACAACTCAATAAAACATGGTTTTCATCCTCAACACAATTTTCACAAAAATTACAAAATCTGTTATTTACATGTATACCGAGGTACCGACCCAGCTCTAAATTAATAGGCGCTACACCACTTCTGAACTTGCTAAGCGCGCTCCGCTCTTTAACAGATTTTATCTTGATCACATACTGCTCTACACCATATTCATCTTTCCTATATACTTGCTATGGGCGCAGAATATAATGTGAACAGTAGTGGCCCTAGTACAGAACCTTGAGGCACACCATAGCTGAGCAATCTAGGCTTTGATGTGGTGTTGTGAATCTTCACAGACTGTGTCCTGCCAGTCAGGTAAGACCTAAACCATGCCAAGGCTGTGCCACATACACCTCAGCTCACTCTGAGACGTGGTAACAGGATTTCGTGGTCAATGGTGTCAAAAGCGGCAGAAAGATCTAATAGTAGCAGCATCACACAATTCTTCCCATCTATGGCCTGCAGTATGTCATTTTGGACTCTGAGAAGGGCAGTCTCTGTACAGTGATGTTTTCGGTAAGCAGACTGTGACGGTTCCAAAATTTTGAGTTTTTGAGTTTTGAGCCATATGTGTGTTGATGCCCGAAGCCACCCCTTTCCCGACTAATAAAATATTCGCAGCATTTTAAAAACTTTTGGTCAGAAAGGTCGTATTAAAGGGAAAATAAAAACCTTTATCTATCATATTAAAATAAAGCGGATATAAATGTTTTTTCACTAAAACAACGAGATTGATCCAATTCTATATCATTTTATTCTCACCTACTCACAACCGCTATTTTAGTAGTATCCTCAAGTAGTTGTTTCTTATTAATATTGACAACTTTGGCCTAGAAAACCTCTTTCTAACGATCTTCTGTGTATGGTCGAACAATAATAAGCATTCAATATGTTTGTTCAAAACAATAATAAGATATCCTTATCTTTCAGCCCTTTCAGCGGGGACCGTCTTTATACGTCAGAATCCGATGTCTGTAGACTTCAGATACTGACGTATAAAGACGGTCCCCGCACTGATAGAATTGAAATATTTGTAATGGTCGTGGACCCATAACATAACAAAGAGCTGACTATGACATTTATGACGATTTTATATTGTCAAAAACCCTTTGGTGTCTATGGTTTATGCAACAATAATTCAGCGTTGTAAGAGTTATATTGCGGCTGTTGGACAAGCATCGTTTTGGTTCTTGGGAACGACATGAACGAAGCTGTATACATAGAGATGTTGCTACTGCGAGGTCAGTGATGGTATACTATTTATAAATATGCGTTGGTATGTATAACTGCGGCGTATATATCCCAGGAAACACCAGCCGATGCTGACTAAATGCTGGGCCAACATCGCAGACGGTGGGTCAGCATTGATACAGCATTGGCTCAACGCCTCGTGTTTGTTTGGATAGGTTCTATGTACAGCATAGATGATACCAGACCTACTATATATTTACTCTTCGAAACCATTCATCAGTATCCATACCTGACCGCCGGATTTATTATATATGCGAGTACAGATAACAAATTAACCGAATGCGCCATCGCGAAAGGACAGATAATTATGGTTTAATGGGCGATTATAATATTATTCTGTGGCGCTGTTTAGTGGTAGTTTTACAAAATAATTATCAATTACATATATACGTCTCGTTCAACCTACTTCGTCTATCAAATAAAACAAAATTATTTATCAACATTCATGCGCCAGGTTTTCAAGGAATCGAGGTGCTATGAAATACCTAAAATAAAGGTTTCTAGTATGTTTTAAACGCTTAAATATTCCTATTTTTCTTAGCACAGCAGAAAATATATTTCCAGCAGAAATTGTCATTTACATAACCAATTTGATATAAGCAATCATAATACAATTAACGTATCGGTACAAAATGTGCAGCTGCAAACACACAATATAGTTTTGATATGGCGATAATTTATGTGATGTGTCCATAATTAGTATAAAATGCCATGCTACATATATACCCAACAAACATGAGACGTTGGCACAACATTGGGCCAACATCTCATGTTTGCTGGGTATAAAGACTACCAAAAGCCTGGTGTAGACTCAATCTTGCGCATATTAAATCGGCCACAATGTACGCATTTCCCCAATTCCAAAAAAAATTGAAGCTCGTAGAAATTTGTGGTGGTGGTGGTGATGAAGGTGGCGGTGACGATGATGACACTAAGAGCAACAAAAACTATAAGGGGGGGGGCAACACTTAATTATGGGGGGGGGGGGGTGGATTTATTATATTGGACAATTTTGTTATTTCACTTCCTATCTGCAGAACACTTACTTCAGTTTGTGAGTGGAAATAATTATTGCCACTCACAAACTGAAATAAGTGTTATGCAGATAGGAAGTGAAATGAAAAAAAATCCGATATAAAAAATAGATTTATTATTTTAGGAAATACCGGTAAGCCTACTACAGGCCTCTTTATGGTAAAATAACGAAGAAAACAAAGATGTGCGGAAAAATGGGCAACTCGTCATGAGGATTTAAAATACCTGAGACAGTCGGGAACCATGACAGTAGCCTACCATGGCATGGTGGCCTAGTACGCTATGCACCCTGAACATTTTTCCCAGTATTATGGTGATACTGAAGGGATAAAAGTGAGAATTTTGAAAAATCAAAGAAAGTGAGAAAGTTTCTCTTTTATGTGAAAAAAGTGAGGATTCAACCCACCCATAAATGGTCCTTACAATGTTGGCCCACCGTCTACGACGTTGGCGCAACATTAGTTCAACAGTGGGTCAATGTTTCGTGTTTACTGGGTACCATACCATACTTCAGACTGGGCAACAACTCTCTCATTCAGTTAAATCATTTGACTTGGGAATCTTAGCAGGCTTTGGATAATGGCAGCATGTCACCTTGGATATGAAACGGTGCCAGATACACCCTTTCATATCCAAGGTGACGAGTCTGGTGTTGACACGTTGCCAGGTGAAAATTTCTATAAAAAAAACTCCATGGTGCCATGGTTTTAGTGGGGAGGGATTTCCCACTGACCTGATATAGAACCGTCGCCAATTATTTAGGAGAAGGCCAAATAATAGCAGTGTCTACCCAGTAAACACAAAACATTTGTATATAGCATTTATACAATGTTGGCCCAACGTTGAAGATGCTGGGCCGACGTTGTATAAATGGTATACAAATGTTTGTTGGTTCATTGGTGTAGCAAACACCAATGTGGCCCACATCTAGCCCCTGGTTCAAGCCGTCCTTGATTCAATGTCGGGGTGACGCTAGCCCAAAATGTCGTGTTTTGTTTTACAACACAACACTTACAATAATGAGGACATTTTTTATTGCCTCATCTATAGGCATAACGTGTAGGAGTCCCGGTCTGTCAAGCTTAGCGTGTATCCATATCATGTACCACACGAATCTGGAAAATGTAGAGGGGAGACATGGAGTGTATTTTTGTCCATGGTGGATTTTGTATGAAGGTATATCGGGCTATGAAGATATTTTTAGCGAGCGAATTGCCATATACTGCATAAATAGAGCATCGGCATCGTGACATTATAATATTATTATGATGTAATGTCCCAGCAAACACAGGGCATTCACCAAATACCGTTTCAATGTTGGTCCACCGTCTTCGACGCTGGGCCAACATTGCAGCAGCATTGGGTGAATGCCACGTATTTGCAGGGGTGCAGTATATAGCCTCATGTGTCTGACATCAACGGTTACAGACACAATTTTCGAGGTTTCTGAATCACTGCATATGTTACAAATCCTGTATACACCCATAATCATTAAATAATTATATAATTTATTTTTCAGTTTCTGATATGGCTTGATTAATAAATACATGCATCTTTTGACGTTTTCCCTGATATTCGACATTCTAAAATGTCATAAAATTACATCCTTTTCTACAAACAAAAGTAAATTGGAGATTAGTGTTTTCTAGAGATAACATAGGCCGGTCGTTTTGTTTGATTGGTTTTGATTTATTTTATCTTTCGTATCTGCATACTTTCAATCTAGGCTGCAGCACCGACCCGTAATTTTTCGTTTTTGAATCTTATCATTGGTAGGCCTACTGGTTTAACGGTGATCAATTACTGCTCCACAACCGTCATTTGGCCCTTAACCCTTACAACGCTGACATATTCTTGTATAAACCATGGAAACCAAAGTTTTTTTAATTTGTGGAGACTAAAGGGTTTTTTCAATTTGAAATCATCATAACTGTCTTAGTTAGCTCTTTCCGCGTCATTTGATTACTTATGTTATGGGTCTACGGCCATTATAAATATATTTTAATTCTTTCAGTGCGGGGACCGTCTTTATACGTCAGATTAGGCCTCTACGGACATCAGATTCTGACGTATAAAGGTGGTCCCCGCGCTGAAAGGGTTTAACTGCTGATCGCGACCATTGCCGCTTTATATACGTTTCAATAGACGTTTAAATCAAAGTTATTGTTAACTAAATGAGTGCTTAAACACCAACATTTTCAAATGTTTGTTCTCAAATTAAACAAATTTTCACCCACTTGAAGTTGTGTCTCGCTACCGCGACCCACAACTTCAAGTGGGTAAAAATTTAAAATATTTATTTCGGCGGTTTTAGGATCAATGGACTTTCCGGTTCAAAGCACATCAGTATTTTACTTGATTCAGGTTGCAGCACATCTCCCGTTCAATAGCCAGCAAACACAAAACATTTGTATAACATTTGCACACTGTTGGTCCAACGTCTTCGACGTTGGACCAACATCGTACAAACGTAAATACAAATGTTTCGTGTTTGCTGGGGATAGCCACGGCATGAGGAGCCAGCCGGCAAATTGAAGTCGTGTCCAAGTGGACGTACATGTAGCGGCGCGATGAAGGCGTAATCTCTGGCTTTTATACCTGAGGCAAGAACATGTTCCGGGGGACAAGGTAAGCCAGAAAGATGTGCGACTGATGCGGTATACGCCCTATACATCACACGTTTCATTAGCCGGGGTCGATCACACCAAGGATTATATTCGTCTTCTCGACTGAGGAGCCGACGGCTTCCCATACTACACGCAGAGCATGAGCCAATCAAAAGTGGGCAGATGTGACAGTTTCAAGCTATAAATTATTTCATAAAATCCATTCAGGTACGCTGTATTAAACTCGTTTTTTTTAACGACTATTTTTGTAAACATTTGGATTTTTAAAACAAAACACTCAGCCTTTTTTTAGCCCACTCGGCGTTGAAAATGGTGGTGGTGCAGCCGCGGTTCTTAATTTTGCATTCACATTACATGTGCAATTATTTATCATACGTTTTTTGTTTACAACAAACGCACAAAAGCACTCAGACACTAATATAATATCACAAAAATGATGTCATGATATGTGATGGTGGTAATTTGCACATGTGACATAATTATAAAAAAAAATGTATATTGATTGATTTAATCTGTGTAATATTTTAAACCCACTACAAACATCATACAGGAATGTAGCGTATTTTGTATTTCCTTATTATCACCCCCTGTACACTTGTCATGCAGATACTCTTTCTAGCATGGTGGCGTGCGTGATACTCTTTCTAGCATAGTGTCCTGCTTTCTAACTGGCCATATATTTCGTGAGCAGACATCTATTTCACCTTAGCTACACACTCCACTCAGCATCAGTGACTCTCATCGTGAGCTGAGGAGACACTGGGGGCTCAGTGAAGGTACACACCAGATCGATTTCTGTTCCTACATGTGTTTTCAAGGTAGTACAACAGTTAATCATATAATATCTAAGCAAACAATAGAACAATTTTAGCATAGCTGAATATGCAAAAACTGTGAGATACTGATCGTCATAATTATGCGTTTGTTGATGGCTCATAGAAAGCAGGACACCATGCTAGAAAACGTATCACGCATGACACCATGTTAGAAAGAATGATTATCTACATGACAAGATTTGTTCACTCTGGTCAACAAATTTGTCATCAATTCTGCCGACAACTTTTTTTATGCCCACATTTTCAACAGAATTTTTTTCTGACCTTAGTGGCGACAGATTTTTTTCAGATATCTAATGGTGAGTCCTTTAGCACAAAATCATTAACACAAGCTAGCATATGGTTAAACAGCAGAAGCACATGCCTGTAGCTGCTAATTTTAGGCGGAGGCAAATGACAGGGTGACCCTGTCAATACTGCAGTTTCAACTGTTATTGACAGGGTCACCCTGTCAATAGTGCATTACCAAACACTGCTGACAAGGTCATCCTCTATATAGTGATCATTTATGCATAACTGACAGGGTGATCCTATCAATAGTGCATCATAATATGTTGTTGACAGGGTGAATAACAACCAATCATGAGCTGAGAAATGCAACCAATCAGAGCATGTCTTACATTGCTTATTCCCTGTCAGCAGTGGGTTTCGATGTCTTATTGACAGGGTGACCCTGTCAGCAGTGGATGCTCATATCTTAATGACAGGGTCACCCTGTTTGTAGTGGGGGTTGATGTCTCATTGACTATGTTGACAGGGTCACCCTGTCAGCAGTGGTTGTTGATGTCTTATTGACAGGGTGACCCTGTCAGCAGTGGTTGTTGATGTCTTATTGACAGGGTGACCCTGTCAGCAGTGGTTGTTCATGATCATGTCATAGGATACTTAGTGTATGGATGATAATAGACGGTTTTGAATAGCCCCTAATTTCGGTTGATTGGGGCGCAGTCCTGCACTTCGGCTCCTCAGCTTGCCCGAATGAATGCAGCCATACTGAGCTTGAGCGTATTTGTGATCAAATGGGTGATGCACAACCTTCGGCGATAGCCTTCTATTTGCAGCAGAAACGTTCTTGCTGCAGAGTACACTAAATTCTACTTGATGGCTAGATTTGAAGTTTTCCAACGTCTTATGCCACTTTTCCTACTTCGAGAAGGAGGCACCAGCCTCTATTCTCGCAGCCATTTTAACAACACATGTGCCTTTTGCTGGGGAGATGGAGGCGTGATTTGTGGGGAGCACTGATTGTTGGCTAATCATCTCCCTGTCAATAACGCATATAAATGTCCCTGTCAATAGCCACTGCGTTAAATTATTATCGAAAGAGTGGCTAATTAACATAAAATATATTACCCTTGGTCAAATAGATGCATAAGTAACATAAAATAAAATGACAACGGTAGTTTATTTTCATTGGATGATGCATCAAGTCAGGGTTTCCTCACACTCCACACATCAATTTACAGACGAAGCCTCGTGAAAATCAAAAGAGCGCTATATTTTTCGGTCCGGGAAGAAAGTATAATATACGGTACCACCCCTTAGTTTAATAGCGGGCAGTATTTAATATGTCTTGTCACGTCACTGGATTTTTGATCACCTCTCGTGCACCATCTTCCTCTATATAAATCTTATTCCTGACGATCGTGTCGTTTATCTCAATTTTATGACCCGACGAGATTATCGATGACACGACCTTGAGCTAGATGAACATGATCGATGGACAAAAACGTGTGTTTACACAGCGCAACTGGCCACCGAAAAACCCTTACTCCAGACATTGGGCGACGTTACCTAGTCTAGGAACACCACGTACTGTTCCTCTGTAAGCATTGCAAATGGATTAAAATTATACTGGATGACGCCCAAGATAAAATAATATAAAACGACATCTTTTTAGGAATGAATTATGCCTATTATATCCTTGCGATCAGCTGTGTTTGTGATGTTATTAAACTAAGTACTAACATCCGATTGACGTTGGTTCAACGCTAAACCAAGGTCATTATCTTTGGCCAAACGTTGAACCACCGTTCATCTCACGCTTAGGGAAGTCTTTACCAAACAGAACAAAACCTATTATGATGAAAGGCTTCTGACTCTGATGCGACGGGTTTTGTAAGGAAATGGTTGCCACAGCACTCACCAGAGGGCACAGTTTATGCCCACAGCAATTACCTCCCCAGTTGACACAACACTCTAAACCAATGCTGGTTTAATGTTGGTCCACCGTCTACGACGCTGGACCAACATTAAACCAGCATTGGTTCAGAGTGTTGTGTTTGCTGGGTCAACGTGACTTGCTCAAGGCCATTGGGCGATAATTGGAACGAACGGCTCAACCACGCTCTTGTGATCCTGTGCCATCATTCCTGATCCAGACTTTGTTTCATTAACTCGTCATTCGATTGGACTTTAGTTTTGAATAGTCCTACTCCGTGGACAATGCTGTAAGTAAACTGTGATGTTTTATGTAGTCAGAAAAAAATTTCAATCTTACATGTGCGTGATACATAGCTTGTATTAGTAAACACTTTGTAAACGAAACGACTTGTTATTCTGACTTAGTTGCCGATTGTCTATGACAGACTACGGAGGGGGGGGGGGGGGGAGGAGTAACAATGCAAGCGATGCTAGGCCTAATTGAACTTTATATTTGACCTGATAATTGTTTCTCATTTCAAAACCGTCATAACTGCAGTAGCATATTGTTGTCTATCTCTGAAAAATCGTCAAAACGTAACACATAATATGTGTTACGTTTTGACGTTTTGACGTTTTGACAAATATTATTTGAAAATGTAGGCCTATGTAGGCCTATATAGGCCTATACTGCAGATAGATGTGAGGCCTTACGTAGGTCCCTAACAGTTATCTATCAATCTAAATACGAAACATTAAAATACAGCATAAATAGGCCAACTGTTTGTCTAATAATACGGTATTTCAACCTAATGTCGAAGCTATAGTTATTACAGTATAATACATGGTAGTTAAAATGCCCTATTGACAGCATAATTACCCTGATGCCGTCTATCATGCCTATTTTATATGCACGATAGCGTCAGCAGGGTGGTCTAATTCAGTCAATGCGGCCTCTTTTCTAGATAAACATAGTCAGGATATTTAGACCCATCGTAACGTCTGATGTAGTACTCGGCTACCGTACTTCATGTGTCATGTTCTCTCTCTTCTATTACATTGAGATAGTAGTGTCCGTAGAGGCTTCCTTTTATCGGCTGCTATTCAGCAAAGTACCCAGTCAATCATCTTAGCTGTTGTGCCTTCGTGGCAGACACAATGTGTTGACTCTATTTAGACTCTTGCTCTAACAACGTTGAGCCAGCGCTAACTGGGCAGTCACTCTGCTGTAACCCGATGTTTGCCAATTGCCTTAATGATAATGTTTATCATGTTTATCATCGATCCATTCCACGTCTTATGGTAATACCATCGGCGCAATACAAGACGAGTGTGGAGAAACACTGCTCCACGGATATGGCGAATGAGTGAAACCATAGCCAGCAAATACAAAACATTTGTATAATATTTATACAATGGTGGACCAACGTCGAATAAGTTGGGCTAACATTGTATCAATGTTATAGGGCATACAAATGTTTTGTGTTTGCTGGGTAGCCAATAAGATCTACTACTTGCTGCTGTGCAAAGCTAAACGACAGTATCAAAATCACCCTACTTTACTAACTAGTAAGCACGTCTGCAGATATACTATCTTTTGGCTTTGCAGAGCAGATTTAATAGGCGTAATATAACGGTGTACTTGGACAGTAACCCGTTACTGCCCTACAGTCTCAGGGCAGTATAAATCCATCCTCCAATGCTCGCTCATAATTACTAGACTACATCTTTACCTACAAATACAATATCCTAAATTCTGTTTTGGCCACTATTCACGGAACTATTAGCTCAAATCACGGTAGCATAAACAGCACTTGAGACGAGATGATATTATTATAATAATGTGCGACGATGCAAGGAATGGAACAAAAATCGTGTGCATTGACGGCTCTAATTAAACCACACGACTTGTTCTTTTTATATTCGACCTAATTGTTTGGTGTCATAGTAAAGCAAATAATATACCTGAAGTATCATTTATAAGATTGCATACTCAGTCACATAATAAAAGTTTTGTATTTTACTGTGGAATATAAGCCTATACATAAAGATCATTTGCAATTATACAATACAGTACCATAACTTATTATTTAAGATTGTTGATTTAATTGTTGATTGCCATAAGACCGGAGCCGTGTTGGAAGGTAACCTGAAACAAAAAATACAAATCATTTGTACAACATTTGTAAAGCGTTGGCCCAACGTCTTCGACGTTGACCCAACATTATACAAATGTTATACAAATGTTTTGTGTTTGCTGGGATTAATGTAGTGAATTAACAGTTTGACTCATAGATTAACTTAGAAGATCGTCTCACAACACGGCCGGGCGGGGGCCCTAGGGTAGTGGTTAGCACCGCTGCCTTTCACGCCAGAGTTCGGGGCTCGGTTCCCGGTCTCGGCGGTTTGAAAGAAACAAAAATGTTTCTTCCTTATCCACGTGTGAAAGTCAGTATTGTGGGGAGCCTCCGTGACCGAGAGGTAGCGTGCTCGGCCTCAGACCGTCAGGGCTCGAATTTCGAATCCTGTGTCTGGAGGACAGTGTCATCTCAATCATCTCACCATCCTCAGGAGGTTCTCCTGGCCCAGTTTAGCCTATATGTGCACAAAGGTGGCCTAAAGCCCGATTCATTTCATTTTCTCAGAGCACGGCCACAGGAGTGAGCAGAATATCCACACCACAGCGATAATCATAAAATAAATTCAATTATTGGGGCTTTAGGCCACCTTTGTGGACATATAGGCTAAACTGGGCCATGATAACCTCCTGAGGATGGTGAGATGAATGAGATGACACTGCCCTCCAGACATATGACTCGAATATTCGAATCCTTGTGGTCTGAGGCCGAGCTCGCTACTTCTCGGTCACGGAGGCTCCACGGCCACAATATTGAAGCTTCACGAGTTGGCAAGGAAGAAACAATTTGTTTCCTTGATACTTGAATGCCAGTGCGGGGTTCGCACCGGCGATCTCCGACTTTTCAGGCAGGCAGCTCTAATAACTGCACCAAGGTCCATAAAAGGATGTGAAAGATCCAAAACGTGCGTACAATGTTGATGAGCTCCCACTGCCATGTTTTCCCATCCGCTAATTTATTTGAGAGACGTTATCCATCATACCATGACAGGTCTGACACGGGCAGTTCTAACCTTAATGCCGCTGTGATCCATGTGAGTGTTCAAAACATCACACTCCCACCCTTTTAATCCTGCTTGTTGCATTGCGTTTCCTTCCAACTATGTCTCAGCTACAAAGCCTTGAATCAAGGTTGGACCGACGTCGCTAAACTTTTAGTCAGTGTCTTGCACGACCTTGGCTCCACTGTGCTGTTTTGCGGCGTGGACAAAAATGTAGATTGTGTGTCTCCCAGTAGACCATGCCCAAGTTTCGCGACAGGGAAACTGTAACACAGGCAATGTAGGCAATGTGTCTCTTTAGCCTTTACAGCGCGGGGATCCACTTTAGACGTCAGAATCTGACGTCTGTAGACGTCACATTCTGACGTATAAAGACGGTCCCCGCACTGAAAGAATTAAACTATTTCTAATGGCCAAAAATAGACAGATAACATAGGTATTCAAATGAATCAGAAAGACCTAACTAAGACATTTATGATTATTTTTAAATTGAAAAAAACCCAACAACAAAATTCAGCGCTTAAAGAGTTAATATGGTTAAAGGCCTGCGATGTGCGCTAATATAATGTCTGAAGCAATATGTAACTGAGAGATCCCTTGAAGTCATTACAAAATAGGGTTTTCTGGCTAACGCAGCATGTCGCAATTGAGCTTTGCGGTACGAAATTATACCGCTCTTTCAAGGGTCACTCGGGAAAACAATGTCAAATCTGTATCATGTTCTCCACAATTGTCGCAGAGCAAATTGCGATGGGCAGATAATTGGACGCCAGACCCGTGTGGGAAGGGTTGAAAGCTTTTCTGTTACAAACACAGGCGCCTGCACGCAAGCGGCTCCTGTTCGACCCAGAGATGGAGGACCAGTGACTCCGACACGCGACCAACTATATAAACAGCTGAAGAAACAGCTCTAGCCGTGTCCTGATAACTATGCCTTACCACGCTGAATTATTGTTGTATAAATCATGGAGACTAAAGGGTTGATTCAATTTGAAATCATCATAAATGTCTTATTTCGAAGCTCTTTCCGCATCATTTGAATACATATGTTATGGGTGTGCGGTCGTTAGACAATTTTTAATTCTTTTAGTGCGGGGATCGTCTTTATAGTTAGAATCTGACGTCTACAGACGTCAGGTTCTGACGTATAAAGACGGGCCCCGCGCTGAAAAGGTTTCTGTTGGTCTGATATCAACAAGAAAAATTGATATCACAATATTGTGGATATCACAATTTTGAAGGAAATTAGGACACTGTTCAAACATAAACCTACACAAAAAAAATATTCCTAAATACCCTTCTTTCTAAAAGCGCTAATGTTTCTGAATAGAATAAAAGTGAAGATGTCAGTTAGGTTTTCTCATACATGCTCCCTAAATGTACTATTAGGCCTATATGGCGTACATTTTACACGTGAGAGGTGAATAAAATGTTATATAATGGATAAGGAGATAAACATGTGTTTTTTACCTTGAACAAGATCATAATCGCGTTAGGAATCGTATCTTCCATGAAGTAGGCCCCTATAAACAAAATTGAGGTGATGTTTTTTCAAAATATTTACCACTGAGAGAAACGTTTTATTTTACAAAGGATAAACATGGTTCGAATGAAGTCACAGAAGCGTTTGCACAACAATAAGGTAATCTGTTGTGTCAGTTGGTTCTGCATTTTGCATGACCCCACTGGAGCATGTCAGCAGATTGACCAGTCTGGCACCATTCCAGAGATGGGGGGGTGTCGCCAGCACAGCCAGACTGGGGACACTTCTCCTACCCAGTAAATACAAAACATTTGTATAACATTTGTACAACGCCGGACCAACGTCTTCGACGTTGGTCCGGCGTTGTACAAATGTTATACAAATGTTTGTGTTTGCTGAGTACTAGCTGTTTCTGGAGCCATATGGGAAACATTGCTCGTCGTAATCAGCAACCTTTTTTCAGATTTCCTCTTGCCTGCCTGCCTGCCTGCCTGCCTGCCTGCCTGCCTGCCTGCCTGCCTGCCTGCCTGCCTGCCTGCCAGCCAGCCAGCCAGCCAGCCAGCCAGTCAGTCAGCCAGCCAGCTTGCCTGCCTGCCCGTCGTATTCATAAACCTTTTTTTCAGATTTCCTCTCACCTGCCTGCCTGCCTGCCTGCCTGCCTGCCTGCCTGCCTGCCTGCCTGCCTGCCTGCCTGCCTGCCTGCCTGCCTGCCTGCCTGCCCGCCTGCCCGCCTGCCCGCCTGCCTGCCTGCCCGCCTGCCTGCCTGCCTGCCTGCCTGCCTGCCTGCCTGCCTGCCTGCCTGCCTGCCTGCCTGCCTGCCTGCCTGCCTGCCTGCCTGCCTGCCTGCCTGCCTGCCTGCCTGCCTGCCTGCCTGCCTGCCTGCCTGCCTGCCTGCCTGCCTGCCTGCCTGCCTGCCTGCCTGCCTGCCTAAAAATGTTCCTATTTACCGTTTTCCTTGAATGTTTCCTTGAATTATTTTTCAAATATAGGTCTATCTGCTTAAAAGTTAAGAAAAGGACACATGTATGAAATTTAAATTTATTTGTAGACGTGTACTAATTAATTAGGAAGACATTGAAATGTTTTCAGGGAAAAAAACGGTTAAGCCCATATATGTATTAAGCTGTTGCAGCACCAAGCAGTCCGTCCAGTTAAAACTTCGAGGTAAACAGACTGTAAAATATCTGCGCATGCGCCACTTAGTGGCGAGATCTAGTCCAGTGTCATCTTTTACCATCTGGTCAGCAGTAATTGTTTGACGACCTTGCTGTTAATAACGCTACATGTCCGCTCATTTCCGTATCGATTGTGAGAGCTGGTTCACAGCAAACAGGAGACGCTGAGGCCATTTTTTATTAATGTGCGGCTGCACCAACCCCACAGACGGTGGATAAGCATTAACCCCTACAGCGCGGGGATCGACTTCAGGCGTCAGAATCTGAAGTCTGGAGACGTCAGATTCTGACGACTAAAATCGAATCCCGCGCTGTAAAAGTAAAATTATTTATATCGGCCGTAGACCCATAACATAGATAGGCCTATTCAAATAAATCGGAAAGAGCTCATTAAGACGTGTAATAGCACGCTTTTGTAGAAATTTCAATTCGAAATCATAAATGCCTTAGTCAGCTCTTTCTGCTTTATTTGACTACCTACGCTATTGGTCGACGACCATTAGAATTGTTTTAATTCTTTCACAGCGGGGCTCGATTTTATATGTCAGAATCGGACGTATGGACGTCAGATTCTGACGTCTAATGTCGCCCCCCCCCCCACGCTGAAAGGGCTAAAATATCATACACCTCAAGTTGAGGTACTCAACCAAATATGTGTGCAAATTTTGCATTCTTAAAAATGTTAAAGGAAACCGATCAAAAATAATTCACCGCTTCAATGGTTAAAGGCATGTGACGTGCGCTTATGTCTCCTTAACCCTTTAAACCCTCACGATGCATTAAAGCATCATTTAGCATCTCAGAAAAATAACTTAATTTCCTGAAACCTAGTGGTTTTAGATCGAAAATTTTCATGGAAATTAAAAAAAAATAACAGTATATTTTTTCATTTGTCACCCACTTTGTGTCATTTTCATTCACTACAAGTCGAGAATTGCGGCAGCAATTCGCGGCTTGCAGTGGATGAAAATGACAGTGGTAAATTCAGGCTTCAAAGGGTTAAGCAACTATAAGAGATCCCTTGAAGTCATTGCAAAAGAGGGTTTTCTGGCTAACGCAGCATGTCGCAATAATTGAGCTTTGTGGTACGGAATTATACCAGGCCTACTCTGTCAAGGGTCACTCGGGAAAACAGTGTCAAATCTTTCTGAATATAGGCTAATTATGAACGGGCAGCTTCTTTCTACCTTGAATATTTCTCGGATGAGTTCCCATGTCTGACCCACATCAAAAATAATTCTCAGACGGTGGCAGATTTAATTGGGATCAGCGTCTGGGATGATAAACGAAGGGGGAACACTGTCTCAATATTGGCCCAACGTCTCTACTATTATCCGACGCTGATGTGGCAACTTCAGAAAAGCTAAAATTATGGATCATAGTTTAGTTATCTTGGTCCCCTGCTGGGGATTTCCTGGTGTTTGATGCCTTTGATGAGACACACAGAGACGTATATACTTATTTATACAACATTTGTACAACGTCGGCCCAACGTCTTCGACGTTGGTCCGACATTGTACAAATGTTATACAAATGTTTTGAGTTTGCCGGGGTAAAAATAAGCTTCCGCCACGGATGTCTCGCACATTATGAGGGTGATCACGCGAGCGGACACGCGGTGATTTTTCACGTTGTCGTCGCGGCCATCTTGCGTCGCAGCGGATGCTACCGCTTGTGCATTATTGAACAGCTCGCCAAGAAATATACGATCCCGATTTAGCTCCAATTGTCTAAATTATATATTGCATAATGCTTCAGATTTGATTAAACATCGTTCACAATGACCGTGCGAATGGCATACGAATGATTTCGGAGAATTTTTTGCGTGTTTCTCAAGACACCATTCAAACGGCAGCAGAGCTACGAGCCCCTTACTTTTCAGAAGCCTTAAGGGGGCCACCATTTAATCTCCAGAGGGGGGGGGCTGTACTAAGCATAGCATCACCACACTTGATTCCAGAAATAATTTTTACTGTCACTATGCTTCGAAATAAAAAATAAGTAGACACAAATTACATAATTTCTGTAATTGTTCTGCTTCCCCAATTGCGGCCATTTTGAATTGTGCAATGATAGAAGCTTTCCAATGTTAAATTGGGACCAGAATAAAGTTTCTCGTAAAAAAATATGCAGAGAAAAGATATGACAAAGGAATGTATTTGAATTTCTTCACAAGTTACAATTTCAGTATTGTATCAGGCGGCCATTTTGGATTTTCGCAAACAAAACACGAACGAGGCTTTAAAACTTAAAAAGAAGTCCTGTTAAATCTTCATAAGCTACAATTTTGTATAGCCTCTGGCGGCCGTCTTGGATTTTTCAGAAGCCCTAAGGTGGGCACCATTTAATATCTAGAGGGGAGGGGGGGCTGGAGTTTTTGTCGCGGACAAATTATTCATTTCAACCCGGCTCGGCGGCACGCTAAAAACATTATTTTAGTCTGCCCGAAATTTTTATTTGTAAAAACTCCAGCCCCCCCCCTCCCCTGGAGATTGAATGATGTCCCCCTTAGAGTATGAGTGTGGTTTACTGGACATTGATAACAGAGTACCCCTTCTTAGTCTGACCTTATGAAGGTTATGGCGTAGGTTAAAGTCAACATCGTTGCATATCCTCAGCGAGGCTTATACGATTATTGTAGTATTTAAATTATTTATGTTGAAAAATAATCAGTCATGTGGAAAAAAATAAATTATATTCACTTCTGATGCTATGGTTTAGCATGTTTGATAATAATAATCTTTATAATAATAATCTTTATTTATTATAAGTTCAAAAAAACATATCATACATGTCATACAAGCATAGATTTGCAATAAAAAAAGGTTGAGACAAATATGAGAAATATGAAGAAAGTCAATAATATACATAGTAAAAAATACATATACACATGTACATTATAAAATAGAATATTAATATTTTATACATCGATCTATTAAGTAAGTTTATCACAGTTACTGCCAGATAAAAATTATAATACTTTTGGTTGAAAGACTGAAACAGAATTAGCTTGTTTTGTTTAGCTGTCCAGGTTATTCGACAATTTAGGGCCATTAAAAGATAACTCCTGTTGTGTTTTTTCGGGACATCTAAGCGACTTGTTTTGATCAGAAGCTAAGCATGTCATGTATATTATTCAGGAGAAAATTTGTGGATGCACTTGTAAACTTAAGCTAACTTGGTGGTATTTAACAATATCGGAGAATCGGATCCATTTTAATTCTTTAAATAATATAGCGCTTGGCCTGAAAAAGTCAGCACCTAAAATTAATCTTGCAGCCCTTTTTTGAAGTTTTATAATAATATTTATATTTTCTTTTGAACAATTACCCTGCAACAATATTCTCTCCAAGTATGGCTTTATGTAAAAGTTATGAAATGAAATCCGAGTTTTTTTAGGTAGAAAATGCCGAATACGCTTCAGGAGGAATAATTTATATATCACTATCTTTTTTACATGAGATATCTGAACATCCCACTTCAAGGAACTATCTATGTGAATGCCAAGTAAGTTGGTACTGTTTATTTGCTCAACTATTCTCTTTTATTGTTTTATGAGAAATATTATGTTCCACGTTCCAACTAAAATATCCACCAATAGATAAATATGTTCGAAAAAACGTAATCGGCTGCAAACACTCATTATTAACACGGGCAAAATATCACATGGAGTCTAAGTCAGCAAAATCAAACCCAGTTAGACTACTTACAAAATCTCGACAAAGAATGACGTCATGGGACCAGTAACAATGGCGGAAAGATAAACAGAGTAGAAGCAGCAATTAAGCCCAGACTGCAAAACAAAAGACGCTGGTCAACGCTGAGCCAACGTCAATAGACGTTGGCCGAGCGTTGGGCCAACGTCTGGCGTTCACTGGGCAGCGATCCGGCGTCCCCTCTCACCTTCAGCCATCAACCGCGGCGGCGTGGACGGTTGACGGCCCAATCTCTCAGCCTAAATTTCCCAAGGGCTGCATCTATATTACTGCGTGCGTCAGCTCCCATTGTGAGGATAGGTAGAGACTAAAGGTGATCCCCGATTACAGCCAGGATCGCTCCATCCTGAAGAGGTAACCGTTTAACCGTCTGAGGACTGTCCATTTTGAGCGTCGCTATTATTAGTTCGATCCATACGAAGGAAATAAGTTGTCGTGTCTGCGCATGCAGGAACAGAATGCAAACACAACATTTGCTAGACTTGTTACGTGATATATATTGACAATAATTATAATGGAAGATTTCGACATGAGAAAAATTATGAAGTGATTAGGGCGTAGACATAATTGTGTGTCTTTTTTAAGCTATTCTAATTAACATACATGTATTAATTGCGTTTCAATAGCTTTCTTCTAGAGGGATTATCATTCTTACCTTCTAGATAATACAACTAAATAGTAGTTTTTATTCAGCTAAATAACAATATTGCTCATTGCAATCCCACTGTCACAAATCTGCATTTGGAGATGCCACATTTTAAAAGTATGATACATTGTATGTTTGTCTGGATATAACACAAGGCGATTTCGTGTTTCCATTGATGTAAATAATTGACTTTCCTTGGCACACACTGGTTGTTTACATTATGTGTGAATATATTCACAGTAGGGCTATACTACGATAGCAAATATATAACGAAAATCTCAGACTCTTTTCAATGTTCTAAGCTTCTCTTAGCATCAATGCGACTTTAATATGCAGATAGCAGGACTGCCAGTCTAATTACTTTACTTCACATGAGATATGCTCATTTCTGCATTATTATTAAAATTAGTTTATTTAATGGCATCATTTTATAATGATATTCATGACAATAGGGCTTATATATTTTCAGGATCGTCCTGTCAAAATACATTTGTATTACGCCCACTTATTAATATAATATTCTGTCGATAAAATAAAAAAATAAGATGAATTGTCAGTTTCTTTCTTGCACATTATGAGTAATATTTGTCAGTTTTGCAATTACCATGTGATTGGTTACTTTTTCTAACATTAGCATAAACGATATTTTGCTGATAGACAAAACCATCCCGTCAATATCCGCTGTGATATTATAGTAAAAATAATTCAGATATCTTGGACACCATATTATTCTGAAAATCACTCATTGCTTTTAAGAAAAAAACAGCTGTTTTCTGTTTTCATAGAATCGTGATCACGATTCTATGTATCAGAAAACAGCTGTTGTTTTCTTAAAAGCATTGTAATATAATGTGCGGCGTCTCTCAGTTAATTTATTTACTAAGTTAACTATTTTTTGCCATGTTTTCAAAGTTTATTGCACTGATCAAGGAGGTTAACTCCTTGCACTGATATCTATAGGTTTTTGAGACAACACAGTGACACCTGCTTCGTGCATTTCGTGCACACGACACACAGATCGCAGTAAACACAAAACATTTGTATAATATTTATACAATGTTGGACCATGGTCGGAGACGTTGGGCCGCGTTGTATAAATGTTATACAAATATTTTGTGTTTCCTGCGATTTTACTCTTAGCATAGGCCTACATGTATGTATAGGCAATTGATGAAAAACGTCACTTATTGTGGATGCACTAATAAATAAATTGACATGATCATGTGGACTGTTTCACTGAAATAAAAAGACTTTGATAGAGGTAAATATATAAATGTCTACATCTATCTGTAGGCCTATATATCTATATCTATCAATGACGCTCAATAATTATTGTTCACAAAACTATACATATATAGCCAGTCAGAGATAACAGACAAGTGATCTCGCAAAGGTGCTGGGCCCATCCCACTAATAATCTTAAAATTAAAATTATTTTAATTTGCCCTTATATTCATTAGAAAAGTGAAGATTTATCTTATCCTTTTTATCAGAAAAGTTAAGATTTATCTAAAATTTTCTAATGAAAATAAGAGAAAGTTAAGATAATCTTAATTTTAAGACTCTCAATGGGATGGGTCCCTGGCCATCTGTCGCCACTTGCCTCTATAAATTATGCACATTTTCTGCAGAGCTGTACCTATAGAAAGTCTGATAAATGAAAAAGCATAGTGATGTTGAAGTCAGCGCGCAGTAAATATACAGGGGTCTACCGCGAATTCCACAGCTAATGATTGGCACAATTATGTAGTTTAGGCTACCCAGCATGATAACATTGAAGCAAGTATACATAAAACATATTGAAAACACGTTTAACTATAAAAGTTACTGGGATAATACATTTAATACACGTAGTGTCGCCCTACCATATTATTTCATAATTATTGTAAACTAAATTTTAGTTTACAATAATTATGAAATAATATGGTAGGGCGACACTACGTTATCTATAAATTTAATGGTAATTAGTTTGATTGTTAATGTCGTCCCATAGCAGACAAAGTGTTGTATATGCCTCTCATTTCAGAGGAATATACAACACTTTGCTTGCTAGGTTGCGATATACGGATTCCAATTTTGTGTCTGATAGGTAAGGCAGCAAACACAAGTAATTGTATAACATTTATACAACGTCGGCCCAACGTCTTTGACGCTGGACCGACATTGTATAAATGGTATACAATTTCTTGTGTTTACTGGGAATATGTCATTTGCCCCCGAGATATACGTAGCACTGTTCAATGTCCATTAATATTTTTAATATTCCTGACTTTATATTATTAGTATATAGTAGTATATAATATTATAGCATGATCACAAGCGGGAGGAATAGTATTTGATCTTGCTTTTGCAATATAGATTCGATTGGTGGCCTCAGCAGCAATTCTTGGCTGCTA
Source organism: Flabesymbios commensalis (assembly GCA_964017125.1). Taxonomy (NCBI): domain Eukaryota; kingdom Metazoa; phylum Annelida; class Polychaeta; order Terebellida; family Flabelligeridae; genus Flabesymbios; species Flabesymbios commensalis. The sequence continues at coordinate 40,937,410 of OZ024914.1, read as the reverse complement.
TAATCGATATGATGAACTTGTAGACACCCTTTGTATTAGCACATGTGCTACTTTGAAATCCTAAAAAATATTTTTATACCAGACTTTTAGTTGAAATTGAGTACCTGATTCCCTTTTCAGGACGCAGATCGCCACAAATGTTAACACTCACAGAAATGGGGCTCATTCACATTGTTACATTTTGCACAATTATGGTTTATTATGTCACCAGAAGCCCCTAAGTGGCGAACATTCTGGGAAGGAAGACATTGGTTATCACCTGCATTAAAAAAATGTCTCTTTATATGTGGAATCCGGTGAATCAATAAACAGTCTGACCCCCCTTTGAACCTACCCAGCATTAGCACTGTGGTTAAGCGGTAACTGGAGTTACCATTAGCAAAAGATGGCTGACAAGGCTACCGATTCGCTTACATTTTCATATATTTTGTGTACTTTAACGTTCTCCTTTGCTAGGCCGATTTGTAGGTGAATTAATAATACTGTCTTAACTGGAAAAAATGGATATTATGTTAACCTGAAATTGTCGATAATTTTCTCGTAATCGGTAAACTAAATTTGTTCAACGAGAATGGTAACTGCCAAGCGTGTTGCTGGTAACTGCAATACTTAATGATATCATGCTAATGATAACTGACAAATTATGTTGCTGGTAACTGATACTTTATTTTTTGGAAATTTCCCAATGGTGCATCATATATACTGCTTATTTTGAATTTTACAATTGCAATTCAGTTACCATGGTTATTTAAGTAACATTGGTAGACTATAGTCTTACAATACATCTTGCGACTATTATATTATGTAATGGATTTAACTTGTACCCGACAAACACGAAACATTGCCACCATCTACGACGCCCGACCAGCATTAAACCATCATTGTTTCTATTTCTGTGTTTTCTGTGTAGGTTTTTTTCTAACTGTTTAAAATAAAAAAATACAGGTCTGTGATGATTCACTCCAGCAACAGCAATAGGCTACTTGTGGATAGTCATCTAAGTAATATATATTATCGCACAAAGCCAAAAAGCAGTATCAGTTTACTTTGTAAGCAGATACTGCTTTAGGCTTTGCAGAGCGGTGTATGTTTATCATTAAGGGAATATCGATATAATTTAAATTATCCATAAACAAAATGCTTTAATTTTTTTAACAGTATTAGTAAAAAAAAATGTGTTACTTTTGTAGATTATCATCGATACTTATGTTATCAGTGTGTATATCTTGCACACAGTGTTAATGATGTACTGGATGACGCATTACAAAATCATGATAGATCACAAAATTTTAGTGTGAGAAAGTGGATTTTGGATCATAACAGCGAATATTGTGGACATAGATCAAAGCATTTTCACAAATCAAACACTTCATTTCAAATAAAGACGATGTTAAAATATCGTTCAAACGTTTTTCAGAAAAAATGTTAAAAATGTTCTAGTACAAATATCTGCTAATACAGGTCGTGGCGATTTTAATAATTCTATCAATGTAACCCATAAACAAATTCAACTGATGATGATGATATAGTATATGCATTAATACCTGGCGTTATTCGCAAGATGAAATATATTGGGCAAGTAGATGATTAAATCGGTTTTATAAGAAAGCCATAGATAAAGGCATGTTGAACTCTAGATTAGCTCTACATTTATTTCTTGATGTTGGAAATGTCTATGAAAAATAGTGTGTTTATTATCAGGTAGGCCTACAATAAGGAGACTCACTTTTTGGACAACTGTAAAGAAGGGAAGGTAATTATTTTTTTCGTGGTTATAAAGCTGAAGGATTGCGTTTTGTTGAGAAACAAATCAGTCCTGCTGATTGCAAAATCATTTTTGATTTTCGCTAAACACTCGGCAGTCTTGAAGAGATCATGTATAGACAATCTCTGGTATATAAACTATTAGTCAACAGTTGTAATAGGCCTGCACGACGCTCTATTAAGACCCATTAATTACCATTAGCCTACGAGCCATATTGAATATCTAAAAGTGTTGGTGTAAAACATAAAAATCGAAAATGGCCCCCGTTTTGACCAAGGCCAAATATTAAAATGATATCATTCTTGCTAGAATATAAGCTGATTCATGACTTTGGTATCTACCATATGGTTTTCAGGTACGCCCGACATAATGGTGTGGCCGGAAATTATTTTGGCCATTGCATTGTTGGTAAAATCCAAGATGGCCACCATTACTGCAAGGCTAAGCTATATAAATTACCATCATTTTCGACAGAATGGACCGCAAAGCATAATTTTGATGTCTACCATTGGGTTTTCAGGTATTCCCGACATAGTGTGTGGTTGGGAAGTACATTAGACATTGCATTATGGGTAAAATCCAAGATGGTCGCCATTTGTGAAAACCAAAAAATAATATAATTGTCAACAGAACGGAAGAAGATTCGTGATTTTGGTAACACCAATGTAGGATTTTCATAGAAACGTCACTAGGTCTTTATACAAAAACAAGTTTATCTGGAATCTACATATATTTTAAAAGTTTTACATGTAAAATTCTAGTCTATGGGCATGTTAAGTATGGACATATCAAGGAGCTAAAATAAAAATGATTATTTTTTCTTTGTTGTGTCGCTTTCAACCTTCCAAAAAGTAATTCAAGATGTCTTTTCTGTAGATTTTTCAGTTTGTTCTAAGCTCAGACTGCATGTTGTATTCGAAAGCTACAACAGCTTCAACAAGATGAAGATATGTGTTCTCCTGTCACGGTCATGCCTTACCCAGTTCGGCCATGCGGTACCTAGTCTAGCATATCTAAAAATTATATCATAGCCACCAAAATCATTCATCTATATCCATTTCAGCAAAAAAACTATGTAGGCCTATATCTCTTTTAGGTCAATGCACTGAAGTGGCCATTTTGTTTGTCCTATGGCCGCCACTATGGTTTTAAACATCTTGATTATCTCTAAAATTATTTCTAATCATGTCGGGCGTTCATACATGAAAACCCTGTGATAGACAGCAAAATCATCGATTGATCCTGATTCCGGCAAAGGTTATACACATTTCTCGCAGGGTCAAGTATATGTGATGGTTAATTTGTCACCGCCATCTCGGTTTTTGACTACATACACCATAGTTGCTTTAATTGATACAAACATAGTCACATGTCGAGCTACTAGTATCTGAAACCTCTATGGTAGACACTAATATATGTTACTTCCAGTAAATTATAGACATTTCCTACTCTAAACCCCCCTCCTGAATCAAAATCTAGATAATGCCAATAGGTGATGTGCATAAGAAAATCCTATGGTTGACAATAAAGTCATGTCCTTCTATTCTGACTAAAATGATAACAAAAATGTTTGACACAAATTTTGTTTCACACGAATTTCAACTACAATAAAATGTTGAACTACCATCTCGCCACACAACTAAGTTGAACATACCTGAAAACGGCATTCAACGAAATCGTGAAATTCTTTCTATTTTATCGAAAATGTATAAATTTATTGTTTTGACCTTGTACAAATGGCGGCCATCTTGGATTTTACTCGCAATGCAATAACTTAAGCACCACACCCCTATGTCAGACATGCTTGGAAACCCTATGGTACACGCCAGGGTTATGATTTTGCTCCTATTTTATATATATAAAAAAATGATATCAATTTACGTACTGTTTCACCTTGCATAAATATCGGCCATCTTGGATTTTATTAACAATGCAATGTCCTTTCTGACTACATCAGTATGCCAGACATAACTGAAACTCTTATGCTACATGTCACTCTAAAATCAAGAATCTGCATCCATTCTGTCGAAAATATTATAATTTATTTGTTTCATCTTGTACACATGGCGGCCATCTTGGACTTTGCTATTTTTGGCGTCTTAAGTAGAATATAATTTTTGGCTCCTTGACTAACTTTAATCAAGATTGGCCACTGAGCGTTAAAAAAATTGTGTGTTCATCCGCCCGATTCATGAGCCTAAAATCTAATGCTAAACTACGTACTGACTATACCTACCTAAATAATATAATATAATAAATATAGTATACTTTTAAAATCACAAGAGACATCTCCGAAAGTTTTTTGACATGTATAGCAATCTGGTGTTTAAAAGTCAGCCCTATTTTATATTTATGTTGACCCAGAGTTGGTCCACCGCTTACGCCTATGAGTAGGCCTACATGCATATATATGAATCTAGCATCTAATATAGTAGGCCCTCGTAATATATTACATCGCCCTTACTGTGATACTGTATAATGTAGTAATTAAAATAAAAGTCGGGACGCATCGTCATCAACTTCACGATCATGTAAACTATTACGAAAGTTGTTTTAAAATATATACATTTCATAATAGCATTTCCCTTCCAATTAGAAGCGACATTTACCACCCACTGAAACCGACAGTTACCACCCACTGAAGTTGCAGTTACCAGTAACAGCTGGAATTGACACATGACAGTTACCATTCTCATTGAACAAATTTAGTTTACCGATTACGAGTAGATTATCGCCAACTTTTAAGTTAATATAATGTGCATGTTGCCCAGTGTTATTAATCTACCTTCAAATCGGCGGAGCAAAGGAGAACGTTAAAGTACACAAAATAATGAAAATTTAAACGAATCGGTAGCCTTGTCAGCCTTATTTTGCTAATGGTAACTCCAGTTAACTCCACCGCTTAACCATAGTGGTTAGGAGACATTGACCAAATGTTGTTAAATGTTGGTCCACCGTCTGCAACGCTGACCAAAATTAAAACAAAATTGGGACTACGACTCTTGTTTACTTGGTACTGCAGGCGCTGCAGTGTGTCCTGTTTGACCTTGTAGAAATAATTAAGTGGGCCCTATACTACAACTACAACGTACAGATATTAATGCATCACATCAAAACGTGCACATGATTTATTCTTGAAATAAAAACACAACTTAGCAGAATTGTATACAGCTATTAATAGAGAACTTATGTGTATAGAGAAATTAGTTAATAAATTGCAGTGGTATGATTATGTGTAAACCACAGTGGCGGATCCAGGGGGACAGACAGTTCAGTGCATGGTAACTGCGTTGTTCATAACTGAACTGAACAGTCACATTCTTCTTCTTCCTAAATTTATGAAAACATTATATGTTTTGACATAATTTTCACAAATCAACACAATTTGTAGCAATTTGTAGGCCTATTTGTTAATTCCATAGGGATAATAGATTAGTTAATAAATTGCAGTAGTATAATGATTATATGTAAACCAGGCAGTTCAGTTGTAACTGCGTTGTTCAAAACTGAACTAAACAGTCTATCTTCTTCTTCCTAGCTGTGAATTCGTTAGGCCCTATACCCCAGTCACACGTGGCCTACACGACGCAAAGCTCACGACTTGAGTGACACAAATTAGAGTAGTGCGTCATTGTGCGTCCATGAATTTTGTCAGGATATGAAAAGAGCCAGCGAGTTTTACACTGAGTGATCATCAGTGAGTGTCACAGTAGAGATAGAGACACTGGTGACAGGAGTGGAGCGAGTTTAAGACGAATATACAGCGTGCTATAAATAAACCAGGTATATAAATCAGCGAGCAGAGCAACAAAGTCAACGAATACACGGCGCGATAAAGTCAACGAATACACCGCGCATCGCCAGTGTAAGGCACAAATAAGTCAGAAAGCATTTAGCACGCCCCATATACGTTATATGTTTGCTGGACATGCGTTAGAAACACGTTGGATGGGCGCTATATGCGCGCTCAGTGCTGGCATTTTTGAGTTTTTTCTAGCCGAATGGCTCAGTCCAACATAGTCGACGTACGATCTTCAAACTGATTTTAATTTTTGCTGGAGCGTCTGGCCTGCGTCCGTCGTGCGTCAGCACTCGTTACTGGTTTGTGGAGCGCGCTGCACTAACGCTACACATATTTTCGTGCGTACTGTAATTACCAAAGGAAATTGGATATGTTTAAAATATTTGACGCATATGAACGCATAAATGTACACGCCAGAAATACCGCCAGACACACGCAGGGCGCGCTAGAACAACGTCATATCAACACATCAAATACGTTTTCATTGCATCACAGTCATATGGCTGCCCGCTGAGGGCGCCGGGCAGTCGCGGGCGACCCGCCTGCCCTGCGCTGCATGAGCGCTTGAAGAAGGTGCAGGACACACGCGGGCAGTTCGCCCAGCCCCAAGCTACAGGCTATGACTAGATGTTATTTCTGCAGCTTAGCCCTTAGAGCTCTGAAAAACGATATTTTTTGTTATCATTTGAGGTGGTGTTTCACACGATACACGGCTGTAAGTGCTGAATTTGTTTTTAATTTGTCGAATTTAAGTCCAAACATAATGTCATCATAAATTTAGAACACATTTTTTCTTTTAACCCTTTCAGGCCTGAGTTTACCATTGCCATCTTCATCCACTACAAGCCGCGAATTGCTGTCGCAATTCTCGACTTGTAGTGGATGAAGATGACTTAAAGTGGGTGAAAAATTATAGAAAATTGTCATGTATTTGTAAAACAGTTTCATGGGAATATTCCTTCTAAAACCTGTAGTTGTAGGAAAATCAAGTCTGTTTTAGGGATGTAAAATGATGCTTTAGTGCATCGTGAGGGCCCAAAGGGTTAAAAAAAAGGTTAGATCTACATAAATTATGTGCAAAACAAACTGATAAAAGTTATTATAATCGTCGACCTTAGTATTCTAGGGCTTAATGCGCACTGTATGCGTCCAACGCGTGAGCAAAGCGCTTTTTATTCGCCCTTTGCGTTGAAAACATGCTGTACGTGCATTCGCTACCAGCTTGCGACGTCTCTCACAATCCGGACTCAAATTGTTATTTTTTAATTTTTTCATGCGTGGACTGTGCATCGTTTATGTGTGACTGAGACAAACCTCGGTCAACGAAAACTTGCATGCCTAACGTTAGACTGGCGCTGGTTTGACGTCTATATTAAAACGTAGAGAAACGTTAAAATTTTTGAACATGCAGAAAATGTGCGCGTTCATCCAGCGTTCTCGTCAAATCATCAACGACTTCTGACGCACACCAAGCGAATCACAACGCACTGACCAAAATGCTTCATTTTTTGTACGCTGGACGTGCGTGATGGTATGTCGTACTTCGTCGCCGCCCTGCTAACGCACAGGGTCCGTATTCTCGAACAAGTTACGATAAATCGTAGGCTTCTGATTGGTCGAGATGGCCATCTCGACCAATCAGAGGCCTACGATTTATCGTAACTTGTACGAGAATAGGGGCCCAGAACGTTAGCAAAGCCCTGTATATTCACTGATTTATGCACCTGATTAATTTATAACACGCTGTATACTCGTCATAAAGTCGCTAGATACTCTTTCGTATCCCGAAAAAAATGATGAACGCACAACGACGCACTGCTCTCTTTGTTTCACTCAAGGCGTGGGCTGTGCGTCGTGTATGCGTGACTGGGGAATAAGGCTAAAAAATCGTGGCCACCGTTTAGTGGAATGCCATAGAAGTATCTGTATCGTGATCAATTGTGGTGCTATACGACAAAACAACTGGGAATGGAGATCTAATATCAGGGTTGGAAAATGCGGCAAATAATGGAGTTTGGTGGTCGGCCAGAAAAAACCTCCTGGAGTACAATAGTGGTTGAAATGTTTGCCTCTCGGATGCTGAACAAATAGCTTGTCATCTGTGTGCCTACATGACCTGTTTCCACGGCACGTTTAGCACAATGCTGGGTCAACGTGAACGGAATTGTGCCAATAATCGGCCAGCGTTGGGCCAGCATTTGGTGTTACTTGAGTTCTCATCTGAGTTTGTCCATACTGTCAGAACATGCTCCCCAAACACACTGGACGTGAACCTGAAAAACCACGAACACTTAGATCAAGCAAGGAAATTATGATGAAAACTTCACTCGCACCCAGCGGCTCCCAGGCGTCGTTGAGTGCGAGAGAATAAAGGCCCATATACTAGGCCTATTTTATATCATTATCGTTTAGTTATTTATTTCCTTATTTTCATTTATATTAATAATTCTTTAATTTTTCCACAATCAGAATAAATGCCAATTCCACATCAATTCAGAGGGATCTATTCCAGCCAATACGAGACATTGAACCAATGTTGTGTTAATGTTGGACCAGCGTCGCAGACGGTGGGCTAACATTAAACCAACAGTGGGTCAATGCCCTGTGTTTGCTAGGATGAGAACTAATTCGGCTTGACTTTTCCACAGCTTCAATATGGTGGAGTTGTTAAGCGTGTCTATGTTAAAAATGTTTTCGAAAGTCAGAAAAAACAACACCAGGTTGGATGGCTCTTGATAAATTGGGACGTAGGCTACTTGATATCTACATTATTATTGTATAACTTTATTATAAAACTATTGGATTTTCCTGATAATGAGATGTCAAAATATTGTGAATTAATTATAGAAACCAAAATAATATTGATTGTGATAAAATCTGCCACGGGATAAAAAAATGATTCCTTCCCCCGCCCAACCGGTATTTCATTGCTATTTATTCCTCACAACGCTTAATGTTTTTGTATAAACCATGGAGGGTTTTTTCAATTTGAAATCATCACAATTTTTTTAGTTACCTCTTTACGTTTCATTTGAATACCTGAATATTGGGTATACGGCCATTATAAATGTTTTACTTTTTCAGTGCGGAGATCGTCTTTATACGTCAGAATCTGACGTCTGTAGATTTTGACGTATAAAGACGGTCCCCGCGCTGAAAGGGTCAACTAGCATACTTGGGCCAAGTTTGCTAATTAATACAAAAGTTGAGATGAAAATGAGCAAAAAGTGTGAAACTATATAACGGACGTTCACTTTAATGTTCAAATAAACATTATTTGTGTAAGAGAACAATAGGGTAATAGCAAATTAGCAGTTAGTCATCATTCGTCTAAATCTGAATTTGAGATCGAATATATCTGCCATTATAAAATAACAACTTAGCGATAGTTGTCATTAAACAGGAAACTAAAGCCAGAAAGCAATGTTCCACTTTTGGAATATACGTCAAATATTTATTTTAATTTTGAACCGCATAGCTGGTTCATGCCAATTCAGACTAAGTATAGTATTCTACCCTCCCCCCCCCCCCCACAAACGAAAGAGTGCCTCAGCATGTCACATGACGAGATTAGTCAATCACCACCGTCATTCAGTTGTTGCTTAAATTAGATGGTAGCATACTTGGGCCGGAAATTCCATACATAAGTCACTGACTGGTCATAGTTAAATAGCTCCTGGGCCATACTTACCTTTCAGACACACCTGAAGGTATTGAAGATGACATGTGAACCCACTGAATCCTTCTTACGGCTGTTACCGTACCAAACATCTGCCATCAGCAACCACAGCACCAGCTGCGTAATGCCGCGTTTTGGAACAAAAAACAATGAAACAGCATCGCTAATAAACGTACCTGTGTGTTTTTTGGGTGATTACCTGTTCATTTTAAAAAGTGATCACTACTGATATTTTAGTCATGTTACCTATTTTTAAAGACCATAAATTGTAAAATAAATTTGCAAGGGGATTTTTATATGTACGTAACCTTCTGGATATGGCATACCATGGAGAACTGTGCCATATGTCAACAGTCGAGCTGCATTCGAGTGGGATTTTAAATGTTCATAGCTTGTGTAAGAATGTTCTTCGCGTATATCCGCATCGAATAATCTTTGTGCAGTTATGCACATTCCGGGACTAGAAGTAGAAAACACTTTGATTGACCTTCAACCTTCTCGTTCCGTTTCACCTCGCTGCACCAACGTTATCCCTTACAGCGCGGGGATCGACTTAAGACGTCAGAATTTGACGTCTGTAGACGTCAGATTCTGACGTCTAAAGTCAATCCCCGCACTGTAGGAGTAAAAATATTCATAGTGGCCGTAGACCAATAAATTAGGTATTCAAATGAATCGGAATAATCTAAGTGAGACTTTTATGACTTTTATTTTTAAACAAAAAATCAGCGTTCCAAGGGTTAAACCAACATTGATTCAACTTTTTGTATCTGCTGGGAAGAATCCTATGTGTCAGTCATTTGAGTAGCAGACAGGACCCTTTAGTTCCGAATACACGATTTGTTGGACATAATTCATAATTCAATGATGGGTGACTAACTCGGCATGGAAGAGATGTTGAATATATTTTGTGTTATTGGCAGTGACGCGAGAATACCTCTTCAAACATCTATGACAGCTGCAGTAGACTAGTGACAGCTTTATCATGATGAAAGTAGTGTGCTTAGTAAGACTATCAATTAGTTGATAATGTGCTTTATATAATTATGTCGGCTTTCATGCCGTTACATTATGCAGGAGCAGATCAACTAGTGTTACGTTGACAGCTAGGCCATTCTTTTCAAGATTTTTCTGATACAGCTGGGATACGTAAAAACAATGGAATAAGTCGCATGGATATATTTAGTATTTTACTTGTAAATAAATGAATCGGGCTTTAGCCCACCTTTGTGCACATATAGGCTAAACTGGGCCAGGAGAACCTCCTGAGGATGGGGAAATGATTGGGATGACACTGTTCTCCAGACACAGGATTCGAAATTCGAGCCCTGGCGGTCTGAGGCCGAGCACGCTACCTCTCGGTCACGGGGGCTCCCCACAATATTGACTTTCACACGTGGATGGGGAAGAAACATTTTTGTTTCTTTCAAACCGCCGAGACCGGGAACAGAACCCCGAACTCTGGCGTGAAAGGCAGCGGTGCTAACCACTACCCTAGGGCCCCCGCCCTATTTTACTTGTACCTGTGCTGAAGGATTCTAACATATTATGTAACAAGAACTAATTATTTCTCTAACAGTAGGCCTAGATTATTAATACAAATTGTACATAACAAAAGTCATGTTTTGTCCACCCTTACTTATGAAAAATTACATACAATAATGACCATATATTATAATAATACCAGCTGCCCTCCGTTCAGCGGTTGTATTTCATTTGTGTTTCGTCCACAGACAGAATCATACAGTAACCGTGCTTCAGTGTCCCAGCAAACACGAGACATTGAGCCACCGTTAGTTCAATGCTGGTCCACCGTCTATGACGGTGGCCCAACATTGAATCAACAATGGCTCACTATCTCGTGTTTGGGGTGACAGTGCTGAATACTGCGCGTCCTTGTGACATAAAATCTGTGTGAGTATTGTCAACAGATTAGATGAACCCCATAAACGAGAACTGTTTGTATTGCTGTTAGTAAATAGGACAAATGCCGCTGTAATTGCCAATCTGTAAAGGTCGGGCCCCAAACTATAATGTCACGGGCTTGTGGCGGGCTGGCAATGGCAGTAAAATCAATGAGTATCGTATCCATGACGTGTTTTATGACCCTTCACCTTGGAGGATGGATGTTATATCATTTAGTCCATAGATGTAGTGAATGGAAATCTCGTATAGCAACCTTTCAAAGGCCAGTCACGGACATAACGTTCTTAACCCTTAAAACGCTGAATTATTTTTGTAATACTCATGAAAACCAAAGGTGTTTTTTTTTAATGTCTTAGTTTGCTCTTCCCGGTTCAGTTGAATACCTATGTCATGGGTTTACGGCCATTAGAGATGTCTTACTGTCCGGGTATTTATTTTAGACGTCAGAATCTGAGTCTTTAGACGTCAGATTCTGACGACTAATTATGTAGATCCCCACGCTGTAAAAGTTAATTATTAATTGACAAATATAAATACTTTAAACTCAATTGAAGTTGTGTTTTGTGTCAATGAGACGCAACTTAAAGTGACTAATATATGCAGAGTTTTCGTAAAATGAAAGCTCTTTTTATCGGACACAAAATAGATTATTAATCTTAGGCGAATCCCAAGCTATGTAATTCGTGGTTTGTTCTGATCTCGATTTGTTTGTAACGGTCTCTTTTAGCAATGAAATCTTGAGGGTGATCCAAACCAAAAATTAATCCGAAAGAAATATAAATTTATATAGCAGATTCTATGTCTATCAAGAAAATCTTTATAGTTCTTTTATATGATTGATATAGTTTTGCATTGTTTTTGAAGGTGTTCAACCATGTGTCAGTGTTTTTTTAGATTATGACTTCGATTGACATCGCCGACATCAATCCGGTCGCAGTCACGTGGTTAAGTCCACTTCAAATTCTTATATTATCGCTCACGCTGAATTCGTGTTTTTATTAACTATTATTAATAGTATTATCCATACGCGCTGTTAATCAAATGTCGAAGTTACTGGAGTCTAGATATAGTCTAGACTCGGCTCTAATTGTTACTCTAACTGTTAGTAGACTCAGACTATACTATAGTTTAGTATAGACTATGGAATAAAAATTAAAATATATGATGTAGACTAGTCTACCATTAGACTAGTTGAATCGTCATTATTAGTGTAATAGTCGGCAGCACTTCCAGTCACTATAGTGACATATTTTTGGGGTGACAAATTCATAATACAAAATTCATCTCGATTAAATTTGGTTTGGACTTTTCTTTCATGATTTTAATAAAACGTAGACTAAAAAATATACAATCTTAGAAATTTAAGCGCTAGTGTTAACTTTAAATTAAGTTAAAAGCACAATGACCATATAATTTTGATTTAATTTAAATCAATGAGAGTGGTGATAGTTCACCAGTTTTAAATTTGATTTAAAATAGCAAGATTTGATGAACTTTTTGAGGCGAAAACCAATTGCACATTAAAAATTTGTAGCTGTCTATACTTTATTTTTTTATGACTATAAAGATCTATAAATAAAATTTATGTTACAAATATTTTTAATAGTTTGTGTATATATTTGATAACAGCTTTGCGTGGTTGTTATTGAATCTGTCTGACCAATTATTTGGATTATGACCCTTATCTTTGTCTCATTGACATTGTTGGCTTTCCATGTGGTCTAGTCAGTCTCAAAACCTTACATTATCGTTCACTCATTCTTTGTTTCAATCATGAATTCCCGTTGTTATTAAATTATCAAATTTAACAAATTGAGCATAAAACAAGAATTCTCATAATGCAGAGTAACACTGATCGGTTTCTCATTTATCAAACATTTGCGGAATAACATAATGAAAAAATCATTTGCATTTTTGCATCCAAAATTGGGTTTGGATGATGCTTCCATAACTTTTAATATGTCAAGGGGGATGGAAAATAGTTTCATCATTGTTATATAAAAATTTTGGTTTCATTCAGGTGAAAAAGTACTATGTTAACTTGTTGTGATTCGCTGAGTAAAAATTTGAGATGGCGTTCACTTTAGACAATATTAATTTTATAAATCAACGATAATTGTGTCAGAGAATTTGTTTAACAAAGATTGATTAACTCTTGAGGCGATAACCACTTTAGCTGCTTTTATGCTTTTATGCTAGTTTGTGGTTGACTCACTGATTCCTTTCAGGAACTGTTTTTCCTGTGGGCCATTCTTTGGCATTGCCACTGCGGCCTTATGGGGTTTCAGATAGGTCTTGTTGTCAGGAACATATGTTTTTGGCCTTTTTCCTCGTTGGGAGTTTCATCTTTGTTACTTAATTTTTTTTTGGGTACATTTTATTGTGTGATTTGCAGGGTCAACTTTATAAATTTTCTTAATAAGAAGATTGATTCTTGTTGTGATTCGCTGAGTAAACATTTGAGATGGTGCTCGCTTTAATGCAATAGACAATAATAATTTTATAAATCAATTATAATTGTCTCAGAGAATTTGTTTAACAAAGATTGATTAACTCTGGAGGCGATAACCACTTTGGCTGCTTTTATGCATTTATGCCAATTTGTGGTTGACTCACTGATTCCTTTCAGGAACTGTTTTTCCTGTGGGCCATTCTTTGGCATTGCCACTGCGGCCTTATGGGGTTTCAGATAGGTCTTGTTGTCAGGAACATATGTTTTTGGCCTTTTTCCTCATTTTTTGGAGTTTCATCTTTGTTACTTAAATTTTTTGGGTACATTTTATCGTGTGATTTGTAGGGCAAAAATTTACAAATAATATAAATAAATAAGAGGAGCAATTGTTGTTTCTAGGATTTGATTTAGCAAGAATTGATAAACTGTGGAGGCGATGATCACATTGGCTGATGCCAATTTGTGGTGGACCCACTGATTTCTGTCAGGATTTGTTTCCTGTGGGCTATTTTCTGGCCTCGCCAGTACAGCTTTTGGTTTCAGATAGGTCTTTGTCAAAACTATGTTTTTGGCACCTTTCCTCTTTGAATGGAGTTTTCTTTTTTTGTTACTTTTGTTACTTTCTTAATCTCAAATTAAAATATACAATATTAGTGCTCATAAAGATATTTAAAAATAATTCATGTTAGGAAGTTAAGATTTAACGTTCTCATTAGTAATAATTTAAATTAATGAAAGGAGATATAGTTGATAATCTCTTGATTTCATTTTATATAATTAATGCAATTATGCCAATTTGTGATGACTCTGGAATAATCCCAGGGGCTGGTTTTCCTGTAGGCCATTCTCTGGCTTTGCCAAAGTGACCTTAGGTTTCAAGTGGATCCTACAAAATTATGTTTTGGGTCACCTTTTTCTTTCTAAGTTTTCTTCATTGTTGTTTGTTTTGTAAAGCTTAGTGATCCAGCTGCTTTGAAATTAAATAATAATAACAAAAAAAAAAAAAAAAAAAAAAAAAAAAATTGGCCACAAGATTTAAATCTTTCATCATTCTTACTTAGATATATATATATATATATATATATAATAAATAATTTGTAAATTAAAATAATTCGGAAGAGTATCCAAGTGCAGGAGTGTAAGGTAAAAGCAATATAATTATTCAATTAAACTACTGCAAGAACATATTATTAGTCAATAAATAGAAGGTCAGTTACAACAAGACTTGGCCAGTTGTTACAGGCCGCAGTAATTATTGCATGCCTTATACGCCAACTACATGATGCTCTCTGTCTAGCTTGATTAATCTAGCATCAGAACTTGCGCCAGCTGCTGAAATCAGTGCTAGTAATGATAGACAGGATGCATCCGGACTTGCGCCAGATGCAATGAACTTCATGAAGAACCAAACATATGATTATTCATTTGTTAGTTCGGCAGGACTTGCGCCAGCTGTTCTAACTATAGCAAACATGATGGGGAGTGATTTGCCAACTGGATTTGGGCCAGTTGGTTTTTGATACAATATCCACAAGCTCTTTTTTACAGGTGGAATTAGTTTAATCTAGCATCAGGATTTGCGACAGCTGCTGAAATCAGTGCTAGCAAGGATGGGCAGGATGGATCCGGACTTGCGCCAGATGCAATAAACTTTGTGAAGAACCAAACATATGATTTTCCATTTGTTAGTTCGGCAGGACTTGCGCCAGCTGTTCTAACAATGGAAAACATGATGGGGAGTGATTTGCCAACGCGATTTCGGCCAGTCGGTTTTTGATACAATATCCACAAGCTCATTCTTACAGGTGGAATTAGTTTATTCTAGCATCAGGATTTGCGCCAGCTGCTGAAATCAGTGCTAGCAAGTATGGGGCAGGATGCATCCGGACTTGCGCCAGATGCAATAAACTTTGTGAAGAACCAAACATGATTTTCCATTTGTTAGTTCGGCAGGACTTGCGCCAGCTGTTCTAACAATGGAAAACATGATGGGGAGTGATTTGCCAACCCGATTTCGGCCAGTCGGTTTTTGATACAATATCCACAAACTCATTCTTACAGGTGGAATTACTTTAAATGTGAATGATTTATGTCCTTTTTCTTCTCCCGTAGAAGAGAAGAAAAAGCTAAAATTTTGCTTTTTCGTCAATAATTGCGTGAGTAAGAAATTATTATTATTATTATTATTATTTTTTTGTCTGCAATACCTAGGTCAGCTCAAAATGAGGTCTGTATACTTCTGTGGTCAGATTTTACAAAAAATAAAATTCCACTGACATATAAATCCAGCCAGTCAAAACACTACTCAGACTTGCTTCAGGAATTATAAATACAATAGATGTTATGATAATGTGTCCCTTATTATCTACATTTGGAAATTTTAATTATTTGGTTATCTATTCATTACATGTAAATTTCAAGTTTCACTTCTGTAGACATCCTAATTTCAATTTAAAAACTAAATTTCAGACTATATAGCACTCCACTATTTAGAATTAGTGTTGTTTCTGATGCCGCAAGTAATGGTGGATTAGACAGATGAGAGGTTGGAATTCATATGTGCTCTTACGATGCATTCGTAAGTTTGTGTTGTGGGGGTCAGACACTTTGTGTCTGTGTGCCGTTTTCATACCCTCCTCAACAACAGATAATCTTGTTTATTAATGTTATTGATAGATTTTGTCAATATTATGTAATTTGTATGTAATGATACAAGAGTCAATGTTCATTAATATATTAATGTGAACAATTAGTAGATTGTTATTGATAGGTTTGGTTTTGTGTGAACAATTACTAGATTTTTATTGATAGTTTGGTTGATATTATCTAATTTGTTTGTAATGATACAAGAGTCAAAGTTCACATTTAAATAGTAGATTAGATCAATCAGAGACATGTATAAATATTCATAGTAGATTAGATCAATCAGAGACATGTATAAATAGTCCTAGTAGATTTGATCAATTTGAGACATGTATAAATATTCATAGTAGATTAGATCAATTAGAGACATGTATAAATATTCACTGGTTAATCCTGTTAACTGACTGTCAAGTAAATTTATACCTATTTTGGTCTTAGGGCTTCACTCTGTTACAACCACGTTTACATTAACAACATTTGAAGTGAAGCCCTTTTTATTTGTAGTCGTTTAATTTGATGTTTATTTTTAATAAACAAATTTTCCCCTTTTTATGTGTCTGTTTTTTGTACGATAAATACAGAGTTTTCGTAAAAAGAAAGCTCTTTTTATCGGACACAAAATAGATTATTAATCTTAGGCGAATCCCAAGCTATGTAATTCGTGGTTTGTTCGGATCTCGATTTGTTTGTAACGGTCTCTTTTAGCAATGAAATCTTGAGGGTGATCCAAACCAAAAATTAATCCGAAAGAAATATAAATTTATATAGCAGATTCTATGTCTATCAAGAAAATCCCACCTCCTCCCGCTTCCATCCGCTGCAAGTTTTTTGTTCATTTTTCTTCTGACCGTTTTCATACCCTCCTAAACAACAGATAATCTTGTTTAATAATGTTATTGATAGATTTTGTCAATATTATGTAATTTGTATGTAATGATACAAGAGTCAATGTTCATTAATATATTAATGTGAACAATTAGTAGATTGTTATTGATAGGTTTGGTTTTGTGTGAACAATTACTAGATTGTTATTGATAGTTTGGTTGATATTATCTAATTTGTTTGTAATGATACAAGAGTCAAAGTTCACATTTAAATAGTAGATTAGATCAATCAGAGACATGTATAAATATTCATAGTAGATTAGATCAATCAGAGACATGTATAAATAGTCCTAGTAGATTTGATCAATTTGAGACATGTATAAATATTCATAGTAGATTAGATCAATTAGAGACATGTATAAATATTCACTGGTTAATCCTGTTAACTGACTGTCAAGTAAATTTATACCTATTTTGGTCTTAGGGCTTCACTCTGTTACAACCACGTTTACATTAAAAACATTTGAAGTGAAGCCCTTTTTATTTGTAGTCGTTTAATTTGATGTTTATTTTTAATAAACAAATTTTCCCCATTTTATGTGTCTGTTTTTTGTACGATAAATGTCTATTATTTATTAGATTTTCATGAAAAAAATTTAGTTTTAAGTTTAAATTTATTGAGCATTTTATATTACATTATATTGATTTAAAATTTGCATTGCCGAACGTCCCCTAATATGAGCATCATAATGACTACGACCACCAGTAACTTTATTAAATTATCAGGATAAATAAAAATATATAAAATGAGAATATTATTTGTGATAAATGGTTCATAATAGACACTCCTTATATTAATATCAGCATTTTGTTACTTGTTAAGGCTGCTGATTCACAGTATGTCCATAGCCAATAGTATGAATATTTCACTTGCTTGTGCAAATATGTTTTGGTTATGACACAAGGCATTGGTGAACACATGTAGGCATATCAGGTCAATTCAAAATCTTAAAATTTTAAATTTGTCTAAACAAATAAAAATCATGGAGTTTTAAATATTAGACTGGTTGTCCCTAATCATGCTGATATGTGTTCCAAATTCACCATGTTTTTTTCATATTTTTATCTTGACATGTAAGGTATATATTTGTTATCTTTAGTACATTTATTAAATACATCAATAATTAAAAATATGCTTGTATTCAAAGATACGGATATTCTAAAACACACTATTCCCTAAAATCTCCCACTATAAAAAAACGGGTGTGGTTATATAAAGAAAATGTGCACTTTTTGCTCGTCATCGCTTTCGATCCATAGCTTCAATCATGAATTTACACTGATTATCAATCTATCTATATCGATATACCTCAAGTAAACCATTATTTCCCTAATTTGCATTACTTTGAATAGGCCTACACGATAATTTTTTTACCATCATGTACTTAAAATGTTTTACGTATTCAAATTAACCTACAGTGGCCTCCTTTTATAACAGTTGGGCTGCTGTTAATCGAAATTACCAGTAGGACTACTGTCGCCTGGTGATTGCTAGTATAAAAAAATATGGTCATAAGCGACCCTATGCCCATAAATTTTGCTTATATAATGATAATAAATATCAAAACAGGTGAATGAATCGTTGCTTGCAGTTTCATCATAACAAACATTTTCCATGGCAAAGAACCTCCGCTGCAATTTTTTTCAGACTCAGCTAGGTAAGCTTAATCTCTAAAAGGTCATATTATACGTGGCCATTGCAAAATGATCATATGTGAATTACATCATTTTATTTGATTATGCATATCAGTCTGCATATATGTTTTTATTAATACAGGTATATTAATAGCATTTATATAAACTCAATTTGGCTACTGGTAGCCATTTTTTATTTATTAATCGCTGGGCTACATTCTTTCAACGAATATCTTGTAGTACAGAATTTAGTTTTCGAGCTTACATGACCATCCATTTTGTATACCATCTATTGCCGTATTGGACCATATCTTGAAAACGAATTCCTTTGGTCAAAATCAGGGATGTAGAACCAAATGTGAAGGCTCATATGCCAATCAGGCAATAAATTATAGCCGAAATGAATTCAAAATGTAATTAATTAGGGGCCTGTGTGAATGATATGCAATTTATAAAAAAACTCAATTTAAAACTAGGGGGGGGGGGGGGGGGTAATGTAATTACTTCATACTCAATCGATTTGATTTTATTGATTTAGCTATTTTGTTGTTATATTCCCACTCCATATAACGTAGGATTTTATAAGGTGTACATATAGGCCTATATGAGTTGTTGTTTATAGTAAAATTAAAGACGATTTGTGTATGTTCGGGATTGAAAAAAATATGAAATTTTGTTCATAAAAATGATGATTACGTTAATTTTGTTTGGCTTCAACCCTATCAATATACTTGCAATGGTTTATTTTATTTATTCCATTCTCTCTCAGTGTATTAAGATGATTAAAAGTGAAAAAATATGCGATTTCTATGCCTTTTTGTAAAATTGTGATTTTCACTTTTTAGCCTTAAAACTTAATTTTTTTTTTTTTTTTCAACAAATCGGTACCGTACCTGAAATAAATAGGTTTCCTAAAAAAAGAACCAGCTGCTGATATGGAATCACATATCAAACCTTTGGCACTCGCGGTAGCTCCCCTAATAAAAATGAAACATGAAATTTAATTAGCCCGTATGCTGATATTTTATTGTTTTTTTTTATAAAAGGAACTCATTATGGGTTTAAAATCGGGTGACATCAGACTTTTCATATATTTTTACGATATATGTGATGATAAAGTAGCATATTTGATGTAATTTAGGTAGAAAATATTTTTAATTAATATATATATTGAGTAGACTGGTCATTACTCGCTGCCGTTCTGATGCGCTCCGCGTAGTGGGATATATCTATTCTGGGCGCTATTTTGAAAAATGGCTAGAAAACGGTCATCTGAAGTTTTTCATCTTGGGATTTTTTTGGGCATCATAGATACAATACTAAATTCAAAAATTCCTTCTTTTGCTATTTGTTCCACCTCATAAATGCCCTGGACTTCAATTAAATGGTCTAGCTATTATCTAATATTTTGCCATGAGCACTACATATAGGCCCCTATTGCATATATCAAAGTCAATGATAGCCGCAAGTCGGCCATTTTAAATTTAACCAAGTTGAAATTTTCTCCGGCATATCCCTCCCTTAGGCCAAGCATTTTGTTTTATAGTCTAGCTATCTAACATTTTTTCCCAGATATTATGCATATTAAAGTTAATACTGGCCTATAGTCGACATTTCGAATTTAATCCGAGGCATTTTTCAGGGCACATCCCCACCTGAAGCCACGCATTTTGTTTTATAATAACGGTCTGCCACGGTTTGCCAAATATCAGGCATATTAAAGTTAACCTTTTTTAAAGCTGAACTCCTGTTAGGGTCACATCAAGGTTAAACTGGCAAATATTGGCCTAGTGAAAATACCCACTTTTTATCAATTTCAACCCTGTCATTTGGGCAGAGGGGGGGGGGGTGATAAAAACTAGCATCCGACATTTTCTAAATCTTTGTTGCATTAACATCATAAAAAACTTGTTAAAAGATAATTTTGGGCTGGCCTGTCTGGCAAGTGGTATATTTAAAGGTCCAATTGAATCAGGATTTTAGTCTATAGAAGGTGATCTCGAAAGAGATCTCGACCAAAATGTACATGCATGCTTAATAAGATAATTATTTATATATTAAATTATAAATGCTTCTTTTTTTACCTCCCTTGTTGCCAGACATCTGTGAATGAGCCTTGTATATTAGGCTAATAAAGAATGGGTAATACGGCAAAAAAAACAGCTTATAAACAGAAGCTACGACGCCTTCACTATATCAGCACACTTCTGGTGTAAGGGTTTGACTCGCGAGAGTTTTAGCCTGTAAAAGGCGATCTCGAAAGGCCAAAATTTACATGCCTAAGATGCCTAACATATCTTACAAGCCAGACAGTCGGACCAGATAGCATAGACTACATGTTATAGTGCAATCCCACTGGGCACACGACGTAGTTGCGACGTTAAATCAACGTTTTAGTGACGTTGATTCAACCTGGCAACAACGTCGTGTACCCAGCGGGATGAATCTCCGCTGCGTGCACGACGTAGTTGCGACGTTGAATCAACGTCAATGACGTTGATTCAACCCCGCAACAACGTCGTGTACACAGCGGGATGAATCTTTATAATCATGGCCCATGATTCATGGGCAAATCCGCGTAATATTCCGGGCGCCTCTGATCCATTTACTTCAGTCAAGGATATCAAGTAATATATCAGCTAATTGGTCCGGGCCTGGAAGAACGCCAGTGTCCTCTCAAACAAACTGCAATGAAGCACCTCTCTCTGAGATCAGTTCACAAAAGCTGCACTGTCAGAACCAAAAACATGTTGGCTTGGCGATCGGCCAGTTTAAAGAGACGTTGTAACAACAGCATTTCGACCATGTGGCTGATTCTGTCAAGCTAATGTGCTTATGAAGATTAGGCTAACAAGACTACTGCCGAGATAAACAGGATGGGCGGCGGACGCTACTGGCTTGGATGTGATATTGGCCATATATCGACCGCTGTTTCTGCAAATTCAGGTGTGAGAAAAAATATATTTAGCAATTTGCATTTGAGACGATAAAGAAAAATGCAAAAATAAACTAGAATGGACTTTTTAAAATATTTGAAGACAAATAATTATTTTTTGCTTATGATACAGAAAGCTACTGCAAACGAAATGTTTTCGCAACATCTCATCACTATTTCAAAGAAACGTGTTAAAAACGACTAAAATTTTAAATTAGCAATGTATGTGTTTCAGGATTTCAAATAAACATAAGACAAGATCATCAATGTAGACGTCTAACACACCTATATAGTATGTTACACCTTGTTTGTAGGAAAAAACACACCGAAAAAACACATCAAGAATCATCCAGTAAAATTGTGTTAAAGGAGCCACCATTCGATTTGTAATAAAATATGAAATTTTCAGCGCGCCGCAAAGCCCGGTTGAAATAAATAATTTGCCCGCGACAAAAACTCCACCCCCCCCCCCTAGATATTGAATGGTGGCCCCCTAACCTATTCTGTGTCTGATTCTCCAAACAAAAATGCCGCCGTCCGCCAAACTGCAAATATTATTTAATTTGGTCAGGAGGATATAAAGTATCTCATAGAGCCACAAAGAGCTTGAATATGGTAGAGGTCAGTCAGTTGTTGTCAGTCAGTAGAGGGTCAGTCAGATGGCTTTAGAAGACACACAATAAACATTCATAATATGAGATGTTTATTGTGTTTCTTCTAAGCCTATAAAGATCAACATTATTATGATAAACTAGTCAACTGTAATGTTGTTTGTTCTTCCTTAAAATTAATAATAACTGGTCATAACTCTTTCATGAGCGACTCCCGAAATAATATTGTCCTAAAATTAAATTATTCAAATTTGGTAAATAGTTGTGTTGAAGTCACGAAAGTATAAACTAGTAGGGATGTAGCCGTGGACCAGGCGATTCGCTCGTAAGGCCGATCAGCGCTAGTAGGAAGGGTGTGTCAAACATAATTATATTATGTCTAAAAAACCCAATTTGGATCAAAAATGTTTATTATTTAAACATGTTAAATGATAATAGCCACATGTAGGCCTATTATCATGATTATTAAGCTAATTGCAATGACATAAGTCCTATTGAAGATGCAACGGCATTTACATTTTACTGTAGACTTCGTAATGTCAATAGGGCCTATATCTATCGATTTGAATTTAGGCAATAAATTATGATGGGAAATGAGAATTAATTAGGCCTATTTGTGGTTAGTGTACATTGGAAACGTTTTGCAATAAAATGGTGGCAGTGAATTATTCAACTTATCTTTGAAGTTTTAACGACCAAGAAAAACATATTATCTAATCACTAGTTCAGTCATCAAAATATTACATCTAAGACAGATTCATGAGGACCGAGGACTTCTTCCAATAATGTCACCTTGAAATCATATCGCAACATTAAAAGGTTAATATATCTTCATATCTTGGTAATGCCATTTAATTTTACTTAAAGTAGTCACCATTTACTTCTTCGACACGAATATACAGATCACTTCAGTTATGAAACTAAAATAAACTAGAAAAGGAGTTCCCGAACTCCGAGGCCCGGCTTTAGGCTGTAGGAGGGCTATAGACAAAAATTAGAATTAATATTTTGTAAACATAACTGTATTGGTCCTCCTCATGGGCCAGAATCCTAGATGTCCAGGATATAATTAAGGGTAAAACCAAGGAGACAAGTTAAAATATACATCTTCAACATTTATTCATTCTACCACCATCGCCCGTGCTACCCAACATCCACGTTGGATGGTTCATTGCCGACAAATTGTCTACGACGCTGGCCCAACACTGGGACTGCTGTATACTTAGCGGCAGCACCCCAGCAAACACGTGACATTCACCCAATACTGTTTCAATGCTGGCCCAACGGCCCGTCATTGAAACAACAGTGGGTAATCGTCCCATGTTTCCTTGGACTACTATGCAGGTGCCGCTTTTTCTCCTCCCGTCACCAGAAAAGCCACTACCCAAATAACATGCTCATAAGGACTGTTCTTCAAAAATGTCAACCGTTTCCCACACAAGGCACCCCTCTTTCTGCAAATTAGGCCCCAAACATTATTGCAATAAACTTAATAAGCTCCTGGCCTTTGGCCGAGCCTAATAAATGCAACAACCAAAAGCTTAAAAGAAGTAACCTTTATTCCGTTGCATAATGTATAGTTATCTACGTACCGTATAGCACCATCATTTAGTCATGTACTTAACTTGGCACACTGTGAAGTAAACTGTAATTTGTTAATTGCAAACATGATCACATAATAGCTCCTTGTACGTATCCCCATGGGCAACTGTGTCATATTACGTGAAATGCCAGCACGAAAATAAGGTCCAAGTCGAGAATTCAGATTCAAACTATGCACAATTACATTCTATAAACAATTCGACAGAGACCGCGTGCTCTATATTATTGACAGCCAGCCACGAGGAATTATGTGATTCACCGCAAATTAACTCATACGCGAAAGATTGGTGAGATGTGCATTCAGCGTGCCCTAAAGGATCTTTCGTTGATTTACATTTCACCGCCTTTGTCCATAAAGCGTCGTGTCTGCCACTCTACGAGTGACAGACACGACGCTTTAAGGACAATGGCGGCTTCATTGACATTATAATACAGTACAGATAATATGCGTGATACATATAGATATATAGTATAAAAAGCCGTAGTCGCTCACAATCCCATACTACTCGTACTAAGTATATATCTACTAAAGCTAATTGTCCTTTATATATTAAATGCGGATGATCCATCTCCATGTGACTCACCAGTCATTTGAGCGCCAAATTATAACATAGTATTGATCGTCGACACTTCGAATTCAGATCGTTCGTTCAGTGGGGAGAGGAATGTGCGGTGTCACACCAAAATGGATAATCTCCGAAATGCATCAATAAGCCTCTCCCTATTTTATAATTTAGATTATAATTTATGTGTAAATTAAAAGTAAATTGGCCCGCTGTCCAGGTGTTGCCCCCGCACAAATGTACACAATAAAGTTTGACGCTCAAAAGACTGGCAAATGTCGTTATCCTTCGTCGTGATCGAATGCTCTCACAATAGAATGCTCTCACCTCACAAAAGAACGAGCATTCATCGACAATAAATAAAATATATGTGCTACTCGTAGTTATAACATAATGCAATGTTCAAACTTCTGTGTTTCATTTGTGTATAATATACTATATAGAAATTCAGTATCTCGATAAATTGTCAGATCTGATAAAATAACAATGTCGGGAGTAATATACTTTGGCAACGTTTGCTCGCTATTGGGACAACATCACAAAGTATGGCGTGTTATACAGTCTATTATGGAGCTGTAAATTAACTATAATTCAGCCCAAACATCTATATAAAATTAACGGACATAAGTTAGGCTGTACGTCCCATATGCGTATATAATTTGGCGTGTAGTATTCGCTTAGGTCCTATATACAATTCAACCTGTTACTGAAATTGCAAAAATTGGCAATTATTCAATCTGTTTCCACTTGTCCGTTTCTCACGTCATCTATACATATATAGGCTGTATCGAGCGCCGCCATTTTTCATGACTAGCGATTGATCTATAATTAATCTATAGGCCTACCTTTAAATATTTCCCTTTAAATCAATCACTTGTGAGAAGATATTTTCATGAATGAGATACAATGAAGGACGTACCATCTCAATCCAGGATCTGATTTTACCCACGTATGTTCTTATCGGTCGGTGGTTGAGGATTTCGGGTGCGGACAATGAAAACGTACAGCTGCAGTTATTGCTTCTGTGGTTTACCGATTAAAATACAGCAAATAAGGCTGACGTGATTACATTGGTTACAAAAAATATGAAACTACTCTACAGAAACGACCCAACAAGCACAAGACGTCGGTGTAAAGTTGGGCCAGCGCTATCGCACTGGCCCAGCATTACACCGACGTCTTGTGAAAACAATGTCATTTCACATATTATAACGGTTTCTAGCTTCATTAATTTAATATACAATATAAAGATCATAAAATAAATCACCTTGCCATATTAGTGAGAAAATAGTGATTTGTATATATAACACGTATAATGAGAACAAATCAACAAAAACGTTGTCATCACCTAATAATTAGTTCGTCTAGTAATGTTAGTAGCTGCGCCATTCAGGTTTCATTAAGAATTTTAAATGAGAGTCTGGTATTTTATCACAATGTCAATTAAATTGATCATCACCGATTTACATGGTTTATAATACACACATCTGCTTTTGCAAACATCAAAATATTTCGTGTCCTTCGAGGCAGTATTTGTAAAGGTAGTACACATCACCAAGGAAACATAGATGTATTGTTAAGGAAAATCAAAGACAAAACAACAATATGCTCATTTAAAATCATCTGCTGTAACTACATATATAATCTATACACACCTGGACAGATTGTTATTTATAATGGATATTGGAGTCCGGTAAACAGTTCAACTTTTGAATGACACAGGAAATCATTACAAATTCGTATTCTCTTGGACCTTAGATTTATAAATTGCTGACAAAAGTCTAAAATCTACATCTACAAAATACCAAAGTATTATATGGAATGAAAGATCATAATTTCCTTTGTTTGGTGTATTATATTATTTGTTATTCAATGACGTTTTAATATGTTATGTGGTACGACATTGGTCTTAATGGGTCCTACAACTTAAAATATACTTTAATTTCGATAACTGATGATTTCCAAGTCCACAAAAAAACACCGCATAAGGCTATATAATTTGCTAATAATTATTTCTTTCACTACTATGCTCATTATTCAATTGAACAGATCAGCATACTAGTATACATGAATAACAACATAACATAGTTAAAATGTTAGGTAGGTACATATAAAACATAGAATAGTATTACCGTATTTTATGTAGAATAGTTATCACATAGCTTGTGTTTTCAGCAATAGCATCCAGCTCCGACAAAACGTAGGCCTAGTTAAGTTCTATAAAAAATCTTTTGATAAAACATTTACGACCACTAGAAGTATGTACGACGGGGTCATCGAACCCTTGAATCTGCGAAAAATAATCACTTGGTTTGTTAGTTGTCATTATAACTACATTCAAAATAACCAATGTACCACAAAGTAATAAATAATGAACATGTATACCATTTGGGAATATGTTGACATTAGTAATTTCGTAAAATAAAACCAAATTATGTTCAGAATGCATAAAAAGCCATGAAGAACTTTCAAAAGGACGAGCTTTTAAAACGTTAGTTTGAGACAACAATTTAGAAAGGTTGGATGATCTAACTTTCTTGTTTTTAGGGTCAGTCAACTGTTGAAACTCTCAAATTAATTATGTTTGATGAACCGCCGCAGTTCTTGTAAATACGTAAACTCGAACAATTTTAAGCTGTATTTAAGCAGTCTATTTTCTTCACTTCGAGCCGATACCCGCAACATATTATAGAAGTACCACTATATAATTACAAACAAGCTTACTTGGTCAACTACTGAAACTGAAGCTCTTAAACACAACCTGTTTGTCCTATACTATTATCGATCAATGTGCATAATCGTTGAACAAGTGTTTAGCTAGTTGAAGTGACGTGAATGTCCAGTAATATATTTGCATAGGTTCATCATTCAAAGAAGACTGCAACAAAAACAGAAACCTCACAAACAAATCAAACAAACAATCTAACAGACAGAGTGACTCCAACAAGCTGTTATACCTGTAGCCTATTATTGAAAAGGCGACTAGTTGTCGAGGAACCTAGCATCTACAGTTAACGTTATCAAATTATAAATACATGTTGATTAAGACGTGCAAGTATTTTCAGGACAGTTGTGTTAGTGCTAGAGAAGTGATTGTGGTCACTGCGATACAAAAACAAGATTACGAGTGATTTTGTGCCATTGACGCCTTATAGGCTGGTTCTACGCAATCATCAATTCTACGCAATCAACAATGTGTAGAGTTGACGACACCCATCTTCCCTACAGCAAGGCTAGGCTTCTCGAGTCTGCAGGTCTGCGCCCTCGAAAAGCCTGGCCTTGCTGTAGGGAAGATGAAGACATTCTGACGACGTATACGAAGAGTCGTATCATCTTCCTTGTACAATTCCTCACACACGTGGCCGTCAGTTGCGTGAGTCAAGGCTTGCTCATGGTTATACGGTCGCCTTGGTGTCTCCAGACTCTTCCAAATGAGAGCGGCCTCTTTATGTGTACCATGGCCTCTTGCGGTTCCAGCGTATTGTGTAGCCTGAGTCCACGCGGATCTTGATGGTCGCCGCCTCTGCCGCACGCACCGTCTCTCGTACGGACTGCATCAGGTTCTGCGCGTTCCCAACCAGCATCTCCGTGGCTTCAAGATCTTCGTCAGAACCTGTGGAAATAAGCTCGAGTTATATTTATACTGCAAAAACAAACACTTGTAGGCTTACAAGGAACTAGATTAGGCGCACTTTCGACAAAGAACGACTATGGACATCAAATAAGAAAAACACCAATACAAAAACATTCCAGGCTGTTCATTTTTAATAAAAAATGGAATGATTAGAAACTAATTTATAGCTGAAGTTTTCGTGAAGTACCGCATTATAAGATTTTTTTCTCTCTATCGAAGCTATTTTTTAAATATGTTTTTTCTAAAAAAAACGTCATGCCTCAATTCGATAATAAAGCTAATAAATGTCGAAACAAAATTTGCATAGGTCCATTAAAGAACACAGGAACAAAAACAGAAATATGACAAACTAAATTACATGATAAATAATTACATGAGATTTAGGTTCTAGTAACATAAAGCATGTCTAAAAGATTCCTTTTTGCTATTATTCAAAACAGCAATAATTTCTTATAAAACGTAGGGAAACAGGATAATTCGCCAGTCCAACATATTGTGGTGACTGGGGTGGCAGACAAGTGGTTGAGGAAACTGCCAGTGGAAATGAATTGAACGCCTAGAAATCTCCAGGTCTAGAACATTAAGCAAGCCATTATAACATGTCACAGAACGCTGGTTCAAATATGGACCGGTTTAAACGTAATGAGAAGAATGCGACTTATTTTTTTATTCTCCGAACAATCATTACATTACATTACATTACATTACATTACATTACATTACATTACATTACATTATCAATCACTCAACTGATTTCGTTGAAAAAAATGTTAAACGGAATGACATCCTATTTAATGCTCAATGCTGAATTATATGAAATAATGATAATATACATAGAAGAATTAATGGCATACAATGAGTCGTGCATTTTACATTTACAACGCCAAAATATGAAGTAATTTTAATCTATTAATAACAGCTTTGGTATAACATGAAAGTATCATTGCATACAAATCTTTGCTATATGATAACGTCAGTGGTCAATGGTTTTCTGTCACTTCTGCTACACATATTACCTACATTATAAGTCGGTGTACTGTAGGCTTACATGTACATGTATATTGGAAGTCCACCGTATGAGGTGTAAAAATTCAGGAAACACCACAGCCGCAGTGACAGGATCAATTCTGACGTCACCAGGTCACACAGTAATACCTTGGCATGGCGTTCAGTATCCCTTTAAAATCTGACCTTAACCCTTTAACCGCCAAATTATTCAATTTGACCCACTTTGAAATATTCCACCCACTTGAAGCTGTGTCTCGCTGACGCGATCCACAACTTCAAGTGAGTGAAAATTATTCAGATTTGACAAAATGGAGGTCAACTCTTTTCAAATCTTGCTGGTTGATGTCACATTTTATCTTTGACATATTTAAAATGTGCTGCTAATAAAAAATGAAAACCCGAATATATGCGACACCGGCGGGTAAAGGGTTAAGCTTTCCTTATTATCAACGTTTCATATCAAATAATGCAAACATGCCGACTAATCTGAAGGATCTCATTGAGAGTGAATTAACAAATTACAGCACTACCGTGCAAAGGGAGTATCTGCTTACATTACAAGTAAGCCGAAATTGCCTGTTGGCTTTGCAGAGCAGAGTATATGCAAGCCCTCAGAACAAAATCTGTGATGGAAACATTAATAGAGATGGGTGCTGCCTTTACCAATGTGGATGCTGGAGA
Organism: Flabesymbios commensalis; assembly: GCA_964017125.1. Lineage (NCBI taxonomy): Eukaryota > Metazoa > Annelida > Polychaeta > Terebellida > Flabelligeridae > Flabesymbios > Flabesymbios commensalis. The sequence goes on along the minus strand of OZ024914.1, from coordinate 40,907,590 downwards.
TGTTCAGTAAAGCAGGTGTTGACGTGGCCTCATCAGTGACCGCCCAAGGCAGTCAGTCAGTGTGGTGATTTAGCCAGAAAAAACTAGATAAATCGGCCCAGTCCTGGCACGATATTAGGTCGACGTCTACTAATATCGACCCAAATCCTAGTCGATGTCTCTCCAAGGAGCAGTCTCGCTTCCTGCAAACTCGGCGACGGTCTCATTAAAAATGAACCACAGTAGATTGGGGAAGTAACAAAGAGTTTCCTGCACAGCCACTTCCACTTTCTGCACGTGAGAAAAACGTGTTTTTTTTGGAAAAGTGACAAAATGTAGTAATGATTGCTTGTGGAGGTGCCACCTGCTCCCAGAAAATCTCACGCATTCAGAATATAGGCTACACTGTTCCTTGCGTGTAGTTTTCTCGTGGCTAAATTGAAGAAGTGAGAAATAAGTGAGAGCTTACAGTTACACAATTGTCTTCCTTAAATTGGGAGTGAGTGGATGACCTGGGGTTGATTGGACATTATAAATACACAATACGTTGACCCAATGTTATTATAATGTTGGCCCACCATCTACGACTTTGGTTCAACAACAAACCGCATTTAACAAGATCTTCCGATAACGGGAGATCAGTTTTTTAGAAAACATAATAGATTAATCAAAAATTCAACACTTGGGATCAATGTATTCTAAACTGTGAGCGATCGATGTATGTACCACACAACTAGAAGCCACAAGGTGAACGTGATTCAACGCCGGGAAAGTGGTCCCCTTTTGAATACCGAGTATATTGATGTAAAATATTTTGAATAAAAAACTTCAGGGCCTACTATACAACGACCTTTATGGCCCCATCAAGTGACTTTTATTCCACACTTGTAAGAACTGGCAGTCTAAACATGTACTTCAATACACAGGAGATAATAATCCAGTCTTAGTGTGGTTAAAATTAAAGTATATGAGGCAAGAAAAACCTGTTGTATACCTAACGCTGGTTAAATGCAATACATGCGTGACTGACGTTGGCACTACATTGAACCAATGTTGTGCCGGGTTCAATTGTTAAGTCTCAGGTGAGCATGCCAAACCACTGCGCACATAACGTTGTTGCGACGCTGAATAAACGTCATTGACGTTGATTCAACGTTGCAGCAACGTCGTGTGCACAGTGGGCAGAGACTGAAATATGCGAGCTGATGAAAAAAAACGTTGCTGAGCGAACATCACATTCTGTTCCCTGGAAACACGGGGAATTCAACCAATGCTGTTTTATTGTTGGCCCACCGTCTTCGACGCTGGCACAACATTGAAACAGCATTGGGTGAATTCCCCGTGTTTGCTGGGTTAGGACATTACAGGCGTAACATGTTATAGATGAATTAGTAAACGATATATTTCTCACATCAGATGCATGATGTGGGAAGCAGTGAAAATGTGAGCTTTATGAAAACGGCCAGGCTTTTTTTCAATTACAAAATAAGCGAAAGAAAAAAAAACATCACAGAATTATTATGTCTTATAAACTATCAGTTTAAATGACTCTCTCCTGAAATTTGTTTCTACGTTATATTGTCATGCGAAAATCAAATGGTTTTGTAATCTATGTCTAGTAAAGAATTTGACACTATTTAATCACGCAATGATTAAAACGCAAAATGTTATCACAGTGATTGACAATATTGTATGACACAATCACTTATGATAACACATATATCGTCTGATTGAAAATAAAGGGTCTTATACTCTATAACGAGGCATATACGACCCTCTAATTCCACGGCGGCGGGTATTTACTTATTCAATACTCAAATAGGAATGCAAACCTCTTATACGTCTATTTCTATAAATTACTTCTGCACATGTTGAAAGTCGACCTCGACGCCACAAGTTCACATAATACAAATTTATATATATAATCCGTTTTCAACAACTTTCAATCAAATAAAATGACACTGGAATTAATAAAAGAATTTGTTGCAGATGCATAATTGATCAAAAAAGCTGAGAATGACAATTCCAGCTTCAAATGAATGAAAAATCTTCGACGTTGGCCTAACATTGTATAACTGTTGCACCAATCTTATTGAATAATTTTTATAAATTATTATCATATTAAGATTTTAAGATTTGGAAGGCGAGTCGTTTCGTTTCACTGATTAATAATACTTATCCAGTGACGTCCCAACTCCGCAGAACAGAGTTTTATCATTAGCTTATTATCTCTATCCCAATACCCAACAAAAAGTAAATGAAAATGAGCTGATTTGAAAAAATACCCATTTATTGTTATGGATTATATCATTTTTTGCTAAATGAAATTTAATCAAACTATGTAATCATAATTATGTATGGGGTGTTCAAAGAAATAGACGTATAAGATCAATTGCAGGTTTGCAAAATGCAGTCATTTAAATAAAGGCGAATAATAGTCCAGATCAGGAAACTGTTTCTGGGGAAAGCTGCAAAAAATAACCGACAAGCTAAAGATGAGACCATTTGCACACTGGGACGGCACTTTAGAAGAGAGATGGCTACCTCCCTCAGCCATGTTTAAACTTACAGTGGAAGCTCTGGATGAAAAGGTGGTCTCTTCCCAGCAAACATCAGACGCTGGTTTACTGTTGGGCCATCGTCGTAGACGGTGGGCCAACAGTAAACCAGCGTTGGGCCAACGTCCCTTTTCTGCTGGGTTCAGAAACAACCCTCTGATTCCCAGATGATAATTTGTGCAATGGTTTGGTAACAGCAGCCAGGGTCAAATACACACTGGCGGAAAGTGATATCGCCCCTTTGAAGTAAAGTGTTGCAATCGTTACTATGTTATAACGATGCTTTACTCCCTAGGGGTGGTGTGTGTTAATGTGCTGCGGGTTGGAATTCGTTGACATTGGAAGCCTGTGGCACAATGTTGGTTAAATGCAGGCTAGCATTCACCCAGCGTTGGGCCAGCTCCTGGCCAACAGTTGTTGGTGTTACTTCACCTGGCTCGTGTGCAGTTTTTCTTGCACCTTGAGAATTTAAAACAAGGAAACAGCAATGTTAGCGATAAGACATTGTCCTACAAAACCACTTTTAAATCACCACGATTAGTGTTTAATTACCTAAAGTTTATTAATATATCACACTGAACTTTTATTTTAGTACTTGTGGATTTGTTCAGTGCACTCATTTGAATATTGGTTCGGAATTAATGGTAAATATTTCATTTATAAACTAACAGTTCATATTTAGCCCAAGTGAAAATGTATATGACTACTGACTGTACCCCAAGCTTTAATAACACATTCACAAGATATAGCCATATATAACCATATCATGTAAATGTGTGATTGAAGTTGAAGTACGGTCAGTAATTACAAACTTCACTTTTTAAATATATTATCGAGTTGTTCGCTATTTACTAATAGAAATTATAATGAGCAACAATAATTGTTAACCCAGTTTAGTTAATTAGATGAAGAGTACTAAGATAGAATGGGCGCTGCCTCATATGATTGTAAATAAATTAATAAACTATGTAACTGCCTTCCCTAGAAAGATATAGCATACGATTTAATTTTTTTATACTCGCCACAAGTTTACAGGAACATAAAACATATAGATATTTTATATACCGGTACATATTTGCCATAGAAAACACAAACTTTTAGATTTGGGATAGAAAATAAGTGTTATATTATAGGCTATTATATGTGAGCAGATGACATAACATAGGTTATCACACAAGCATACATTCAATTATATGTATTAACCTATACATGTAGATACAAAAAATCAACAAAAAAACAACAATTACGGTGCAAGAATTTCTTGTGTAAATAAAATAGTGTATTGTTAAAGTTTTACTTCATTAAAGAATAGTTGTTTTTAATTAGATCTATTAAATAAAAAAATCAATCCAACAAAACAACCGATTGTATCCATACAGACAAGTCTGTGGATAACTAAAGAAAAATGGACCCATAAATAAAAACTTGCTAGAAATAAAAAAAAAGACAGAAAGAAACCTTGAGACATGAATTTGATGAAAAAAACTTACTGGATCCTTTTACAGTGTTAACGGTAATCAATCCATGCGGCACAACAACAAATAAGACACAACAACTTCAGAAACTGCTTTAACACACCCTGTTTATGGGTATAACTATAATGCCTTGCGATCGTGGGGCATGTTTCACTAAGAAAATCTCATCTTAAATTTCAGTGGTTTAACATTAAAAAAGTTAAGATGATCTTAACTGTTTAATGATAAATGAATGAAAGTTAAGATCAGATTTTCTAAGTGGAAAAGGCCCTAGATCTCTTTGTAATACTATGATGCCCAAATTAACCCCTTGAGCTCTAAATTAAATAATTTAAATTTTCACCCACTTGAAGTTGTGTCCGTCTACCGCGACCGACAACTTCAAGTGGGTAAAAATTACTAATATTTGATTATTTAAGACCAAGTATTTGCAGATCTTCATGCTTACACGCTCATTTCGTTTCCAGTAACAGTGCTTTGATCGGCTAATAAAAAAAATCGCGCTTACAAATAACAGTGATTTTATCGTCAAATAAAATAAATCACGCTTAGCGGTTTAATATTGAACACTTATCCTGGGTTAATTTATTTAAATTTTCAGCCACTTGAAGTTGTGACTCGCCACAGAGACCCACAACTTCAAACGGCTGAAAATTACTCATATTTGTTAAATTTGAGCAGAAATATGTGTAAATCTTGGAAGTTTAGACACACATGGTATTCCCAATAACAGTGATTTGCTCGACTAATAAAACAGATTTAAAAACGACAATAGTTGTGATCAGCAGGATAAGGGTTAATATGATACATGTATTACTGTATGTTATGCAGTTCTCAAAGTATTGTGGAGGGATCAGGACCGCATATCACTCGGATATATGACTGAAATACTATGCGTAGATGAAGTCAGCGAGGGCATAGTGCTGATCTAGCATTGGTTCATTGCTAAGCCGGAGCCATGTCTAAAACTCTGGTCAGGCATTGTTCCAAAACTGGGCAGCGATAAAAATTCCCCTCTCACACATGTGATATAATATAAATAATTTTGATATATAAAATTGTTGCAGTCTTTTGAAATTATGACATCATCCCTTGAGAGTAAAGAGATATACTGTCGACACTATAAAGGGGGGGGGGAGTGGCAGCTGTCTCTAAAAAGTATGCTTCAGTTTCAACTCACAAAAAGAGTGCAAAGCGATGTTAACCCTTGTCCTGCTAGACCCGGATATATACGGTTTTAAGCATATTTTAAGCCAAATAATATGTCACTGAAATGGATAATAAAGTAGGTGGTAGATGTTCAGTTAGTCTAATAACTTAATTAAGAAGATGTATATTTTCAAAAAATAAAAATATTTTTCGTCATTTGAATCTGAAAATTGCGTTAGCAATTCCAGCTTCAAATGACGAAAAATACAATTCACACAATTCAGCAGGACAAGGGTTAAAAGAAAATCGCCTAGTATGTATCTATTTCAACTTCATAAACATAAGAAAGGTCAGTTTTTGAGAGCAGACAGTGTGTGTTTGCAGGCCCGTAGCCAGCATGAGGCAGACGAGGCAGTTGCCTCGTCTGTCTTCTCCAATTTTTTATTTTTCGTCACTGAAAATTCTCAGAAATTTTGGTCATCAGACCTTTTGGTTCTCGGCCACCGGGCCTCGCCTCGTCTGATTTCCGACCCTGGCTACGGGCCTGGTTTGTGATGAGTGGGAAAAAACAGCTTCCCAGCAAACATGAGACGCTGAAGCAATGTCGATTTAATGTTGGCCCAGAGTCAGAGACGAAGGGCTAGCATTGAATCAACATTGGTTCAGTGTCTCTTGTTTGCTGGGTTATTACCGGTACAATAAAAAACATCTTTAGAATGTGCTTTCTCACTACAACATTCTATGACAGACCACAAAAATTTCTAAGGAGAATGGATTTCAAGCACTCTTGAGTGTTCCCCCATATAGGCTACAGATCGATCATTTATTTGAAATTTTTGGTAAAAAGATGTAGGTACATAACATGTGCTCAGATAAATAATATTATTCCCATTAAGACAAAATTAAGGTTGCAAAGTTCCCTCCCCAGCGACACCATACAAAATACCATACAAAATGTCTGCAACAATGGTCAGCAGTAAGCCAGTATGAGATCAATTTCTCTAATTTAATGGGTCAGAAAGCTCGTCATTGCAATCAGGTCTTAATATATTGTTAATTGAACACAAGTGTTCACATTTTACATGCACTAGATTCAACCATCAGAAAAGCAGGTTTTTAAGGCTTTAAGCAAGTATTAGTTTTCTTCACAAGAACCATAGAAAGTAGTGATGATGTTGATAAAATAATCTTATTTTAGAACTACTGTTAGAATATCAAACAGGAAATTTAACACAATTTATCAAAAATTAAAAATATATCTGGATGCAATTACAAAGAGTATCAATAATGCTCACGTGGCAGTTGGTTTTATATTATTATACCTTAGATCTTTTAAAGACATCTGATAATTATTTTATTCCCTCGAATTAAAAAAATGGTTTGCATTAAAAAATTGCTAGCTGCATTGATGTTTTATCAGAGCAAGAAGATACTACTGTACACTTCTTAAAAAGAAAAGCACAGTACTTTCAAATGGAATATATCTATAATTGTCAAATTGATTTTCTCATTCTATTCTCCAATATGTTCCTGATCACTCACATACAAAACAAATTAAAAACATGCAACACTACACAGCATAGAATGAAGCATAGTATATCATTAGTAAATGAATCTGACTGATTACTAAAGAATTTTCACGAATTATTGCTTTCCTCCTATATTTTGGTGTTTTTTGGTGTTTCACATACCTGCTAAATAAAACTATTAACATTTTCCAAAACAGAATTGTTTATATGCTGAAACCGAGTATGAGCTAATATCTAATGGTAATTAAAAAAAATTATTTCTGAAGGTGAGCTAGGTCATTAGATTAAATAACTATACATATGTTCTCAGCAAAGTCTCCACTCTCAAGTTTTATAACATGAAGTTGTGGATCACCGTAGCGACAAAAATTCAAGTGTCCTATTATAGGTAAAAATATTTTCAGATTTGCAACAGTGTAAATGTATTCTAAATGAGCTAGTGTCATAATAAATTTTGAGAACACGCAAAAAGCAAAGTAGTATTAGTGCAGCAAAACACGCCTGTTAATGATCTTCTTAGGCCCTGTGGTCGTTTCAAGCCATTATTAGATAGTAACTGATCCACAGCAAAGTCTGGCTATCCTTGTATAAATCACATGCTGATAACAAATTCACTAAATAATTACCACAAACTATTTCACTTCCATCTGGACTTGGTATTGGTTCTGGAAGGGAGATATTTACTTAGCAGAGTGTGGGTATATATTGAGAAAGATTGATGCTTTGTCAGTTTGAGGATCTATACGGTTATATCTGTGTCCTTTACAGTATAAAAGTGTTTATTTTCTTGTGGCAAGGATCTCAAATGTAGCTAATGTTGGTAAAAACTAGACATCATCACTCAAAAACAGACCTTTTATTTTTAAGTTAGTCTGCTATGAGGTTGTGACTACTTACTCATTTAGACATATGTTTAGGTAGTGAATGAATTTATTTCACCCTGTAAGCGCAGGGACCGTCTTTAGACATCAGAATTTGACGTCAGCTAAAGTCGGTCCCCACACTGGAAGAATTAAAATATTTATAATGGTCCTAGACCCTAGGTAATCAAATGAAGCAGAAAGAGGTAGCCAAGACATTTATGATGATTTCAAATTAAAAAAAAACCTTCGTATCCATGGATCATACAAAAATATTTCAGTGTTGTAAGGGTTAATCTACTTCATTTAATATATTTTTCGAAAAAAATAATTTAATATTTTCAATCCTTAATCAAATCAAAATTATCCAACTAAATTTTAAAAGCACATGTAACTTCAAAAATTCAATTGTATGCGGGAAATAATAACAAGGAGTGGAATATTCTGCAAAAAATAAATAGGGAGTACAGTTAAAACAGGATGCAAAGGACTAAATGGCCTTAGATGTCCTTTGAAGCAAGCGAAAAAAGATAAAGACTAAAAATGGTGTCTAGTGAGTGATACATTTGTAACATTTTGGAATGAAAACAGAAATGAAATGATTCATTTATATATTTAGCATTTCTCATTGCTGGTTCCACAGACAAAGACAGTGATAATAAATCATTACAACAAAATGTAATTTTAATGCAATGTTTATATTTGACTTACATACAGCATAATTCATTTAAACTTACAAACTAAGAACTTGGAGAATAATAAAAGTAGTTGTGTACCTTGTGCTCCCAGCATTGTAGCTTTAACTGTTGACAGGATTTTCAACTGTGTTCCAATTGTTGGGATTCTCTCACAAACTTGAAGTAGATTCTGTTTAAAATAAAACAGTTTGCAATGCTAATTACATCCATAGCTGTTTTGAGATTTTTCATTGATAAAGACAATAGTGGCTTGAATGTATGATATGACTTTTCTTAGCAATATTGATCATTTTACTCTCAGTTTTGGAAAATAAGTGAGACACAACAGTGTGTGAAATTTAAAAAGTTCTTGGCACATAAAGCAAAGATAAAATATTTCTCTATTGAATCTAACTGAATGTTGAATCATGTTTATGACATTTGTATTTTATGATTTTTAATATGTGTGACTGGCTCTCACAAGTACTTTCAGATTTAATTACTTATTTTTTGAGGTTGATCGCAGGCAGACTGGACAGGCGTACCAAAAATATTGAAGGGGGAGCCGGAATTGACAAGGGTTGAATAGAGGAGGGAGGTGTCAACAGTTTGAGTGATGGTGGGTGACTGACTCCTTGGCTGAGCTAAACAATTATGTCTAAAGTCAAATGCTCATTTAAACCTTAGAGCACGGAGTTATTCAATTTAAATTTTCAGTCACTTGAAGTTGTGTCTCGCTACCGCGACACACAACTTCAAGTGACTGAAAATTTGTGTTATTTGTAAAATTTAAGTCCCAATATATATCAGTGTTTCCAGATTGAAGGCATATTTTATCTTTAACAACTGGTTATCAGGGGTTATAAAGGTACTAATAAAACACAGAATGTCTACTGTAGTCGACATCAGTGTTCTAAGGGTTAGGAGGGGAACATGGAGCATTAATAGAGTGCCTGACTGCCGTGTGACATGGAGCATTGTACAGTGCTGCATTCGTCCGTTAAACCTCACTGGTCCCACTTGGGTCATTCAGAGAAATCCTTGTTTCTCACATCTGAATGTGTTGAGTTAACGTTAGAATCAGTGCATAGACATTAATTTTGCGACGTACTGTATCTGTTTTTAGACCAATATTAACAAGGACCTGAACACAAAAATATGACTTGACAAGTCAGAGCAATGTGAGGTCTGAAATTGGCCCTTGAAGTTAAAAAAAGCAATTTGCACAATTTTTAAAAATAATACACAATTTGATTAAAATTAACTAAATAAAATAAATATTCAGCTTGACCAGTGTTTTTGTAGTAATAAATAAATCATTCTAAAATTCTGTAAACTTCAACAGTATACACCAGAGGATGTGAACATCTGAAATTTTACACACCATGTAATAAAAATCACTGATTGAACTATAAAAGCGGCTAAAATTTAAATGACAGATACATTTGAAATATATTTTTACAAAATGTAGATCTATTTCTATGCCACACAATTTAAGAATTTGAAAGTAATCATATGAAAATCAAAACTTATGCATAAATTATAAGTACCGATAGGTCAAATCAAGGTCATTTTGGCTTTCAAGGGCCCGAGCATCATTTGTCAAACTGCGATTATGACTCATTTTGCCAGATCGGGTCATATATTATTGTTGCAAACTAAAAAAATTCAAGTTTGTATTTTCCATGCTCAAATAGCATGTCGTTTTTCTTTAAAAATGCACTTGTTTTCAAACACTAAGTGCATCTGCAAATATTAGTGCATGCAAGTTTTGGCGTGTGTACACTGTATAATATTAAAAAATACCTCTCAAGAGTTAATGGACATAAGTTTCTATGACCTTGATTCTATAGCAACCACAATGTAATAACTAAAATTTTTAATTTCTTTTGTGGCGAGCTGCATATACTTACAGTTCTCATACGTTTATCAGTACATTCTCGGGCGAGAGCCTTAGCCAGACGTGTTACTTCCTCAGATGCCTCAGCAATAGCTTTAGCTGTTGCTATCAAATCTTTCTTAGATCCTCCTTCTCCCCTGTCAATCAAAATTATTGTAAATGTCATTACAACGTGAAAAGAAAATAAACTTAATTAAACTTATGCCTTTTCAGTGCAAGGACTGTCTTGCGATGTCAGCATTTGACGTATAAAGACGCTCCCGCACTGAAAGAGTAAAATATTTATAATGGCCGTAGACCCATAGCATAGGTATTAAAAAATGAAGCAGAAAGAGCTAACTAAGACATTTATGGTGATTTCAAATTGAAAATCCCTTTGGTCTATTTGTTTATATAAAAATATTTTGGCATTGTAAGGGTTTACAATGTCCTAAAATATGGAGAACATTTCGTCGCCTCGGAGCTAAAGGATCCTATCTGCCACTCGTCAGAGTGGCAGATAGGATCCTTTAGCTCCGAGGCGATGATTTGTATCAGTGGGTGAGTGGTTGTCGCCATGGACACCAAAAGTAAACAGCTAGTTAGCATCAAATTAAAGTGAGTGAAAACAGAATTATATTTTCACCACTTGAATTAGTGTCCACCTGCCATTAGGCTCAATGTTGAGTGCGAAAAATTAATAGATTTGATAAGGAACATTAGAAAATGTTGTTCATTGAAATACATTCCCAATTCAAAAGCTAGTATCTAAGATGTTAGCAAAAATTTTCTCTGAAATATATGATATAAAATTTTGAAACTATGTATTATCTTCTCCATGCCACATTTGTAAGAACAAAAACTCCCTGAAAAATGACTACCTATGAACCCTTACAGCGCGGGGATCGACTTTAGTCGTCAAAATCTGGTGTCTGTGGACGTCAGATTCTGATGACTAAAGTCGATTCCCGCACTGTACGAATAATAATAAAAAATATTTGTCTCCATTTGTCTCCATTTGTCTCCATGGTTTACATAAAATATTTCAGCGTTGTAGGCGTAAAACACTGTTGAACAAGCTGTGCTTTTGAGTTAAAAGCAGACCAATCTGTGAGCTCCGCTGGTGAAACAAAAGTAAAGTGAAAAATTGGGGAATGTGATTCATAATACATGGGCTGACATTTGTGACAGCCCCAGCTACATTTGTGACCATGAGACCATGAGCCAATGTTGCTTTAATGTTGGGTCAGCGTCTCAGACGGTGGCCCAACATTAAATCAGCATTGGCTCAATGTCTCGTGCTTGCTGAGGTGCATGCTCTTTTATTAAATATTGCAACTTACATTCTTTATAGATAATCAATTAAAAATTAAGCCTCAAATTCAGTTGATTATATTGTATTCCTTCACAAACAAACTTTTACACAAAAGTTGCACTTGATTATTAGAGGTTAGGATTTGGGTTCTTCAAATATGGTGTAACTTGGTGTAGTAGAGATTTTTTTGACTACAGCTGTACAATGCATAGTGTAATCACTGATATTAACCCTTTACATGCTATGCATGACTAAAATCGTTTTTAACCAAATTTATTAGGAGATTATTAGGAATAAATTGTGTGTTTTCACATCTACATTAACATTTTTCGGGCTTTTCAACACTTTCTGCGCGGGGATCAACTTTACATAAGAGAATCTGTCTAAAGTCGATCTCCGCACAGAAACAGTAAAATATTATTTGGCGTGGACTCATAAGCATAGGAATTGAAATGAAGCAGAAAGAGAAAATTAAGACATTAATGAGGATTTAAAATTGAGAAATCCCTCTGGTCTCCATAGTTTACGCAAAAATATTTTAGCGTTGTAAGGTTAAATACAGAGGTGATAGTCTAGTACAAGCTTACCTGACAAGCTGACTAAGTTTGGCCATCAGGAGTGCCATGCGTTTGGCTGCTCCGATGATTTCATTATCACGACTAGAAAACTGCTTCACATCCATATGCAAAGCATGTGCTGCCATCTGTTCAAAAGAAAACGAATACAGCCATTGAATACAATGAATAAAGTTTATACTTTGGAATTATAGTAAAAAATTCAAAGGATGTCATAACGAAGAAATCGATATTATTACCATGATAGGCTGATTATCCTGTGGGACGGGGAAAGACATTTCATCTTCATCATCAGTTTCTGGTGGAGGTGGTCTGGGAGGGGCTGTGTCTTTTGGTAATGGAGGTCTGGGTGGTCCGTGCTCTGAAAATATGAAACTAATCATTTATTTCACTTCACAATATATCTACTAGATGATAAAAATGCTTAGCACATTAACTGATATTTGAAAAGTAGTGTCTTTGTTTGACCTTTGACATATTATGTATAATTTTCAGAGAATTATTACACAGTAAATGTACAGACCAAGTGAAAAAATACAGTGACTGAGATTCCTGGGGATAACAATTTTGGTTGCCACTGCTCAGAAATCAAGTTTTTGTTTTCACTAAAACAGTTTAAAAAATCAAACTAGGCCCCAAAATTAAAAAGATAAAATGTGACCACCACCACAAAGAGACATGTGAATGTGAGGCATTTAAACAAATTAGGATTAATGATGGATTAGTTTTTAATTTTAAAATAATCAAAATTTAATTTAATTTTACCTTCAGCACAATTTAAATTGATAAGTCATGTATGTACAGTACATGTACATTGAAACAATATTGCATGGAAGTAGGCCTATATTTTAATGCTATTAATCATAAATATGTATCCAAGTAAAGCAGAAACAAACTCTGCAATGATGTTCAATATTTAACCGCCAATAGAGTAGACACTGAAATCACACTAAAATCTCATTGACGACTTTGACAACTTGATACCGGGAGATTAGCAAGATACCAGACCAAGTCGTCCCCTCTAATATGAAAGGGTGTATCTGCCACCTTGTAAAGTGGCAGATAAACCCTTTCTTATCCAAGGAGACGAAATGTTGGAACAGGAGGCATATCTGTGTTGTCTCTCTTACTTTTGACATTTACGATTGTCATAATCTGTAAGGTTTATAGTCATGCAGCCAATGCCCCAAAATGTTCTTTTGTTTGATACACATTTTTTAGGCTGAATTTGTTATCATTGCAAAGATAAGATACACTAACATGCACAAGATATACAAGTGCAAACTTAAAAGAGCACCTAATTCAAGAATAATGTAGCAAATGTCGCTCATATTGGCGTATGCAAGAAGTCAAAACATTCAAGGCAATTAATGCAAGTTTTGCACTGGGGATAATTAATTTTTTTTTTAAACACATAAGATCTAACGGGGTACATCTTAAAAAAATACAAACATCCTTTCCGCTATGATACATGTAATGATGATAATCAGATGTATAAACAGCTAAAGTGTTAATGCGCCATTCAAAGTAATGACACATGTAACAAATTAGCTGCTGCAGAATAATTTAAAACACATGCATATTTATTAGTACCTGATATTAAAACAGTGGCATTAAATTGAAATGAGGAAAATGTATTTTAAAATACTGGCATACATTTCCAATGTCAATCACCACTTCAACCATGAAATTATAAAACAGAACAATAATAACAGAATTTACTTCTGTTAATTACGGCAAGCTTTGGAATGGTGAGTTTCACACAAAACAAATATGTACATAGCATTTAGTATTCCCCCAAAACACCAAGTTACTGTAAATGAACTGAATATGTGTGCAAAAAGAAATGATGGTTATGTGCTTATAATGTCATTAGATTACGGCATACAATGTACATGTAAGGAAAAGTAGTGTGATATCTTGGTAATTCAGAACCATCATTAGTGTTTTAATTAGATAAACAACCTATAAAATGTCTTTACAGCGGACACAACATGTTGGTTTCACAATCTGTTCCACCGTCTACGACGCTGGACCAACGCTACAGCCAACATTGATTCAAAGTCTTGTCTCTGGTGGGCTACTACCGGGTAGTCACATTTATGCAACACCTGGCATATATTTTGTTTTAAATAAACTCACTAAAAGATGTTATACTCCATCACAATTAAGACAATCCATTATGAACTTTTCTTTTGATATTGTATGAAATCATTAATTCACCTTGAAGGTGAGAATTGCGAAATGAATTTACATCTTAAAGACAATTAAATCCTACATACCTAGAACAGGGACATACCCAATCATTCAAAAATTGACAAATATAAGGTAACCATTTTACCCATTATAAAAAGCATCTAAAAAAAATAAAACTACTCGGCTATGAAATCACACTTAATGATAAATTTTTGTTTTAATAAACTGGTACCGGTAAACACAGTGAGAATAATAGATATGCTAAGTAAACCTATTTAAATAACACTGACAACAAATTCAAACTGATACTGGTAGGATGGGAGGAGGGAGTTAGATGTATTAATATTGGTAACAAAGCAGTCAAAACAAATCTGGAAAATCGGTATATCCTGAAAAAAACCTGTCAGTCTCATTAGAGGGATATTACTGTGTTAGCCTTTGTCTGCTCCATTCAGCATTATTATATATGAAAAAAATAATGTATACTGATGGTTAAAAGTGCAAAACCTTGTATGTCAGCAGTCTGATCTGATCACATTCCCTTGGCTTGCTTTTAGACAAATAGTGATACAATATATTTTGATGTAGCAATAAAATAATATCGGGCCAGCATAACATCGGCAAACGTCTTCTGCTTTCTGGGTTTAACACACAAACTAAAGTCAAAGTGATGAATGTGATAATTTTCTTCGATTAAAAAATATGAGTAAAAGCATTGCACTTTCCCCATTTGTACTTCCAAGTTTAAAATAAATTTCCTTCTAATGATGCTGTTAATCAGCAGATAAATTCAAAACTATGTATATTGGATATCAATTTATATCTGTAGCAGCAGACAGAGGGTGTTAGACATTTTGGGGTTTGTTGGCAGGGTGGATGGGACAATTGCAGTATGTCCAACCTCCATGATAAGTTGAGTAGCCTCCGGCTGGGGGCGGTGGTACAGGTGGAGGGGCACCGTATGCGCGGGATGCTCCGGACGCTGAAATAATAAACGTTAATTATTCAATCGTCTTTTCGTAAATAATGCGTCAACAATGCTGTTGAATATAATATCAGTTAACAAAAGTATCTGAAAGACAAGTGAACATCATTTTTTGCATTATTTGTCTTACTGTTTGTTATCAGAGTTAAAAAAAAGTTTTCATAAAAATAAAAAAATATGATTGGCAAAATCTCTCACTGATATAGCTGAGTTTACCTTCTAAGCTATTTATCAAAATTTTTAAATTCAAGGACTTTGCTTCCTAATATAACATGAATCCAAGATCTCACCTCAAACAAGCTGTGATGTTTAACCCTTAAAGCGCTGAATTAATTTGTAAAAAACATTGCAACCAAAGGGGTTTTTCAATTTGAAATCATCATAAATGTCTTAGTTAGCTCTTTCTGATTCATTTGATTACCTATGTTATGGATCTTTGGCCATTAGAAATATGTTGATTCTTACAGTGCGGGGATCGACTATAGTCGTCAGAGTCTGATGCTACAGATGTTAGATTCTGTCGACTAAAGTCGATCACCACGCTGTAAGGGTTACTTGGCATTTTTACAAGCAAATTCACTTAGAATTGAGAAGAGAGAAACCTTTACTGATCAGTTGAGGAGCAATATGCAAAGTGCATGATGAAATATATAATTGTTGAAATTTAAAAGTACTAAAGATATTAAATATATTATTTTAATATAATGTTTCATCCACAGTAACAAGTGATAATAAATGTCTGGGCTGTACATCTAAACATAATATGAATAAAAGATATAAGTAGGCTAATATACCCTTAATAAATAATTTTAAAGTACTCATCAAATGGCTTTGAATTTTTTTTTCAAAGTAACACACCAGTAAAATTGAACAAATTTATTTAAAAACCGTTTAAATAAAAGGCTTTACACAATTTTAACACATTCACTGTTTATACGAGTAACACAACAAACAATTAAAAAAACATACAACACACATTGAAAAATCAAATAAAACAAATCATACAACTTAAATAAATGGGATGCTTTATGTCTTAGAATAATAAACTTAACTAAACATTCTGGGACGTCACATCCCAGGTGGGTGTTCATTTGAAGGTCAATTTGAACACACAAACATCTATTTTCATTATATATTGTTTCTTTGTTTGTCTATTTTCATCAGTGGTAAGTAGAGTAGTTATAATACAGATGAGAACACTACCAGGCATTTTTGTCATAATCTGTTATTTAAATGGCTAATACAGTCTAGCAATGTGAAATTGTGTATGTTACCTATCCCCGCTAAAATGTCCATGTAATTGGTAGTAAGGTGGCTGTTTCTCTAATACTCACTTCAATATTATATTTCACAGACTGATAAAGATGCTATATGACTTTAAAATTTAACTAGCTGCAGAGATAGCATAAATTGTAGCTGTTTGTGATATATGTAGAGGACAAAGAAAAAATTGTGCTAGAGGACATTCAAAAACTTTATGTAAAATATAGCTACTGATATGTAGTATTAACAATTCTGTAGATCAAGAGTTAATTGATCCTTAATATTCAGAATAGAAACAGTGAGAAAATTTGACAGATAATGTGAAAAACGTTTTAAACAAAAACAGCAAACACAAACCAATCCAGCTCTACTCTTTCTATACAGTAGGCTACATGTAATAATAAAGCCAAGTTACTACAGTATGCCACACTTTCCTATTCCTATGGGAATTTTAAAGTGAAAACCTAATGTTTATTTATACGTAAGTAATGTTACACCAGCTGGGGATTTGAGCCGGATGTGCTGCGATAAACACTGGTGATATACTGATCAAGAATAAGAGGGGGGGGGGGGGCTCGATACACACATGATGTAAATGGGCTCAAAGGCTTATTACACCCTTCAAGCGCTGAAAACCAAAGGTTTTTTTTTAATTTGAAATCATCATAAATGTCTTAGACAGCTCTTTCTGATTCATTTTGAATACATATGTTATGGGTCTACAGCTATTAGAAATATCCTAATTTTTTCAGTGCGGGGACTGTCTTTATATATCATAATCTGACGTCTACTGAAAGGGTTAACTGCCAGGCGTTTATCAGGACCCTGTGTGAAATTTAGATCTTGCATGTAATCGGTGTATGGTAACTATATAAATGTGTCAGTTTGATCGAGGCTGGGCAAAATTAATGCTTTGATACGATGAATAAAAAAAAACATTGCATACAATTTCCCAATCTGTCAAAGGACTATTTAATTGTATTCACTATATTATAATTATGCATTGTCCCCAACTGACATGCAAGTTCAAAAAGATATATTATGTGACCCATCTGCATTAAATGAGTCGACTGTCAGCCTCCTACAAATTTGCATGATATGGGCTAAAAATAGAAAATTTAGTATTTTGTCAAATTTTAAAGCCTGCAATTAAAGGGACCCCGTGGGATGAGACTTTTTCAATCTTGTCAATTTTGAAAATTTAATTTGTATGAAGCTATATTGCCTACTGATCTTAACTAAACATACAAAAAAGTCAAAAAAACATTTTAAGCACCGAAAAAGTGTGAAATAGTTATATTTCCAAGTCGTATATTGCCATGTAAACAAAACAAGTCAGCAATATACAGCACTTTAAACCACATATTCCCGCGTCTTGGGCGGTTAGATCAAAGCAATTGCCGCTAATTGGTGTCTTATAGTCAGGACATGGGGGATACACATGCAACACTGATTGTCTGCCCAAAGCTGGGCCGACGGCATCACCATGTGGCCCAATGCTGTAGGAACATTCAACTGTCTTTTAGCAAGTGTTTAGGTGTACAAAAAGTTTGTTTGGGTTTTAAGCAGCTTTATAGTAATGTTTATAAAAAATATTTGTAAAAATCTAAAAACTCTGAAAAAAATAAAATCATGATCTTGAGAATACACTACTTCATTAAAAATAAAAAACAAAAATTGATGTCATCCCAAGGAGCTGCTTTAAAATTTGAAGGCCAGAAATGTGTTCTACTTTCCAAAATTAGTCAGAAATGACATATCAAATTTTTTGTTATTTTTATTTTCAAGATGGCCACTGAGGCCCATCTTGGATGTTACCCATTTTTTAACACGTTCAAGGGTGATAAAAGTTCATCCGGCAGATTCTGAAAGTAGGCATCCTGGACTACAAAAATCATACGTAGAAAACTACATATAAATTTTCCAGGTTTGGCCGAATAATCCTGTTCTGCTATAACGAACTATTTTTTTTTAATATAAAGAACTTACAATAAAAATTGTTGCCATGACTTTAAAACCGATTTTCTCAATTTTTAATTTTTGAAATATTGACCCATTCGCATCACTAAAATGATCAAAACTCAGCTCTGAGTCAAGATATTTCCATATTCTTGGTATTATATTAAACCTCCAACTATATGCTATCCAATGGTACCATAAACTGCATATTGTATCATGATGGGCCACATATGTATGTCAATAAAATATGCATTTGTTTTGCTGATAACTATTTCACGCAAATGTGAGGAATAATAAAACATGAATATATAAATACAGTACATGTATGTGTACATTATTCTGCAAAAAACCTTAAAGGCTAATATTACATAATTAAACTTGATGACCCCGTCATATATGAGTTCAATAAGCAGTTCAATAAGCAAATCAAGTCAAGACAACACTTTAAAATGAACTATGATTAACCTTAAATTAAATAAAGCGATCTTAGGCAACTTTTTCATACATGTGTATACATGTGCATCTAACAAATACATATATCTATGACAAAACACAAACCACAACACAAAACACACATAAACTTACAAATAAAACAATAATCAGGGAAAATCATGTTTACAAGGGTGATCAAGATTTAATTTATCCATATTGTTATAATTATTATAAAAATATTTGTTCTACTTTAATCACAAAGATTTAAAACACATTGGCGGAAATTAGTTCACTAAATCATGGTAGAATAAAAATATCGAAGTATTAATGGTAATAATAGCATAAAGTACTGGAAATCAGTTGAATATTAGAAAAAAAATTATTCATTGGTAAATTCATATGTTATGTATTATACATCAAATTATTAAATCGATATAAATCATTCGATTTCTGAAATTTTGTATAAGTGAGAGAAGGGCAAGCAGGCATTAATTGCACACTAATTTGTTTCTGAGTATGTTGAACTAACTACCTGATACTAGATGTTCTTGTGGTGGTGGTGGTAGCGGTGGCATTGGTGCATCAGGTACTACAAGAACCAACACAATGGTGACTCAGACATAAACAGTGCAGTACATACAGACGTGACTTGATAAACAGACACAAGACTGCCATGTAAACTTCATAACATTAGCCCCTATCTTGTTGATCACGACTATTGTCGTTTTTTACCCTGTTTTATTAGTCAACCAAATCACTGATATTGGGAATGAATTAGAAATGATTGTTTAAACATCGGGATTTACAAATATGAATAATTTTTAGTTGTGGGTAAAAATTTAAATAAATTAACTTGGGAGTACAGATGCGGATAAGGTGCCATATCATGCATACATATATAAAAAAATCCGAAACTAAAAGAAATGAGTGCTGAATACAAGTTACCGAATGGCGTTTTTTTTTACTCAATCCATAGCCTGCATCTTGATATAATAATTTAAATATTGCATTGCAATCATAGTGATCAAATGGACAAGAAAACCAAGCATGATAATGTACACTTATATATAATAGTTATTAATCTTGAGCATATATTTCACATATATAAATATATCTATATATCTATATATGTCATATTGAAAACATAAAAATAATCTATCTATATACAACATAGGATGCTATAGCTTCAGATCTGAAATAGTGAATGTATTATAACCTAATATCATAAATTTCGAGCAGTACATCACCATAAAATACAAAAAACATTATACACATAATACATAATATAAGCTATAAGTGCCCATTTACAAAAAAAATTAATTCAATGAAACAACATAATGTACATGTATGTATATCCCCTTTCAGTGTGTGATCAAATATTGAATCTCAGGTGGATTTTTTTCTTCTTTCATTAAAAAATATAAAATGTGTGAGCAATACCAGCTTCGATAAGAAGTGAATACCACACAAATTATTAAACACTCAAAGGGTTTAATATAAATGATCACATTTTAGTGTTTGTCATTCACAATATAACATGCTAATTGACATGCAAAAATCTATATCAGCTTGTGCTATAATATCACATGATATTCACTAGGCTGTTAGAAAAAACCTTGTCTAAGCATCATTTTTAGAACATGATTTCACCAGCACGATATACCTTATGCCAAAAAACTATTTTGAACTGTCACAAATAAAACATACCACCCTGCCTAACTTTATCAACCAGTTTGTCATTGTGGTTAACCCTTGTCCGGCTGAATTGTTTCAATTGTATTTTTCGTCATTTGAAGCTGGAATTGCTAACGCAATTTCCAGCTTCAAATGACGAAAAATATGACTATTTATGAAAAATAAACATGTGTGAAAATTAACATTTTGATTACCTGAGCATCTATCACAAACAATTTTATGGATTTCAGGGGCATTTTATTTCCTCTGAAACTTACTGGAAACCGGATATACACGGCTCCAGCAGCACAAGGGTTAACTGTGGTGTGTGACCACTCACCTCACCACTTTTATGTGAGCTTTTTTCAGTAGTAATTGAAAAATAGTAATTTGCTTAATCTTAACAATTAAAAAATTATAAAAAAATTGTGCCTGTGGAATTGAGGGGTTGTATCTACCCAAACTCCAGTAACCGCGAAGAGGGTGACGGTTCTGAAAAAAGGAAAAGGAGGAGCCATCAGGACATTTTGCATTTCAAAATGTTCAGAGACGCATTCTAAGCACTTTTTCTCTTTATTGGGGTCAGTGAAAAAGAAGGAAATCTGTGGTAATCCCACATCCTTGCAGTAGGACGATATGTTTTAAATCTGTGATAAGTTTTATTTATAATTTTTAAAAAAAAATATGTCTTAAAATACATGTAGTAACACAGCCATCAGGGGCTGGAAAATAAAATTACAAAAATCGTAAAATCTTATTTTCTCCACCCTCACACTTTTCTATCCCAAACTTAATAAGTGGACTGTGTGTTCTTAAATATGACATGACTCTCTGAGAATAAATGTAATATCCCCTAATCATTCACTTGGCGGCCCCACCTTGGTGTAACAGGGCTCATGTTTATTAGTTCCCAATTTTTTCGAAAAATGATCAAAATTTAAGCAGATGTATTTCTTTCTAACACCAGCCAATATTTAGGCACGATTTCATGCAGGCTACACAACAAACATTCCTATAGTTCTGCTAGTTTCAATATTAGTATAGTTGAAAGGTTATACCTTCAGGTTCTAGGATGAGCATTGCATAGTGCATAGCTTTATTATCAATAGGAGCCATATGCACTTGTGCTGAGAAAGCAAACAGATTAAAAACAAACCAGACAATGAGTGCTATGTTAGACATCAGTTATATTCCATGCCTATAATGTCATAAAAATGCAAAGTTGTTGACTGTTAGTCAGAACCTTGCAAACCCTAATTCTTCAAGAATATATGCTTAACCCTAAAAGCGCTAGTCACGTCCAAAGCTGTCTTCAGCTGGTTTATTTGTCCTTTGAATGAGAAATGATCAATTAACCCTTGGAACACTGATGTCGAGTACAGTAGACATCCTGTCTTTTTAGAAGTACATGTATAACCAGTAGTTAAAAGTAAAAAATGCCTTCAATCTTTAAACACTAATATATGTTAGGACTTAAATTTCACAAAAAACTCACATAAATTTTTAGTCAGTTGAAGTTGTGTATCGCGGTAGTGAGACACAACTACAAGTGACTGGATTAAAACTGGATAAAACTGATTAAAACTGGATAGCTCAGTGCTCTAAGGGTTGAATTTAAATTTGATAACTTAGCGCTTTAAGGGTTAATTATATACATGTACATACATGTACATGTATGATCTCAACACCTTCAGAATCCATCTGACTGAAATGATATATGGAAGAGTAGCCAAGTTGTTGCAAACAAACCCTGATGGGAATAACATCGACTTAGGGTCCAGCATTAAAAAACATACTGTACATATAATGTTTCAAATTGATTGTTGCATACTTCCGCAACACATGTATGGGGAATGCCAAATGCACATGTGTAGCAGTGTGTAGGCACACATACTGCTACTGAGTTTATCCTCAAAGGTAGGGCAATGGGGATTTTTTTCACCAGATGACGGACTCTGTAGGCCTACCAGGGCCCAAAATTAAAGGGTGCCCCCTTTTAAAATGAGTTTAATAATTCAGTTTAATATGCCATTCACAAAGTATTTCTTTGACATATTTGTACAATTTAACGTTAACTGTGTTAACACTTTTTCAACACACCAAAACATGTTCAAGTTATTTTGGTCCCTATTCATGAATACTTAGTTTATTATCAGGGCACTCAACGTTTTAGGTGGGCACCAGCCTCATATTATTGCGCTCTTGGCAATAATTATGCTACAAGAGTAATTCATTTAATACATTATATTTGGCTATTTTATAAAAGTGGGTCATTTTCTTTAATTGTGCAGTGTGAATTGTGGGGGCAATCTAAAGTCAAGGTCAATGAGAATTTTTACCAAATTTGCACACATTTTCTAACTTATCCAAGCTATCAGTGAAATACATGTGTGGTATATTTTCAGTATACTCTCTAAAACGTGGTGATGAGAAGGTCAAATATGAACTCAAATGACATTCAAAGTTTAGTCAAGTTTAAACTGAATGTTAAGTTTGATGTACTTCCCAGCAACCAGGTAGCGATAATAAGCTATGGCCGTCATAGTTGTCATCAGACATTATGACAACAATAGGCTCTCTGCCAAAATTTAGCTAAGGACTACAAAGCATAATAAAAATGCTTGGTGGTGCTTGTGGTGGTAAGGGGAGTGTTTGAATTTCATGTATATAGTCAAATATAACATGCATTTCATGACAATATTGAGAATCAACAATTGTTTGATATAGTAATATAATGTGATTGAATGATACAGTAAATAAAATTTATATGATAGATATAATTTCTATTTCCTATATACATGTAATTATTGCATGCAGAACGACTGTTATTTTGTCAGTCTTGATGATAATGCTAATGCATATAAGATTCATCTCAAAATGGTGAGAATCTACCATTTAACAAAAAATTAGTATTTTGTATAGCAAAAAAAACCCTGCTCATAGAAACAAACCTAAAAAATGTGGAAAATACAGAAAACTTTAAAAAAAACCTTTGTAGTTGTGATGAATACTACTGAATGCATCAGTACAGCTGATAAATCTTATGATATCATAGACAACCAGTCAAAAATATGCCAGTAATAAATTATTTGAAAGCTGAAAGCTGGGGGTGTAACAAGTAAAACATGCTAAACATGTCCTGTAGCTGAGTGATATACCTGGAGAACAATTGCCTTCAGAGACACTAGATAATAGTTCGTCTAAGTCTATGTCAAGAGGAAACCCGACCTCGGGATGACTTGTCTGTGGGAATGTAGAATGATGTGGATGGGCTGCACTAGCCACACTCAAAGGTGACGTCTGACATGGCAAATGCTGATGTGACATGCTCGTCGCATGCAGAGGTGACATTGGAGATGGCGGTGGTGCCCCAAAGACCGGCTGTGGTGCCCCAAAGACTGGCTGCTGTGCTAGACAGTACATGTACATTCAAAATATAGCCCAGTAAACACAAAACATTTGTATAACATTCATACAATGTTGGACCAGCGTCGAAGACGTTGGGCCGACGTTGTATAAATGTTACAAAAATGTTTTGTGTTCAATGGGAGAGCTTCATCAGAGACAGTGCTGTCATATTATGTGTGGCAAAGACATCACTGTAAGAAAAAATATCATGCAAATTCTACTTTAAATATTCAGCTATTTGCATGCTTCTTGTCTGATAATTTTATATGCATTACTTATTATTATTTTAAAAATATCGTGAATTTATACTTTAAGGACAGATAACAAATACATCTATTTCTTCATAATCTATATTTTACAGATAAATATTATAAACATAATATTTGAATAAATACTGTTCATTTATTATATCAAATTTCAAAAGAAAATGCATATTATAATATAACTGAACTACTATTCTTTCAGAATTTATTTATTCCTTGAAACTAAACAACATGGTGATTTTACATATACATTTGACAAATCAAAATAAATCAACTAGAAATGCTACTACATGTAGTTAACAAAATTTAAAACAAACAGGATTGAAATGCAACATTGACAAATCTACCTAAGTGCTCATAATAACATAACAGTTACTTTTACAGTAAAACATGTACAAATGCTATTATGAACGTGGATGAAGTGGCATGCAATCTATTTATATGATCTCAAAACTGGCAAAATTAATAAATCCCATTCCATGCATAGTGGTTCCCCCTTTTCCAGGAAGATATAAGAAAAAATCCCATGCCAGTTGATACTAATGTAATAAAACTAACATATATATGATAAAATGAAAAGATGACAATGGCCACCACCTTGAATGATGAAAAATATAACACTCTAGTGAAATAGTTATTATAATGAAGCCTCAGAAATACAAAAAAGTATGACATTCAGAAAATCATAAACATGATAAAAGTTTCTGAAAAAAAAATGGAAAGAAAAAATGATTCAGGAGATGGAAAACTCAAGATTATATTTAGCACACCCCATAAGCTACATGTTACTTATTGAAAGTGACACTGTGAGAGTGAATATAGAGAAATACGAAGAGCATTTACCTGAGATACTCAGCTGATTCATATCAGGTGGTGGAGGGAAGTCAGACTGGGCTGGGTAATCCTCATGAGGTTGTACAGCTGTCCTAACGCTACCCACTGCATCAATTAGCTGTAAAGATTCAAACAATCTCCAATGTCAGAAATGTCCGAAAATCAAACAAATACATCATTATATCTTTTGAAATAGAAACACAATCGCCATGATTTATTACATACTGCATTAATATATCACATGTTTCATTCATTTGATGAAACAAACAAAGACTTCAACCTGCCAAACGTGACCCACCTGCATCCATTGCCATTGCCATTGCTTAACCATAAAAAAATGAAACTACAAATACTTCTTAGTCAATCAGTAGTTATATATATTTCAGTTGTGATCTAACATTGTTATGCCGTAAAAGTTGACAAAGTAAAACACAAGATTGACTTGTCTGGACTCGATTCTCAAATTTCCTATTTTGAAAATGCTGATTGAAGATTATTTCCATTTTTTTGTATTTGAACAAAAGATTGCTGAAATTGAAATGGATGATTCATTGAATTATGCTGTACAATGCAATGTGATTACATTACCACCTACCATCACCAATCACATGACACCTCATTCATTAAAATTAAAATAAACGTTAAAAATGCTTTGTCTTTGGCAACAAAAAAAGAGGTCAAGAAATTAATCATGAAATTAGAAAGCGCATCATTGAGTATATAAGTATAAGTGCATGAAGTATAAGTGCAAGTAAGAAACTGCTATTAAATAGATCAAGGTCACTTGTTTTTACAGTTGACCTGTATATTCCCAATATGTATCTGTATACTAAATATGAAGACTAACTGAAACGTTTCAAATTATATTGTGCCGCAAAGTGATTTTGCCAATGATATATGGTAAAATGGTAAAAATTGCGCAGGCACATGTTGGGCTAATATGATTGCAAAATATATGAAGTGAATATAATATAGTCATGTTTGAGCTATTAGTACGAAAAAGCAGCGGCAGTGGAGGACAGTGCTGTGTCAGAGGAGTAATAAGAGGATATTGAAAAATAGTGTTAACAACCCATAAATCACAACATATTAGCTCTAAGTTGAGACCGAACACAATGAGCCAACATTGGAATAATCGTTACATCTCATTTCAAGAGTAGAGATCTTCACCTACCTGCTGATTAGCCCCTCTCCATCTTCCACCTGACATATGATCCCGGGGATTTTGAGCTACACCTTTGGCGTTTTGCACCATGGGCGTTATAGCTGTTAAAAAGATTACAGTTTTTATGTAAAATATGATTCATAGAAATAAAACTAGAAAGAACAATTAAACCGTAGTCATACAAATTAATGAATCAATATTCAATCGTTTTAAAAAATTATTTAAAATTACATCCTTTAATACACCTAATAAAGATATTCATAAATTTAACCATAAGCAAGCTATGTTTTTTAATTTAAATTTTGCGCACTTGAAGTTGTGTCTCTCTGCCGCAACCAACAACAAATTACTCATATTTTAACAGTAATTTCGTTTCCAAATTACCCTGCCAACAACATAATAAAAATACACTCAACAATAGTAAGCATAGTAATCCTGCTGACGGGCAGACAAATGGACAGACAGACACACCAACATGATCAAAACATAACCTCCTTTGGTGGAGGTCACAATGACAAACATAACATATAGCCAGAAAAGATATTTTCAAATACATAATAGTGTTTACACTCTATTCGTTAGTTGAGTGACTGAGTCGTCAACATCCTTGAAAAGAATTGTATCAGTGATAAAAATTATTACTGCAGATTGGATAATTTTTTAGTGTATACATTTTCTGAATTTGTGATGTCTTGTGAAGAATAGCCTAACAGAAAGCTACTGAGCTGTGCAGCATTCAACTGTTGTGTTGATAGTGCCATGTAATCATCCTATACTTACTGACACATACTCAGATATGATATAGTACTTAGCATAGTTGTTTAGTTTTCTTAGAGGCCATAGCTTAGGTATAGCTCAATATACTATTGGATCATTTTCCATGATATGTTGCGCTAAGGTGATAAGAAATTTTGCAAATTGGTAAATTCGCTTATCTGTACTATCAAGAAAATTCAAACTTTGTGAATATTATCAGATTCACAGTATTACACCTTTTAATTGAGATTAATTTGACTCACTATTTCTTAGTTGTGTCATTGAGTCATTCACTCTGTCCACAAAAAGAGGATCTTCGCTGTTCTCTGCTTCCTGTTGAGCCACTTGAAGAACACGGTTGGCTCGTCTGGCAATATTAGATGTATTGTTGACAATACCTGGCGGATCTAAATTTTTTATAGAATGCTCTGCCTTCTCAGTATCTTGACGAATTCCATCCTCTAGAATCAAAGTCAGTGTGCAGTAAATAGTAACATTCACTTGATTACATATCAACAACTTTACATTTCTACCATCGAAGGTAGTGGGAGCATTTACGTGCTACATGTTTATTCAAATTTCTAACAGTGGGTGATAAATACATAGTAAGATTTCAAGATAGCTAACAGCACAAATAAAATTTATAAAAATTGATATTTAAAGAGACAGCATTTATTAAGAAATTATAAATGATTTTTTTAAATTCCAGCTAAGGCAAAACATTGATATAAAATTATGGCTTTTTGCAAAATGCTTACAATGTCATCAACGCATCTACACAGTAAAAAATATTCCCATAATATAAACATGAGTGATATTATTAACTCATTCCAGACGGAGCCAGAGATATCTCGGGCAAGCTACTTCGACGGTACAGGACGGAGCACAAGATGTGATTTCATAAAAAGTACATTTTAAAAAATGATCCGTGCACAGAAACATATATGTACTGAAAATGCCGTCTTGAATGAGTTAATCTAATTATTATTTTGACAAGACAGAGTGTATTTCAAATCAATTTTAAGGAAAACCAGAATTGCTGTGAGAAGCAAAGAAATCAGCAAAAACGTTCTTCCATATTCCAAGATTGATTCAACCCTTACAGTGCGGGGATCGACTTCAACCCTTTAAGCCCTCAAGATGCATTGAGGCATCATTTTACATCTCCAAAAACAAGACTTAATTTTTCGACAACTGACGGTTTTAGAAGGTTAATTCCCATGAAACTGGTTTAACCATACATGGCAATTTTCTTTAATTTTTAAACCACATCAAATCATCTTCATCCACTACAAGTACAAAATTGCGACAGCAATTTGCGGCTTGTAGTGGATGAAGAGGACAATCTTAAATTTTGGCTTGAAAGGGGTAAATGTCAGAATTCTGACCTCTAAAGTCAATCCCCGCACTGCAAGAATTTAAATATTTGTAATGGACTTAGACGCATATAACATAGGTATTCAAATGAAGCAGGAAGAGCTTACTGAGCCATATTATGATCAAAATGAGCATAGTTAAAATCCTACCACAAGCCCTGATGAATGCTGCTGTATCTACTGCCTCATCAACTAAACCTCTCATTTTCTCCATGTTATCCACCCACTGTTTCTTCAATAGATCATAATGCTCAACAGAGGCCTGGTTATTGGGATTCATCATTACAATACGAGCAGCAGTCACTACTTGTGGTGTCAAGTCACTAGCCTTTAAAATGATAAAATAATGGAGATATATCATAAAAATGCTTCATTTAATTTTGTTATTATACTGTTTGTTGATTGCAACTGAAGAAACATACTTGATAATCCCAGAAACTGACATCATAAAAACTAAATATATGTTACATACAAATTATCCTTTATTTAAAATTAATTATTGATGAAATTACCAGTTGGGCTGCAGCATGTATTCCTTCCACAGTACGTTTGTTACTATTGGCACCAGCTGCAGCAACAAGTTTTGCTGTTTCTGCCAACTTTTGTGAGTGTGCATGAAAATTCCTAGATTTATCCTCAAAGTTCATTTCACGATTGGGTGTTCCTGTCAAAGTAAATAAATCATTATTACCAATTAACTGAAGATAACATATTGAGATTTCAATATAAACATGACTTATTATTTTCTTCAATGCCTTAATTAAATAGGCATGTTAAAGAATAATTGCAAAAAAAAAAGTAAAAATATATCTGTCTCATAAAGTTAATAGTAGACAAAAACCAATAGACACTGGGAAGGTAGTCGAACACTACAAAAGGAATTATGTAATGATGCATTGCAATAAACGTTTTCCCGAAAAAATTCTTATAACCTTTTAGAAATATAAATACTACGCTTATACCATGTATACTGTTTGATGTGTGGATGGAATAAATAACCATTTATATAAGATGTCCTTGTCTAAAACAAATCACAGTTCTACACTCATACTAACTTCAGTGAAAGTATACAACAAATACATCTAAATATACGATAATCTGTTATCACTCACCAAGTGGTGTCATAGCAGCATCTGTCATCTGCTTTAATGGTGTACTGATGTCAATAAAATCATCAGCTACCTGTACATAAAAATAACAACTTTTATTTATTATTTTTATTAATAAAAATGCTTAATGACAATATATGTAGCTCTATAACTGGAGCACATTTGCAAAGCATTCATTGTAGGATATATACCGGTATATATATATATATACCGGTATATATATATATATACCGGTATATATACTACTACATATATTCAATAATGAATATCCAATAAGTTAAATTGTGCTGCACGTGAATCGTTTCATAGGCTGGATTTGATCATATAATGATTATAGTTGGCATAGTGGTCATATTTGCATATACCTGCCCAAACATGATGCAGCACTATACTGCCCAGCATACAGACATTGACCCAGTGCTGGCCCAACATTGAGCCAATATTGAGCATTACGTCTCTGTTTGCTGGATGATCTGTTGTGTGAACACATGTTTGTATTACCAGCAAAACTTATAGATACTCTCTCGCTATTTTTGATATATTGTGTATAGCTATAAATTATTTAACACAATTTTCTGGAAAGAAGCTCGAAAAGGGGCATGAAATTTTGTCTCCATAACCTTATTGTGTCATAACCGCTTTGCACTGTAACTATTTGTGCTATAGCTATGATTAGCACATCAGTTGTTTTTTTTTGTTGACAAACCTTGTTGACCAGAGCTTCCTGCATTTGCTTCTTCAGTTCTTGCAGTTTCATGGATAAGTTGCCTGCTACAGCTTTAGCCTCTGGACTGTTTGCCTGAGAAAATAAAATATATTTTTATTATAACTTAAATTTGCTGCATCGCACCGTGGCTTGTGTCACCCACGTGATTTGCAGCCATTTTTCAAAACTTCTTTATTTATTCTTGGCAGAGTAAGAAAAATGTCAAAAATGCAGCTTTCCTGTTTGTGAACGACAACAAACTGTTGTTAACCGTCTCAGCGCGGGGACCATATTAGATGTAAGATTCTGAAGACGGTCCCCGCAATGGAAGAATTAAAATATTTCTAATGGCCATAAACCCATAACACAGGTACTGGTATTCAAATGAAACAGATGGAGCTAACCAAGACATTTATGATTATTTCAAATTGAAAAAAAACCTTTGGTCTCCTTGATTTATTTAAAAATATTCCAGGGTTAAAGCTGTGATTTCAATCGAAAGAGGCCGGGTATCATATGGGGCTGAGGTATACATTAGATCTCAGGGTTATACAATACAATGGTAATGATGTAACCCTGGTTACCACAGTAACCATGGTAACCCGGGTTACAGTGTGATGAATCATTTATTAAAATCGAAAGATATTCAATAAAACATAATATCCTTTACGATCTTTTATCTGACTGATCAATTATATTTCTTGTAATGCATATCACATGCTCATTCAGAATTGTCAATGTTAACATTCTTTTTATATTTAATAAAAATTATTATGAGCCACCCACCCCCACCACAAATTTAGATGTATAAGTTTTGATTTCGAGGTCTTTAGCACAGTGTATAAAGTTACCAAAATTATCTGCCAAATTCGCAATTATCAATTTTGGGTGGTAGCTGGTCAATATATATTCCAATAGAAAATTCACCATATATTCTACCTAAAGAATTTGCCAAGCGCACCAAAGAAAAGTTGTCATGAAAATGTGGCATGTCTTTATTGAATGATTAATTATAGTCACTAACGTAATGTTGCTGAAATTAACTGTACCAATAATAATTGTTCAATAGAAAGTTGAACAGGAAGCTGTTTGCCTTGGTGATTCTAGCCATCTTACTTTGTTCCAGAAAAGAAACTTATATCCATAACAAGTTTTATTTAAAACTAAATTAAATATAGAAAGTTGTCGCTGCATATATAGGCCTAATCCTTAAAATTTGCAGATCTGTTTTATATCTTTTTCAGACTGCAAACTTATAATACTAAACTTGAAAGCATATTCTATGGTTTAACATGATAGTAAACAAATGTAACTTACCATACCCTTTCTGCAATAGTCAGACAATTTATTAGTCAACATTTCAGTTTCATTACATAGGTGTTGTAGATTAGCTTTTCTTGGTCCTGTCAGCCCTTCAGCTACTCTTCTCCCTTCAGCAACCACCATTCTAATAGCTTCATCACCTAACAAAAACACTAAACCTGTATACCAATTTTCATTGATATTCCATACAACTAACAATACTTGAAACAGTTGCAATCTCTAGCTTTAGTTGTATTTTATGAAACAAGATTACGATCCCAATCAAGCATAAAGTGCTTACATGTAGACATGGTTTTATTGTTGGGCCATGAAATGGCAAAATGGCCTGAGGCCACTATGTTTTTTCTTTATTTTAGATGAGAGCGCGCATTAGATTTAGGCAGCACATTACAAAAAACATGTTTTTGCCCAGCGAGCGCATCGGATTGATTTATGGGAAAAAACAGTTAATTTCTGTAGATAAAAAAACATTCCAAAAAAAAACAAGTTTATTTCAAGAGATTAAAAACATTTTCAAGCTATGTTTTTTTCGCTTGTTTTTTCGTCACCCTCATTAACTTTTTGTCAAATAGATCAAAAGTTTTTTTTGTTGCCCTCTTTAACTTTTCTAGAACTTTGCTCAAAGTTTTTTTCATTCCGTTGCCCTCATTATTTTTTTTCCAAAAATAGGTTCAATGGGTTTTGTTTTAATGTTGTTTTTTTACGCCCTCAATAAACCCTGATTTGTCTGAAAAAATGTAGACATGAAAACGTTTTCAACCATTTGAATAAATTCCCAATGTAACATATGTGTTAGTTATTTTAACCCTTGGATCACTGAGCTATTCAATTTAAATTTTCAGTCTCTTGAAATTCTGTCTCGCTACCACGCTACACTGCTTCAAGTGGCTGAAAATTAATGTTATTTGTGAAATTTAAGTCCCAATATATATCAGTGTTTCAAGATTGAAGGCATGTTTTACTTTTAAGAACTGGTTATCATGGGTGCTGATAAAAACACAGAATGTCTACTGCAGTCGCCATCAGTGTTATAGGGGTTAGGATTCTTACCTAGACCTTTGTCATCAAGAGCAGGATTAGCCAGCCAGCGTTGTGCTTGCTGTAGTTGTCCAGTGAGTGTGTGAGCAGGTCGACGTATGCCACTCCTCTCAGTACCCGCCACAGCTTTACCACACAGATTCTGTAGCTCACCCAGCTTATCTTGAATGCCACGAGCCAGAGCCATAGCCTGGGGACTGTTCCCCTAATATAGGACAAATAATACTTAAACATCAAAGGTTTGTCTAATTCATTGCTTAAATTATTTTATGTTAATATACTAACTGAACATAAATATCACTTGATGCCCAAATTTGAAAAATGCAGATGGAAATATTAATTTACGACACGTTTAAGATTTTTTGAAACTTACTGATTTGATATGAAATAAGTCTCTTTGTAATATTGTTTAAACTCAAAATGAAGATACTGTTATCAGGGCTAAATAATAACCTGAATTCAAATAAATGAAATCAAAATAATCTCCTGCAGTAATTTAGAAATAAGGACCCAGCAAAAATAAAAAGTTGTTCCAACATTGGTTTAGTGTTGGCCCACTGTCTACTACGTTGGCTCAACAGTAAACCAATATTGGAGCCGATAACCACACAGAGTCTTTTCTTACTTTGCCTTGTTGCCTGAGTTCTCCTAGAGCATCTGCCATCGACTGTATATCTGATACTGCTCTAGCTATAGCCTCACGATCCAGGGGATTCACACACCTATCTGCTATCTTTAAGGCATCATCCAGCATTTGTCGTAATGCCCGCTCACCTAGCAAAATAAGAGATAACATTCAAACCTAGACCACCACATGCCAGTATTATTTAATGAATAAATTATTAATTATGCAGCAGACATAGAACCTGCTATGACTATGAGCAGCCACTCTTGTGGGCAGCCAGCCTAGTCACTTAGCCTTCTAGGCCTATGGGCAGCCACCTGTCTTGAAAGTCCACTTTTCTTGTGTTCCAAAAAGAGTTCATAGCTGGTTCAAGTGTATATATATATAGATATGTATCCTATGACATTTAAGGGTCAAACTGGGTCACATTAGAAAGTGTAAACATTATGTTCCTTTAATTTCATCTCAAGTCAAGGCGGCATTCACCATGATGACTACACGATGCATGTGTTCAACATCATACACAATGCATAAAAACATACATCTGTATATATATATATATATACATGTAGTTAATAAACAAAGTTGCATTCCATGATATATAGTTTACCTGAGCTTCCTGGTAGGGCAGTGGTATCTGTTAACCAAGATTGGGCTTGTTTCATCTTTCCTTCTATGGCATTCTAAATACATAAGAAATCCAATATATACAGATCAAGTTATATAAAAACAGCTTGTTGAATGATTTAAATATAATATAATTAATGGCTATCCCATATTGAATAAATTATTCCACTTGCAATTCTCTCAGGTTTGGTCATCTATTTGTTTACAAGTACACAGTATGCAAAAAGTCATAAGGGAGGGAGGTTTTTTTCTCCTGCCAGGCCCTGAAAACATTTTATATTTCGCAGTGGCTAAAAAAACCATGAGAAAGGATTTTTTTAATCGTTTTCTAGACCAAAAAGTAATCAACAAGCATTTTTCATTTGGATTGCTCAAAGAATTTGTGTTTTTCAAGCAAAACCCTATCACTGCATGGTAATTGGCTGATGGAGTATTTTTGGAAAATGGTGAGCTGCGTTCGGTACAACGCTCAAAAAATATATTTGTTAGGGAAAAAAGTGTTTCACCCACAGCATTTATACCTCCACCCTGTTGGGAAATCTGAAACAAGATTAATTTTAATTCAGGTCTAAAAAAATTACCAATCGAGAAAATGCTAGTTACGTAGGCCCTATACTGAGTCGATCTTTCACAATGGGTGACACAATCTACCAGTAACTTATTTCTTGTAACATTTATTATACTGTATCTAGTACATAATAACATCACTGCAAATTAAAAGAGCAAAAGAATATTTAACGGGTACCTAAAAAATAAGCAGTTGTTTTTTTATATATCAGTATATCATGTTGTTTTACCGCTTAGTTATCCAATTTTAATTTTCAACTACTTGAATTTGGTGGAATTTACTCAAATTTAGTTAAACCAAACAGTTTTGAATCTTGATGTATAAACGCCCGTTTCATTCCCAGCATCACTGAATTGATTGGCTACTAAAACTGGTTAAAAATGATTCTAGTTGTGCTAGCGGTTAAAGGGTTAAAATATAGATACCTGAGCTTTCTTCATAACAGTGATGTCATCTGCATCCCATTCCTCTTCATCGTACGTGGTTAACTGTAAAACCCTTATGATCTCATGGATCTCATTAGACAGCTTCTGTATCACATAGTCTCTATTCCTCTGTGCCTCCACCATACCATGCCCACCTGTAAGTTGTAGCTCAGACAATCAATACAAACAAAAAATATGTCAACAATCATTGGTCTTGATTTGCCATTAACCCTTACAGCGCCGGGATCAACTTTAGTCGTCAGGATCTGACGTCAGTAGACGTCAGATTCTGACCACTAAAGTCGATCCTGGCACTGTAAGAGTAAAAATACTTTTAATAATCGTAGACCCATAACATAGGTATTCAAATCAATCGGAAAGAGTTAACTAAGACATTTAGGACGATTTAAAATTGGAAAAACCCTTTGGTTTTATGATTTATACAAAATAATTCAGTCTTGGAAGGGTTAACCCTTATGCTGCCGGGACTGTATATATGGGTTTTCAAGCAAATTTCAGACCAAATAAATACAACTCTAAAGGCTGAAATGTTCTGTGGTAGATGCTTAGTTAATCTAATAATTCAGTTTTAAAGACATATTCTTTCATGAATATATTTATTTCTCTTCATTTGGAGCTGGAAATTGCGTTAGCGGTTCTCATTAGGTGCGTCGAACAAGTGGGACATTTGGTCCCGTTTTTTTAAAGCAAAATTTAAACTCATTTACTTAACAGATCGATTAAATTAATGATAATTAGATATACAATTAAATTTAGAAGCAGATAATGCGGGATAACTGTGAAAAATACGTGTTTTTTAGAACGGTCGAGCAGAGTACACCAAATGTTTTTTGGTGTCCTCTCAATAATGCCATGTGCGACCGCAGTGAATGATTTTTTTGTGCGAACTTCGGTGTCTCATGTTCGACCAAATGTTCGACCATGTGGACACGAAATGTTTTCGTGTCCTCACTTTCTAGTATAGATTTTCAATGTTACGACCATTTCGTGTCCTATGTTACGACCACTTTCGTGTCTCACAATGTTTTGTGATCATAACTTTTCACTGGTTTGTAGATTAAATCACCAATTTTCACAAAACTATATAAATATAGATACAGGCGAGATCCAACATTGATTCTGCTATTTTGTACAGTAATTGTGAAATAAAAACACTATATATGAGCCGTCGAGCGGTCGCACATTTTACCATATTTTCATCCCCTATACAAATACCTTTTTCTTTCTGTTCCATATTGTTTTGTATACAATTATGTAAAGCACATACAACCCGTGTACACATGGATGTATACACACCAATTTGAACACTAAATGGTGACTACCGTTCAAGAAAATGACATCAGTAGAAAATGCATGTAGGACACGAAAATTTTATGTTCAGTAAAAGTAATAATTAAACCCTTTTACTTGGTTTTCATTTGTTTTCAACTATTATTTCTGCATCTGCATCATATTATTTGACATTTTAGTTTACTTTTCAAGCTTTTGTGGCAAGGTATTGAAATTTATGCCCTGATTTAGTAGTAGCTGTCAATAGGACACAAAATGTTACGACCACTATAGCTTAATATATTTCATAAAAAAGGCTCTAATTATTATAATTTAGATGCTAATATATGTTTTTTATATAAAATTAGTTCTTCCTCTACAGATGTGTCCGTAAATTGATTAGAAAAAAATAATTGGTGTCCTGTGATAAACGATTGTTCTGAGTACGGTTTGAAATGTCCCATTGATTTGCATCAAATAATGCATCAAAAAAACAGTAAAAGTTGTCATAATTATTAAATTAAATGATCATATTTAGATTTAGAAGCTCTTCCAACTTCTTCAGTTTGTCTAGAATTGATAAGTATTAAAATATTCCCAAGTTTGCATCGAGTGATATCATTTTTGTCTATTTAAAAAAATACCCCATTTCCGACGCACCTTTTGAGAATAGCCCATATAATTTTTTATATTTTTTTCTTCCAATATGTTCTTTCAATATGTTTTTCTTTTTCATTATTGGACTATGGACAATGTAAGTTTACTATTTTATAAATTAGACCTACTAGAAAAAAAAAAATCAACTTGTAAAAATGTTGTCGGAAAGGTACCTCACTCATGGAAAGCTCTGCCTATTCCCCCAACCCTAGTGCACAGGCCTTGAGCTATTTATAAACAACCTGTGCACGTGGCGGTAATGCGCTGCCCAGCCAACACAAGAAGTTGACCCATGCTGGACTAATGTTGGACCAGCGTCGTAGGGGGTGGGCCAACATTAGACCAGCATAGGTTTAATGTGTGGTGTATTTACTGTGTGTTTCACTGTGTGTTCCACCAGATCCTGGGTAGTAGCCTTTTTTCAATTTGCTCAGTCGCTGTTTAAAAAATTTTAACGATTTTTTTCTGTGATTATTTTTTCATCTTCCCCCAACATTTCTGCTAATTTGTGAATAGCTGTGAATCACGTCTCTTTCATATTATATAATTCCCAGCAAACACGAGACATTGAGCCATTGTTTGTTTAATGTTGGTCCCCGTCTACAATGCTGCTTCAACATTGAACCGACAATGGCTCAATGTCTTGTGTTTGCTGGGAAGCCAGCTATGCAGGCCCTGATTTAGGACGGGATGCTCGCTTCACTCTTAAGAAAGAAGTTAGGATGATATTAACTTTTTAAGATAAAAGAGCCTGAAATAGTTTGGTCGCACATGCATTAGTACAGATAAGGGATTAACAATAAAGTTAAAAATGTGGTTTTAAAATGTTGTGTTTCTTTTTTTGGCTACTGTCCTGTAAATTCGGGTACAAGTTTTTCCATCTGGCTTAAACTTTGGCTACGACTTTTCTGAGGTCAGATCGGCCCCTGCATGTAGGTTTCCACCTATACCTTGAAGTCTTGGACACTGTTCCAGATGCTATTGCGAAGGAAAAGAAATTGTGTGACAGTATGTTTAGCAACATTCATAACCCTTGCATTCCTGAGGGAGAATTCACATCATATATACTGACCTTGGTCTTTAGTAGTAACATAGATTTTGATGCCACTTATAAGAACTGGTGTTAGCTGCTTCACTTGTTCAAGAGAGCGCTGGAGCCAATCTCGATGTACCTGGTGTGTTAATTCCTTCTCACGAGAATCCACATCTTTTGTCATTCTTGTTAGCACAGGACTCAGATTCTTGAACAAAAATACACATACATGTATGTCACAATTATTATGTACTGTATTTATTCTAATAAGCACCAATATTCACCCTCATTTTCAGCATGTCAATACTTTTGAAAAATTTTATCACCGGCTATAAAATGACCAACAGATGATGTGATTTGATAAGATAAATGGTCTTAAAATGTTGCCTAAGTCATAGAAAATCAAAACCAAAATGTTCAAAAGTTCACTCAAAAGTTCACTATCACTCCCTTGTTATAGTGGCTGTGTGTGTTAAAATCAAAGCCTGTGATAGGCCGAGATGGCAGGAGAATCTTCGTTTTGGGCCAAGCACAATACTTCAAAAAACAAGCAAGATTTTGAACTTGGTATATGTTTTTCATATGATGACTACTGACTACTCTCAAACCCCCAAAAATGTGTAAATGAACAAACTAAATTGGCGTGATCAGATGTGACAAAACAAACCTTCACAAATGTCACAAGATCTTCCATGTTCTCAACAACTTCTGTAATAGCCAGATACTCCAAAACATTCTTGCAAATGCGTATGATTTTTCTCACTTCAGACTCATCAAATGCTAGCAAAAGGGCTGAAGTGCCTTGTAATATACCTGTGATAAAATAAGGAAAGAGAGGTAGATTAAAGATAAATAACGTAGCCAACATGTGGAAATTCTACAAAAAAATATCTAAAATGTATTCACTGGTAAAAATGACCATAAACTTATTGCAGCATAGGCTGTAGGCCTAATTCATACAAGCTTGCAATTGTTTGTAGGCCTACAGCCCCCAACCCTCAGAAAGCCAACATTAAACATTGTCTCCAAACTAAAAAAATATATGTGCTTGAACATGTTAAACATATAGATAATTATATATTGTGTGACATAACATGAAATCTCAAACAAAAAGTCATAACCAGGTAGCTGTAAGGAACTGGATAATATAATGATCTCAATCTTAACTTGCTTTTTGTTAAGTATCTACAATTCTTTTCATCAGAAAATAATGTTTGCTAAAATAAAATACAGTACCTCGAGAGCCTTCAATAAGTTTTTTTCTTGCGGGTGCTGAGAAAGGATCATTACGAAGCATATCTGAAGCTTGTAATAAAAGTATAGAAGCTTCTTCCACTCTGTTCAGAGCAGGAGGCATGTCTTGCTTCAAGATGGCATCTTCGCTGTTGTTAATAGTATCATAACCAACCTGATAATAAACGAGGAAGTAAAACAAATTTCACAAATTCACATTGTCATCTTCATTCACTACAAGCCGCGAATTGCTGGCGCACTTCTCGACTTGTAGTGGATGAAGATGACTTGAAGTGAGTGAAAAATTAAAGAAAATTACTATGTATTTGTAAACCAGAACTTGCATGGAAATTTTTGTTCTAAAACAAATTAAATCTGTTTTCAGAGATGTAAAATGATGCTTTAATGCATCGTGAGGGCTTAAAGGTTTAATTCTAAAAATCCAAATATTATTAACAAACTTAATCCTTTATGACAGTGGATTTGGCAATTATCTTCAGTGGGACTTTGACATATTATCTGTTAAATCTATGTATATGTCCATGTAGGTTAGAAAAATAAAAAATAGGCCTACGATGTGTGTATTTTATAGTCATGTATTTTTTTACTCACCTTAACCAGGTTATCAACTGCAAGCTTAACAGCCTGTACTGGTCGAGCCAGGTCTGGCATTGCATTACCATCTTCAGCTTCTTCATGGAGAATCACAAGTTTTGATACCTGTGAACATAGTGAAGACATTGTAAACTTAGATTTTTAGAAAAATTCGAACCATGCAGAGTTAGGAGGTGCAAATCACTCATTTTTCCAATCAAGATTTGTTATTCTACACTGTACAGAATTTTTCATACATTGTAAGATCTGGTTTAAATTTGTAATTTATCAATTTATTTTATGAATTATCAATTTATTTATTTGCTAAAATTTGAACATGTACATGTAACTAAACATATGCTGTCTAATAGACAGCATATTTCAGCATATTTTCAGTTACATATTTACAGTATCTTATGTTAGACAGTGTCTAACATAAGATACTGTACATGTAATAGATGTTCTCCCACCATAATTTAAAATAAATTTTAATGAACAGTGTATAAAGATTACAATTTAGCTTTTTATTAGGTTACATTTACACACGACATGCACATCATGACATACATGGTTTTTCAGTAAATTTTACATAGGGAGGTACATGACATAAATTTTTAGATTGTCTAATAAAATAATGCTGGTCCTTTTTTCATAACTGCCGACATCCTAAAAGAAATATTTGATCACATCCCACAGTTTTCAATGAACAAGATAAATGCTGTGCTAGATCAAAATTTGAGCTAAATTAAAAAAAAAATTAAAAGATGTGACCTCAATGTTGCAAATTGTGGGAGGGATACAGAATCCAAAACATCAACCAGACACTTGAACTTTTTGAAGCAGATGAATAACACATTTACTGAGAAAAACATTCTCGAGAGTTTTAGTTTTTAGATACTTAGGGCACCCAAAGCAGGGTTTACGTCAGAGGGGGGGGGGCAGACCCCTCCCCACTCAGCACCAAATAGGGAAATTTCCCCCCTTGTTGGCAAAAAAAATAAAAATATTTTCCACATTTTGCTGACATTTCAGTTAAAATAGGCCATTTTAAGCACTAAAATTGAAAAAGCTGATTTGTTTTCTACTGGGGGAGGACCCTCTGACCCCTTCTAGACCCCCCCCCCTTCACTCAAACATTCCTGGAGGAAACCCTGCAATGAGTACCCCTCATACAGTACTTAACAGTAGCAAATATACTACACTATGCACATATGTATAACAATCAGAAATTTGGGCATCGCCTCCCCATGAAGCAAA
Source organism: Flabesymbios commensalis (assembly GCA_964017125.1). NCBI lineage: Eukaryota > Metazoa > Annelida > Polychaeta > Terebellida > Flabelligeridae > Flabesymbios > Flabesymbios commensalis. The sequence continues at coordinate 40,866,798 of OZ024914.1, read as the reverse complement.
CAAACTTAACCCAGGTTTTACCATGAGCAAACTAGTCTAGTGCAGCCTTCCCCGGGTATCTAAATTCTTAAAGATTCCCACATTGTTCTCCCCAAACGGTCTTAATGATAGCCTCCAGAACTTCCTCATAGGGCAGTGGACATATGTAGTCTAGTCTATTTTCATTTTTTGCATTTTTTTACAAAAATTAAAAAAATGACACCTGTGTAAGAAGGATTATCGGAAGGGGCCACAGCATGCCTGTTCCACTTACCCCTTGAAAAGCATTTGTTGCAACTATTATGAAATTAAAGGCATCATTTTTGTAACTGCGCGAAATCTAATGATGGGAGCCCCCGGATTTAACCCAGCAGGCAATTTTCCCCAGCAATCATGTTGCGAAGTCGGCTAACCGGTAACCTCAATACAACGTCGCATCGACGTATTTCCGACGTTGTTTCAACAAGAAAAAAATACATCATTACAACGTCTTATCGACGTCAAGATTGAAACGATGTTGAAATCAGGTTGAAATAGCGTTGAAATCACGTTGCAATTATGACGTTGAAACAATTTTCAAATGAAACATTTTTTCAATGTCGTTTCAACGTTGAAACAACGTCATTGTGCCTGAAAAAAAAACATGAAAAAAACATCAAAATGACTCCGTCGTCTCCGATGATGATACTGATAGTAAGTTAAAGCTGCATAACTGGTGTTTTATTTTTTTATTTTACTGCTCTGGTTACTGAGTTATTAAGGATTTAAGTTTGTTGTTTTTTTAAATTGTTGCCCCACCAAAACAAGCCTGATCACAGCGGAGTAAGACATACTGTCTATATAATCAGGACATTAAAAGTACCAAGTGGCAGATAACGGTCATCATAGAAAGAAGAGAGGAAGCCTTTTAAAATTATTGTTATTTTTTAAGTGATCATAGATACATTTCACAGTCAACGTGTATTGTCTCATATCAGTTAGACATATCTAGAAATTATTACTTTGTGTGATATGGAGGATATCTGCATGTAATGTCATGTTTAATATCGGTACCGGTATGGAGAATGTCGCTCACTTGAAAAATAGAACTCTATTTCGGTAAGGTGCTTTTAAGTGTGGGCCAGCATCAGAGCCTTTGGCCCGCCATTAAGACGTTCTCCCCAGACCGTGAGAAATTGTACTGGAAATTGACATCAAATTCAGTGATGTAAATCATCGTTTTCGCTCTTTGGATTTTCGTGATTTTTTTGAAAAACATTCGCATTTTTTTATTACGTATCTCATGGACATTTCAAAATATAGTCAAAATGCTACTAGACAACATCAGACTTTATTTTATTTTATCGTAAATCACCACATACAGTGATATACATCGCGCTATGAGGTAAAATAAAATAATATTTAAAAACATCAGACTTTACTGTAACCGATTTCAGGCTTTAAAGTCCATTCAGGTCAAAATATAGTTTTTTTATAGGTTTATTTTATCAAAATATAGGCTTTTATAGGTTTATTTGACATAAAATTATAGGTTTTTATAGGTTTTCTAGTGACTAATGTACCCGCCATGTGAAAATTCATACTTTTTTACTCTTTCAAAGTCATATCTACCATGTCTACTGTATTTCAGGAAGTATACTGTATAGTAAACACATCTGAATATACAGTATAATACAATATGCCAAAAATGCATACTTTTTCATATAGGTCCGTCCATCGTCATTTACCGGGTGATCAGCTTATGGTTAAATACATGTAGTATGGTCTTTGAAACTTACATAGGCAACAAGACGAACTGCTCGCCTTAACGGAGCCATGTTCAATCAGAGGAGGGCTGGAGTGTTTGAATTGGACAAATTATTTATTGCACTTACTAAATTCTTCACACAAGTTTAGCTATGGAGGTGAATATATATTGATTATAGAAAAAAAATTTGTCCACATAGGTTGAACCAATATCAGACAAGGTGTAGTCAAATTTATGCCGAGCGAAGCGAGGCTGGATTTTTTAAAAGAAATTATGTAGCTAATAAGCATAAATAATTATTCATTTCAGACTAATTTGCGGAATTAAATTGTATTTAAAGCATTTCTATCTGAAACACAAATTATTTGACACAAACACATTCCCGCAATTAAAATATAGTTCAACATAATGTTTTTGTTCAAGCAAAATCAAAATATAGGTTTTTATAGGTTATATATATAGGCTACATTCTCCACACATAGATGTCGCTCAGGTGAACCCCCGCTGCATCTCTGTAAACAGGCGCCATGATTTAACAAAAACTGCTCATTTCGAGCAGTTTTGTTGTTATACCTACTGTAAGCTTATAAATACGCTTGTGTGTCCTAGATATATATGGCAAATATAAAAGACCACTACTCCGCCACGTATAAGTTTTCTATTCATAGAGAAATAGAAAAACACCAAGGGATTACTTTCTCTACCTACGCGCTGCTGTGAGAAGGTTTATGTTATTGTTTTTCTGACATAATTTTCAATCAGATTCAAAACACTGGCAAGTAAAAATTACTGAATGACATGCGAATTATGATGGCTCAATTTATCCATAACTGAACAGAGTAAATATCTATTACCTGCGGCAAACTATTAGATTCAACGAAATAGTGAAAAAATGATCACTAATCAATCCAGATAAATAGTTCCGTGGTTATAGGAATGGTTATTCAAAACCTGATTCTCGCGTGGTAATGGCTGATACATCAGGTTAATCTTCATGCGTGCTTACGGCAAAATCGGCATGTGGTATCAGAGATATAATCTCTGAGGTCAGAATGTATAGGCTATTTTTCAGAAAAATATAGGTTACTTTTTCAAATACAGGTTTTTAAAGGTTTTTATAGGTTTATAAGTTAGGTTTTACTTGGATGCCTGCGATTTGACCCAGTATCCACCATCTAGATCTGCGGCTGGTTATGAGGGCTTCTTATCTCAGCTAACACCAGGCATTGATCCAATGGCAGAATAATGTCGGCCCATCGTCCGCGGTACTGGCCCAACATTATGCCGATTCAGTTCAACGTATGTGTTTGCTATTAAGAGGGTGGTTTCGTGCTGGCCAATGTAACATTATATTGGCCCATAACCTCACCGTTATCACATGAATATTGTACACACACCGAATCACTACTTAATAATACTTGATGGTGTACCGCATGGTAAGCTAATTCCGCTACATTTACCCAGTTTTAGTGCATTTATAAAGCCTTTAAAACAATAGCAATGATTGTTTTGGACGTTTTAGGTTATTTTAATCGAAATAAACAAAACAGTTAATGAGTTATGCAGCTTTAACCATGTTAACGTTAGCTGATTTTAGTGGATATAGATAATAGAGCTTTGTTCTAGACTGCAATATTTTATTTGTGAACAGTGAAAAAATTATGAGTAGCCTAGTCCTAGGCTATAGTAGGGTCTAGTATAGACATACCATAGCCATACGCCCATAGCCATAGTGAAAGTCGTATAGATTTGCAATTTTATTTGGACAAGAAAGCCTACCTGCTGAGCAACTGGTTCAAGAATACTTTCGATCGTTTTCGTATGGAAGACCGGCATCTTGGAAGTTATCTGTTGACCCCAGAAACAAGAAAAAACTTTCTACAGAAAGGTTAATATCTTAGGCTGTTCCATAAAAATATAATTTACAAATCAATGACTTGTTTATAACTTTATTCGAACTGTTTAGCAGATCTCAAAACAGAGCCGACTGATTCCGATATTGATAATGACAGATGTAGGGAATTCCCTCCTCACAGACTGTTTGGCCTCGTTTTGATTAACTCTGTTTCAAGATCCCCTTTATCGAAAGTGAGGGTTTCCCTAACATTTTACCCAGTTTGTAAGTCAGTTACTCCACATCTTTGTAATATTTATAAATATTTCTAACAATCATAAACATTTAAAACCTACAAAAATAGGTAAATGTACCTAATTGGTACCAACAACACAGAATGAAGTTGATATGCGATTTGAAGTAACATGAAACCGTGCCACTGCAAAGGCAAATGGGAATTCCCATAAAAGGAGAGCACTGGAAATACTTTGGGAAATACCAATCACGGAGTCCCCGTGACGTCATTCTGCCACAAGAATGCCCATGAACATCACAAGTACGATTGGTGGTGCTCATGGCACACGGGCAGCCTTTCATTCTCAGTTTTTGAACATACATATCTCGGGTCAGACATAAATAAATCACGCCATCATAATTCGCACGATATTAATAAATCTCCATTATCTCCATTATATTATAAGCCCAATTCAAAACATAACAATACTAGATCATGCGTGTAGATCAACTAAGTTTGTTCATGAATTGTGACTTTACATGAAAAGATTATTTTTGATATTATTTTTATTTTTAACATAACATTTTTGAAACTTATGGCTATTTCATGTCCAAAATATAATTCAGTCATAAAATTATAAGGGTACACAACAGTCCAGAGTAGAAGTAACTTCAGAAATTTTTATAAAATTGCACTAACATAAAAATGCTCATACACCACCGCCAAACATAACGCAGTTGACACATCAACAATATTCTGTCTTTGTTATTATAAAAAATATGATTTTTAATATAAAATTGTCCTTACCGTCATATGTAAAATAATGTTTTTTACAGAAATACATAACAACGTTTTTATTTTGTTTATTTCGCATTATATAAAATATTTTATCAGCTGTAGGCCTAAATCATTTATTTATTAATGTTTAATACATCACTTACTCAGGTAACATCCATGACAGCGACTTTCAAAGTCTTAATGGATGTTTCCTTACCCTGTAGTGTTCACTTTGCATATGAATCATTATTGTGTATTTTTGTGCTGAAATAAACAAGTTTTCTTCTTCTTCTTCTTCTTCTTCACAACACTGGAGTTTGTATTTGTTTTAGCAGCAGCTCTAGATCTGTGGGCCTATTAATGTTCGGTTTCTGGCACACTAGTAACACCAGCGCACAACCATTGTTGCACGGGCTCATACACGTGAGAGTGAACTGTTCTGATCTCACATATTTCTGATATATCATTATATAGCGATATCTTGAAATGTAGGCCTACTGTCAGAAGTCGCTATGTTTAGCCTACATTTTTAGGCCATGAATGCCAATATTTTATAGTCATATCTGAACATTTTCATGCCATATCCAGATAATATAATGACACATAGGCCTATCATGCCGAGTTAATATATCAGGCTCCGTCTTGTACCGTCGAAGTAGGCCTAGCTTGTGCGAGATATGACAGATATCTCAGGCTCCGTCTGGAATGAGTTTATCAATTAACCACCGGTCCCGATTATATTCGTTTTTTATCATTTTTTATCAGTACATTAATTACCTGCTTTTAGCCATACTAGAGATAAAAAATAAAATGAAAAGGGTTTTAGACCAGCTTTGTGCACATATAATATAGGCTTAACTGAGCCAGGAGAACCTCCTGCAAATGGTGAGATGAATGAGGTGACACGTAGGGCCTATACTGCCCTCCTGACTCAGGATTCAAAATTCCAGCCCTGGCGGTCTGAGGCCGAGCACGCTAGCTCTCGGTCACGAAGGCTCCCCACCATATTGAATCTTTACGGGTGATCGGGTAAGAACCATTTTGTTTCTTTGAAACTAATTTAAAGCCTGAGCGTGGTTCGAACCTGCGATCTCTGACTTTCCAAGTAGGCAGTTTTAAGCACTGTAGGCCTACCAGGGCCCCCACTCGACATCCTATAAATAAAACGTGGTATCAATCAACAATATTTCAAATTGCTGAGCTCCATTTTGTCAAATCCAAGTAATTTTCACTCACTTGAAGTTGTAGATCGCGTCAGCTGGGCCAGCGTCGCAGTATTGGAAACGGTGCCTGCTTTGTAATATATAGCGGCCTAGGCTACAGTTGGTAGCCGATTTTTGTTTCTCATGGGATTTGAATTGAATTCAGAATTTTGGCTACTTTTTTCTGTTTTGGTTCACAAATTAAAATTTAATATCGATATGGCTGTATACTTTTGTATCACATCTAAGCCATTTGGAACAAAAAGTTGTGTAAATGTTTATTCAACGTGAGAGTTAACCCGTTTGTGACGAGGCCCGGAGATCTCCGTGATTCAGGGAGACCATTCAGATACGAGGCCCGGAGATCTCCGGGTTTGATTGCATGAGATAACTATGACGTCATAAAATAATCTCGTTTCAGAAACAGCGCAGTAGCATAATAATCTCGTGTTCAAAGGGTTAACTATTGCAAAAGTACGTGAACATCGAAACGTACCAACAAGTCACAGCAGTCATAAGGCGGTGTGCCAATCATGGTTTAATGTTGGACCACTGTACACGACGCTGGCCCAGCATTAAACCAATAACCATGATAACGCCTGAACATCAATGGGGTCCGCGCCGCACAATAGTTTTCTATTATCCAGTGAAGTATCGTTATTTGTGTGGCAGTATCGTTATTTGCGTGGCTACCCGGAAAACACGATGTAGGCCTATTAATTCAAATGTTGTTTTGATGCTGGTCCACTTCTGTGATGGGGGCCTAACATTAAAACAACATAGGGTCAACGTCTCATGTCTGCTGTAGGAGCTACGAACGCTAGGAAAAGCTAATTTAACGATAATATTAATATGCACACATTCCCGGTCCACAAAAGGATGCGGTACGGTACCGGTATTCTGTGAAACGCAGTGACGCTGTAGGATCCCTATTTCGTTATTTTAATGTGGCAGTTATCCCCGTTTTCCCGGACGCGAGAATCTGTGGACGACTGCCTCGTTTCGGTACTTTGGTGCTGGGCGCATAGGGCCGGAGCCCATGCGGCTTTGGTACTTTTCCCGCACTTCAGATATTACGCTCAGCGACTGCGGACGTGCCGTAGGTCGCTCTCTCTGAGTCAAGTAGAACGTGTCGTGCGCGGGGTTGTACGTTGTAGTTGCCAGATGTCTAAACGAATAAACATGACAAGTGGAGGAAGAGTTTTGTGATTTACTTAGAACCGTCGATTCGACGGGGAGAGGAAGTTTATGTTATAATGGAGAATGTTGGGCAGTTTCTCTCGTTCACCATTACGAGCCCATACTAGAGACCCTAACGGTCACTCACAGGTATCTCCGGCGCGAGAGACTCCCCCATCTTCCCATACTGGTGACCCCTGACGACTGATAGTCAACGCAACAGTGTTTTCACCAAGACGCCAATTGAAAACTGCTGATAGTTTTATTTAAATTTTAAGGGATTTTTTGAAAAAAATCAATAGCATTTTTTTCATCAAGGTACGTGAAAGCTGTAGGTCAATTTTAATATGCCAGTTTAAATTAGTCAGAAAGAGTTAACAGAGGAGAAGCACGTTTTTTACGTCGAAAACGGCGTAATTTTCTTATTTTTGGACGAAATTCCACGTGTTTGGCGCTTTTTCAAGATGGCGATCATGTCGGTTTCTCTAGAAGAATCCTGAAAATTTTTCTCATAGACTTAGTCTATCATTTTTTCATAGTAGGAGTTTTTTAAATGCTTTCATCCTATTAATGCCACTGTAGGCGAATAGGAAGTGGGTGTTTTCGGAAACTCATTTTTATCGTTGATTGCCATAATTGGGTGACTCGATTTTAAAGTCCATAGACGAAGCCTCGTCATTTTTTCGGTTTTTCAGTAAAATCGACAAAAAATGATAAAATATCACTTCGACTCGGGTAACCTTTATTAGGATTAGGGCCAAATAAAATTGTTTCCCTAAATGAATGTCAATAAACGGTCCTATTTGGTCTGTTAAAAATATTCCCAGGACCGTAGGTCAATATTTTATTACTATTATAATATGGTATTTCAGAGAATGCTGATTATTGTAAATGTATTTGGTAAGTGAGCGCCATTTTGGACGCTGGTTCCCCTTGATTAGCTGATCGCCCGCCGTGGGCAAACACCTGTCCCGCCATAACCGGCATGCATTTGGATAGTGGACCTGTGTCGCCACATCACACTAGCATAAATTAGGCCGCCATTTTGATTTGGTGGAGCAGATTACTCACGTGTTCAAAATTATACACGGCCTAGTTCTACATATTTTTTTATTATTATTTATAAATTTTCTTTTTCAAAACGGTTGAAAGAGAGGAAATATAAATAAGCAGTTTCGGAAACGAAATTATAGCACTAATTGTGCGAGATTTTTTTTCACGTTGAAACGCCCCCTGGTGTTTGTAGTTGCTCTAGCCTACTTTTAGCGCCTTATTTGGGCACAGAGTAGGTAATGAATATGCTAATGTGAGGCGAGACGCGGCTGCTGTTCACTTTCCTATGTACACACCATTACACGCATGCTGACACAGACACGCAGCCACATGCTGTCTGCTGCACATGTTAGCAGTACCGATAATACACCATACACACACCCACCACAGACGAAATAAACGCAACCGCTACGACGACAGCCGATTTATACGTCAGTCAATGAATCGAAGCGAGCGATTGATTCGGACGCTATTAATAAGAATGACTCGGTGATGAACGTGCCAATATATATAAAAAAAAAAGTGGAATATTCATCACAGAAATCATTTTTCAGCGAAATGATATACTATATCATCAATCCGCATAGACTACTGTCAGTCATGTTTTAAAATATTTTTCTAAAATAAATGTAGCCGTTTTTATTCACAGTCACATTTAGCCTATCAGTTTGAGAACGAAATTTTCTCATGATAGTTGATTTCTGAAGATTAAATTTGTATAAATACAGAAATATTCGATTTGACAGTTGCGCTATCGCGAAACATTGCCAATATTTGCATGTGTTTTTCGACTTGTGTGAAAAAAAAAAATCCACCCAGGTCGATTTACAATATACTATTATCTTAGCTTAGCATAGCATGTCATAATTGTATCTGGCATTTTTATGTACAATTTCGACCTACAGTTTTCACTATACCATCATGTATGTGTGTGAATAAGTGAAAACATTTTATGTCAAATATAGACCTACAGTTTTCACTAAAATAAATATATACGTGTGTGAACTTGTGCAAAGAAATTATGTGCAACCTCAGTGACGCATTTTCTACTATATCTGCAACCCCTGTTTCTCGCAACATGCGAAATAGCATGAACATTTTATACAGTCTACATTTCTAAGATTCAACATATTACAGACATTTTTTCATCTGGTCTAGACGGCAACGTACAACCAATCCGCGCACGGCACGTCAAAAATAGTTGGTATGTGTTAATACGACATACCATTCTAAACACGTTTGAGATAGACATAGAGCCAATAGGCCAGCTATCTCAAATGCTTCAATAGTTAAAAAATTTCAAAACAACAGTTCATAATGTCGACGCAACACGATAGTGAAGGCTTTATGTCTACGCCCCTAAAAGGTGCGGGTGCTCGACGCAAAGATAACTATTATCAGGACAGTGAGGACAATGAGGTTCGATTCCGAGAGGCAGACGAAGAGTATCAACGTCTTAAAGCAGATTTCGCTCAAATTGCCCGAGCTAGACGAACGAGTCCTCATTCCAGGAGCGATTCATCAAAGAGCCCTTCACCACTAAGAAGGCAGCCTCAGAGACGTTCAACGAACTTGCCCAAGCTCAAAATCGCTACGTTTTATGCTACGGACGTTGAACTCTGGTTCAACTAGATAGAAACTCAGTTTGCTCTTCACCAGATCAACGATGATGACGAGAGATATAGCTTAACCTGCGCAGCACTTTCGGGCGAGGTCGCATCAGATGTGAGGGACGTGCTACTTCAGCCTTTCAGATCCCATAAATACGAAAGCCTGAAAGCGATTTTGATAGAGCGACGTGGTTTGACTACACCCGAAAGGGTTAATAAAGTAATCTCAGGTGAAAGGATGGGTACAGACATTCCCTCACGCTTCCCACGGCGTCTACAAAAGACAGCAGGTTTTGGCACGAAAGCCGTTGTGAGGAAGGCAGTCATACGCCAAGCGTTCATCCGGCAGATGCCCGCTTCAATCAGAGCTCATTTGGCAACTCAACCAGACAGTGCCACACTAGAAAGTTTGGCCCTGTTGGCCGACCGGGCACTGGCCTCTGAAGAAGTCTCGAAGAGAGTAAGCCGGGGGTTGTGAAAATAAAGGTAGAGGAAACCACTAAGCTAGTTGGTTTGCTTGAGGATTTGTCCAGGCGACTAAAAAAATTAGAAACCGCGACTACATCAGAGAAGAAGAGAAATAAAGGACGTGGACGTGTAAACAACAATTATACTCCTACGCCTACATTTGCTCCCAATGTACAGGCCTCAGGTTTTGTTTATAACCAACCTGGTAATTATAGCAATGTACAGCAAAATGCTCGCCCTTTCGTTCCGCCGCCGATCGTACAGCAAAATATTCGTCCGCACGCACCGCCGCCGCAAACGCCGCAAAATAATGTCGCACAATCGACCGACATAGCCACTGCACAGGTTTGCTACTACCACCAGAATTTCGGTGAAAAGGCGCGCTTGTGCAGTGAACCCTGTTCGTATTATAGCACATTAGGTCAGCGCGAAGTAGCGAATATTGCGTTATCACACTCTAAATAATTATATGTCGCAGACAAAGGACATAAATGTAAGTACTTGATTGACACAGGTGCAGCTGTCAGTGTTTTGCCGAAGTCTTGCGCTAACGGGATTTCGAACGCTGATAGTCTCCCCCTGGTGGCAGCAAATAACAGTACTATAAATACTTACGGCAACTGTGAACGCGTCGTCGATGTCGGCTTAAAGCGCGAATATCCGTGGACGTTTATAGTAGCAGATGTGCAGCAACCCATAATCGGGGCTGATTTTTTAATCCACTATAATTTGCTTGTAGACTTGAAAAGCCGATGTCTCCGGGACATGAGAACAGGTCTAGCTATTGCCGCTTCACTGTCATCGATTACACCACTGTCGTTGAACAGAGTAGACACTGTTCAGAGCGAGTATACTAAACTTCTCGGCCAGTTCTGAGAACTGACTCGCCCTACGACAAAGGGTGAGACCGTTAAACACGGTGTAACACATAAAATAGTAACCAAAGGACACTTAGTGTTTGCGCGCCCATGACGATTAGCACCCGATAAGCTTGTTACTGCAAAACGCGAGTTGATGAAATGATAAAATTATGGGTCATTGAACCTAGCGACAGCGAGTGGTCCTCAGCGCTTCACATGGTGCCAAAGAAAAATGGCGATTAGAGACAATGTGGGGACTACCGTAGTTTAATTGCACAGACTGTACCCGACCGTTATCCGATTCCACATATACAAGATTTCACGCAGCGTTTAGCCGGCTCGAAGATTTTTTCAAAGATCGATTTGGTCAGAGCTTATTACCAAATTCCGGTCGAACCGTCTGATGTACATAAGACTGCCGTTACTACACCTTTTGGCTTATTTAATTTCACTAGAACACCGTTTGGTCTACGAAATTCCGGTCAAACGTTTCAGCGTTTTATAGACCACGTTACACGCGAACTTGATTTTGTTTTTGTATATTTGGATGACCTACTGGTAACCAGCCCAGTTCATAAAACGCATAAGAAACATCTACGAATTCTTTTTGCCCGACTAGCCGAATACGGAATTATAATTGGTCCTGAAAAGTGTCAGTTCGGTACAACTGAATTAAGTTTTCTAGGCCATCACGTTTGTGCCGAAGGAATTTCGCCGTTACCCAGCGCCGTTGACGCGATTGTAAATTTCGTAAAGCCCGAAAAGCAACGAGCGCTGCGTAGATATTTGGGAATGGTAAATTATTACCATCGTTTCATACCGCATTGCGCTGCGAAGTTGACACCACTAAATAATTTACTGACAGCTGCCAACGAAGGACATACAAGATTGTCACCGAAGTCAAATTTCGATTTTAAGTGGGATAAAAATGCAGAGTCAGCATTTTCTGAGTCAAAACAAATATTGGCAAACGCTACTCTTCTGGTACACCCAGATTCTACGGCTCAGATAAACATCACGTGCGACGCTAGTGATGTCGCTGTCGGTGGCGTGCTGCAGCAGTTTTTGAATGGTATGTGGCAGCCACTTTCGTTTTTCAGCAAGAAGCTGAATCTAGCAGAGACACGTTACAGCACGTTCGATTGCGAGCTTTTGGCGGTATACGCCACAATTAAACACTTTAGACACAATTTAGAAGGACGAAATTTCTTCGGTAATACCGATCATAAACCGTTGACATTTGTAATGTCATCCGTGACTGAACGCGCGTCCCTACGACAAACACGACATTTAGCTTTCATCGCTGAATTCACCACCGATATTAGATATGTAAAAGGCGAGACAAATTTCGTCGCTGATGCGCTGTCACGACCATCAGTGTCCGCGATAAATGATGGACCAGTGATAAACTATAAGGAGTTAAGTCTCGACCAAGCTAAAGACGCGGAATTCACGAGATTGAGACACTCGACTACATCCACTATGAATTTCAAACTACTCAAATCGTTCTATAATCAATTGATCTGGTGTGATGTGTCCACGGGACACAACCGGCCGTACCTTACCGCGAAATTCAGCCGAAAAGTTTTTTCAAGCTTACACGGTTTAGGCCACCCATCGCATAGAGCTACCAAACCTTTGATTAATACCCGATTTGTCTGGCATGGTATGAATATCGACATTGCTAGATGCTGTCGTACCTGTAAGGGTTGCCAGACTGCCAAAGTTTCACGTCACAACACCCCAGCTTACGAAAAGTTCACTGAACCTACCAAGCGATTTGATCATGTCCATATCGATATAGTCGGACCTTTACCCTATGCTAATGGCTTTAGATATCTACTGACTTGCGTCGATCGTTTTCCACTTTGGCCGGAAGCCATACCTATTGTAGATATTCGGGCCGAAACGGTCGCCGATGCTTTCTTCAGCGGGTGGATAGCACGTTATGGTACTCCAGCCACTATCACCACTGATAGGGGCGCTCAATTCGAGTCCAAATTGTGGGATAATTTGTGTAATCAATTCGGGATTATACAGAATCGTACCACGAGTTATCACCCCCAGTCGAACGGCATGGTCGAACGTTTTCACCGTCAATTGAAAGCCGCCATTATGGCGCACGAGTCACTGAACCCGTGGACTATTACGTTACCCGCTGTACTCTTAGGAGTTCATTCCGCAGTTAAAGAGAGATTAGGCAGGTCGGCTGCCAAGATGATATACGGGACAACCCTAAGACTCCCAGGAGAGTTTACGAAACAGTACACCGTCGATGCTAACACTGATTTGGAGAACTATTCAGACAAGCTATGCGTGGCCATGTCGCGTCTCCGTCTATGTCCGCCGCGTGACACACAACAACATAACATTTTCCAATTCAAGGAAATAGCTACATTCACGCATGTATTCTTGCGCCGAATCGCAATTGCCCCGCCTCTGACCGCCCCTTACGACGGACCATACAAGGTCGTCGTGAGAAGTGACAGAGTCATGAAAATCCTAGTGAAAGGCAAGGTTGAGACGGTCTCTTTAGATCGCGTTAAACCCGCACATCTCGAGTGCGAGCCTACAACAGGTACGAACATACAGCGTACTACGCTAAACAAACCACAGAGCTTGAAGACTACCAGGATCTCTAATAGGAATCCACAGAGTCCACCTAGACCTGGTAGTGCGGACACTCAGACGTCCAATAGGACGAGTGTTGAAACGAAAAAGTCGACAGCAGTCAGAAGCAGTAGCAAATTGGCCACGGTCCCACAGCAACTAGATGCTAAAGTCAAATTGTCTAACAAAGACAATACTTATATAGCGCCGCTTTTGCGAGCCCCCGCCGTATCCCGCGCTAACGGGAACGGTGGTGGTTTACGAACGTATTCCCGCATACCTTTACATCTACGGGGTAAAACCCCGGGTGCTGCTGACGCCGTAATCGAATCGAATAAAAGCAATCGTTCGAATATCGCTAATCGCGACAAAATTTCGACCGACACAACGGTGCGAAAAACTAGAGTCGGACGAATAATCCAGACTCCTGCCCGGTTCGTGCAGATGGTTCACGCCATAGTGGCGCCTAATGACATCTATGGGGGCCCAACCGCATGCACCGTATTAATAATGTTTTTAAATTCTAAATGAATATGCCAGGCCTGGCAACATTGTGTAAAATATGTAAAATTTAAATACATTTTTCAGCAAGTTAATTGCTAAAATACTAATGGAAATTTATGTTAAGTAAATGAATCGGTTGGTCGCAGCTTGCAGCATATAAATACGTACATACAGGACAGTTGGTGTTAAGAGGATGGGACAATTTTCATTTATAATGCTGCGACGTCAACCACCCACGCTGTAACCACACACGCAATAATTTTGCAACTATGCTTAGTTATAAGAGGTTACATATTATTACAACACCCGCTACTTGCACGATGCAGTCTCCTACACGTCAGTTGGGTCCTACGTTATCACTAACCCGGGGGTGATGTAGGATCCCTACTTCATTATTTTAATGTGGCGGTTATCCCAGTTTTCCCGGACGCGAGAATCTGTGGACGACTGCCTCGTTTCGGTACTTTGGTGCCGGGCGCATAGGGCCGGAGCCCATGCGGCTTTTGTACTTTTCCCGCACTTCAGATATTACGCTCAGCGACTGCGGACGTGCCGTAGGTCGCTCTCTCTGAGTCAAGTAGGACGTGTCGTGCGCGGGGTTGTACGTTGTAGTTGCCAGATGTCTAAACGAATAAACATGACAAGTGGAGGAAGAGTTTTGTAATTTACTTAGAACCGTCGATTCGACGGGGAGAGGAAGTTTATGTTATAATGGAGAATGTTGGGCAGTTTCTCTCGTTCACCATTATGAGCCCATACTAGAGACCCTAACGGTCACTCACAGGTATCTCTGGCGCGAGAGACTCCCCCATCTTCCCATAACGTCACCGGAAACCGTTTTGAATGGGAATTCGGTAAAAATAAAGTCATATAAGATACCCTCCCGAATACTTCATTGTATTAGCTAGCTCGGTGACAACAATGGGGGTCTGGAGGCCATTGAGTTTCACATAATTTATTAAACTTAGCCAACTTCCTCAATCGCTCTAGGTTCGTTCCCAGTACCCAGTCACATTGTCAAGACGTTGAACCAATGCTTGTCCGACGTCGTAAACGGTGGTCCAACATTAAATCAGCATGTGTCTTGTGTTAGCTGGGATCGACCTGTACAAAATACTTGCAACGCACACATCGGAGTTAGCAGCTGTGTTGGGTCAAATTTTGCGACGTTGACCCAACGCAAAATAAAAACAACATGGCGTCAATAGTGTGAGGTAACCATAATTTATTTTTTTGTTCGTGTTTGTTTTTTAATCCGTTTGTCTGTCAGCAGGGTTACTTACAAAGTAATGAACATACATGAAACTTTTACCAGAGGTGTTTTGCGGACCAAGGAACAATCTATTACATTTTGTGGATGATCCAGAGGTTTGCAGTCACCGACTGCCTGTCTATAGTTGATTAATATAATTCAAGGGATAATAATTATTTTGGAAAAAATGCTTATATATCTTGTTCATGAACACGCCGAATTGAACTATGGTCACGGTTTGTTTTTAACATAGTAATTCTGATCATTCTGGAGGCCTATAGAGGCCTACTGATCGTATGGTTTCGAAATTGTTCTTCTGTTAATTTGATGTTGTCTCGCTACCTGAAAACATTTGGTGGTTTGTTAAATTTATACAGTGATATGTGCTGATAAAAATACGTTGTTCTCCGTGGAAAAAACGGCAATATATGTATTTGCGATTGACGACCTAAAATTTCAAAAGGTCAAATAAGTGTCAAAAGTAAAATGGGGAAAAACAACGTAAAACATTTTAACTTTTAGGATATGATGCTTTAATGTGAGAATATGCCACTATATTTGTTACCATATGACACTCTATATATAAAGGGGTCAGAACAAAACCAAGGCTAAGTCAATTTGTCAGCTATTCGAGTTTGGGGTACCATGGGACAAAGAAAAAGAGTGTCATGTGTCTACCACAACATATCATAAAAATAACCAATTTTGAAGACATAAGCGGCCATTTTGTTCAGGACAAAATCAAGGCTAAGTGAACCATTTTTGTCCTGTGGTACCCCAAACTCAAATAGTAGAACAAAAATTAAAAATGACTTAGCCTTGGTTTTGTTCTCACCTCTTCAATTATTATTATTATGTTTATATGAAGAAACAGCAAATTTTCGTGCTACCATGTTAAGAAAAGGCATTGATTACAGAAATATTAAATAAAACAAAAAAATATATAAACTTGTCGACATTAGTAACCTTGTACTTCAGTTGTATTTATCCTTACCTTACCTAACTTATTGTTTAGAAGTGTGGGGAGGAGCTGGTGATGTATATTTATTGTCATTGTTTAAATTGCAAAAACGAGTGGTTAGGATAATGAAATCCTTACCCCACAGAGCTAACATTGAATCTATCTTTCTAGATTTAAAATTATTAAACATTTATCAATTATACAAACAGAAGATTTTATTATTTATGTTCAAATCTATTTGTGGTTGTCTACAAAAAATTGTTTAACAATTATTATATTCGGAATGTAGATATTCGTAATCATGTAACACGCCAGCAAAATAAACTGCACACATATAAATGTATGACATCTGCCGCACAAAAGGCCATCAGGTGTTATGGTGTTATTTTATGGAATAAATTTCCAAGCAAATTATGTTTTGATGTCAGTTTTACATGTTATAAACGAGCGTTAAAAACATTTATTTTGAATCAAGCATATTTTTTTGTTACAAATCACATCATCTGATGTATTATACATTATTTGTTCGTATCATGCACTTCTGCACTAGTCAGTTTTTGCAAATTCGAAAATGTAACTTTTTGATGGCGCATACGCCAGTGGGCGTGTTGTCCTCTTTGTCATTAGATGCGATATATTTTATGCCATATTTTATTTATTATTTTATCTGCATAATATTGTTTTGTTTTCATATTGTATTTCTAATGACAATAAATAACGTTACCTTTGAATTGAATTGAAATAGCTTTGAATTGAATTGAATTGCAAATCGCGTGTATTGACGCTTTTATATTTCATTGCCACTTCAGCCATAATTTCTGATGCAATCTATACTCATTTCAGTGACTCTATACCTTTTAAATTGTGTTTCTTATTTTACATAATTTTATATAAAATAAAGGCATTTGCAATTTTATCTAATGACTATTCTATGTTTGGTATGACAATAGGTGTTGACAATGTTAAATTCGATTACCCCTTCAGCCGTGTTTTGTTATGCAAGATAGACACTTCATAATAAATGAAATTCTGCATTTAATTGATTTTTACGTGATAATATATCTCTATAAATTTAATATGATAATTACATAGGTTTTGTTGTGTGTTTTAAATTATCTTTTAATGACGCTTGAACTTGGCCCCTGCAGCCGTTTACCTCTCATTCGTTTAGGTCCTATGAAAATTTTAATTCCCCTTTTTATATAATGTACGTATAAACTAAGGGCATTCGCAATAATATTTAATTACTTCTGTATTTCTAGGTTCAGTATGAGAAAAATACACATTTATTAGAATTTTAAATTGTCTCGCCCCTTCAGCTATATTTGTCGTGCAATCTATAGGCCTATCTATGTCATTGACTCTGTGATTTATTAAATTTTATTTTCCGCTTGACGTAAATTGATTATGAACTGAGGGCATTCACAATATCTAATCACTTCTGTTTTTGCTGTTTCGATCTGAAAATAACTTTAAATTTGAATTTAATTTCCCTTGCCGCTTCAGTCGTATTTTCTCATGCAATTTTTTTTATTTTAGTGCCCCTTAAATTTGTAAGTCCTATCTCCAATTTGTTGAAATATACCATGAACTAATTATAAGCGCCTTTAAAATTTATTAAATTGCTCACGTTTATTGCTGTTTTAGCATAGAAGTCGCTTTTATTGACGGTTACAAATTTCCTTGCGCCCCTCAGCCGTATTTTGTGATGCAATCTATGCCCATTTCATTGACCTTGTTTTTTTTAAATAATTGTATTTCCTATTTGACATAATTTAGCCTATATAAAATTAGGGCATTTGCAATTCTATCTAAAGGCTTTTGTTTAATTCTATTTTTAGCATGAAAATACCTTTTACTGACAATATTCTAAATTTCCTTGCCCCTCCCGTCGTATGTTGTCATTCAATACATACCCAGTTCAAAGTAATTGAAATTCTGTATTTTATTGATTGTTTACAACTGTGTTTTTAACGACACATTATTAACTTGCCCCTTCAGCCGTTTTTTTTCTGCTTTGATTAGGTGGTACTTTTTATTTTATTTATTGTTTTACATATTTTCACATGAAATAAGGTATTTAATATTATATGTAATTACTTCTGTTTTAGCATGAACATAACTGGTATTAGCGACTAGTAATTTTCTTACCCCCCCCCCCCCCCTCAACCGAATTGTACATGCAATCTGTTCCCATTTCGTATTAATTGAAAGAAATATATATATGATATATATATATAAGCTCATATTTTGAAATTTAATGTAAAAATTAAACACGCTTTGATGTGTGTTTTGTAAGTTAAACTACGTCTTATCTTCTAACGACTTTAATAATTGACTTCCCCCGTCGGCCGTTTTTTTCAATTTTGTAATTTTCCTCAACATTTTTTTCTTATTTTATATAATTTCACATGAAATAAGCGTCTTTTATATTAACCTTTCAACCGCCACATTATTAAATTGGGATTTTCAATCACTTGAAGTTGTGTCTCGCTGACGCGATCCACAACTTCAAGTGAGTGAAATTTATTCAGATTTGACAAAATGGAGGTCAACTATTTTTAAATTCTTGCAGATTGATGTCACATTTTATCTTCACCATATGAAAGCTGATATGCAATATTCTAATAAAAAATGTAAAAAACGAATATAATCGGTACCGGCGCTGTAAGGATTAAATGTAATTCTTTCTGGGTTTTTTATGGGCGACAAAGCAGAAACTGGCGTCGACGTTGCAGACTGGATGCTCAACTTATAGCCTGCCTTTGAATAATACATCTTGGACCGGAAAAACACCTTTAAATATGCACTTTTGCCCAAAGAATACAATCAAATATAGTGCTACAGCGCTGGCTAAAAATCGGCTACTCCAAAAGTTAGGTGCGGGTGCAGACTGGAAGCCCAAACCTTTACCAATGGATAAACAAATTGGCCGAAAACACTTCCTTAATTTTTTTTACAGTTTTAACAGAAAATAGCACCCTTCAATACAGTCTAGCATTGCTCGGGCGAATAAATACCCTTTGATATGCAGAGAATTGACATAAATTGGTTGAACATATATAGTCATATTACTCGGAATCACCTCCCCCACCCGGATGAATTAAAAGTCAAATACCTACATCCACCACCAAGGGTGCTCTCATAGATATCAGTTCGTGGTCATGCCAGTCCCAGCCATAAATTGTTTAGCTATTCAGATATATTATGTAAATACGTATCTGCTGGAATTTCAGCATATGTATACACGTATCTACGTAGAATCGATGACATATGAAATGAACGTATTTTTGTACAATGGGATTATCGAGTTGTGGGAAAGGGCCATCCTCTCCGACAACCGATCTTCTGTCTGTCTTTATCCCCGTCTGGGCGACGGCAAATAATAACTGCTTGACTCTGTAGTATTCTTAATCTTTCTTTATTGTTAGTCTTGACATAGTATTCCCCGGACAGAACGCGACGGCCTTAAGCCACGTGGCTGTGGCTGCGTGGATCAGACGACACGTCCGTCTACCACGGTGCCTGAGATGAGAGTGGTGCGCGATCGAGAAATGGCGGCAAAAGCTTGGCGTGGGCAAAGAACTATACTCTCCCTAGTTCTCTGGCGTGGGCGAGGCCGCTCGGGGAGTTCTGGAAACCCGAACGGCCAAAAGATCAATTCCTGTTGTAGCGGCTGACTTAGATATCACCTGGTGACTGTTACATGTAAGCCTATAAATAAGTCCATCTAATCAGTGAACGGCCCTTATATTCCGGGCTGTTAGGGTCAAAATAGAGCAAGTGTGTGCACTTTTGTAAGAAATTACCATTTTTTGTTCAAGATGATCAGTTACATGTACTCATTCGATCCTGATATAGCGCAGTCAATTCTGACACGACTACCACCTAATTAGCATCTAATTAGTATCCACAATTAGCAAAATCTGGAAGAAATCTGGAGAAAATAATATCTCAAGAATCGTTAGATCGATTTTAATGGTCTTGAGTTGTTTTATTCACTTAACACAATACAAGACGATAAAAATATTCCCGAGCTGATTAGTGGTCAAGGTCACGTGATGCGTCGGGGTCAAGGTCAGGTGTGAGCAAAGTTTAACAGTTCTGAACAAAAAAGCTAATATTAAATGTTTCAAAGTACATATAATTATTTTATTAAAAAAACATGATAGACCAATCCAACAGCCTTAATTTGAAGGCATGTTGTAATCTGTATTTCCAAAACCGTGATCATTATGATCTTGACAAGTGATCTACTCATGGGTTGTCTATACTACACATGCCTCATGCATGGATCGTCATCACAGAATACCTGGGGGATAATTTAGTAGATTTCAATTATTTTCTTTTAAAACATTTCTAATAATGCTCCTTATATCTTATGCACTATTTCATATCACATAAAGGTCAAGGTTAAACAAACTTCAAGGTCAAAATTAAAGTGAAACTAGAAATAGATTTCAGACCAGAATATCTCATTTTCGTCGTGCTACCGTCTGACACTCAAACATAATCAATCGGTGAATTTTAATTATATGACTGTGTCAATGGCAACGCGAAAGTGAAATTGAGTCTATGGCGACCACCATTCAATTACCAGGGGGGGGGGGGCAGGGGTTTTTAAAGTGGTCTAATAGTTTATTTCACATCCTCTCTGCAATATTTTATTTATTTCACACTCTTCCTAAAGCAAAATATTTATTTCACTTTCTTAGAATGTATTACGTACTCGTAAAGGGAAGTGCAAACTCATATTAATAATATGAACATACATCCTAAACTGAACACTGGCCTGAAAAAAAGGCAAAACTGATTTTCGTATCAGTTTTATTCTCTATATTCAACAAATATGTATCTAGAAGCTTTCATTTTGAAGGTTTAAATCGTAGGTTTCGATTTGTCAGTCTCACTTTGAACAAGTGTGAGAGCTCCTCTCACATAGACCTATCGAGATATAAATCTCTGGGATCCACAACATGCACAACGAACTGGAAATACATCGAGATGTCAGATCAACAAGAGTGAATTTCCACTGTGGAATGGAGCAAGTTTCCAGTATTTTTCATGCCGGTGTCCAGGTTTCACAAACTGAATTTCACACTACAGCCACACAACCTGGACTGCTTGAGGATAGGTGTTCAGCCTGATTCACTTTCTACAGAGCCCTACGAACTGGATTGGTCCAAGGACCGAGCACATTCATAACTAGCCATTTTGGTCAGTTATCTTGTTCTATGTGTTCTGCACACGTCGATGGCAAAAAGCCAAAGACTCTCACGATAAGTATTTTTTTGCATTCTGGAATGATTTCGTTGTCATCAATGGACACTCACTGAGCCAAACGCTACCGATGGGACTGCAGAGGGATGTGGTGTGGTGAAATAAGCTGACAATTTGTACTTTGCTGACATTTTACCTATCCAGAGAGGAAGGAGGTGTTTTCACATCCCAAATCATAACATGGAATGTTGAGAGAACACGCATCATAGGAGATGACATCCTCATCCTGATATAGGTCATGTAATACAATGTAGCGGAAATGATTCCTCCAAGCGCTACATACTGTTTATTTTTCAAATATATGATTAAAGCTATGAAAGCCAATATTTTACCAAATTATGGTGTAATTACCGAGTACTCAAAAATGTATCCGAGTTTCTATGAACATTGTCTTTTTAATGGGCGTTACCTCTTTCCGCACACCAATCCTTTGAGTGCTGTAGCTTTGGCACCTCTTAATAAGTATCTCTAACAACACCTTCATGTTTTATGGAAGCGAGTTGTCTCTCAACATAAGGAGAAAGACAGTAATTGGTACATATTCATCGAAATTATGTATATTGCATTTTGGTGTTGCGTGAACCTTTGCAGCTCAATCAATCAATATAGCATCGATTCGTTGAGGAATGTCTTGAGATGATCACATGCACCATAATGCAAACTGGCAACCAAGATGGCTTTCTGTCCTTCTAATGCCAGTCTTGAAAAGGTTTTTTATGTATTTTCATACTTGAAAAGTTTATTGGCAGTGCTTTCATGAACCTGACAAGTAATGTACATCTTTATTAGCATTGCTTGGCAGGGAAGGGTTATCACGCTTTCTGGGTATTGGAGTAGCTATTAAACATGTCAACGAATATTTAACATTGGCTGTACTGGCTGTGTAGTTTCTCCGGGTGATCGGATTAACATCAGAGCGCTTGAACATGTTAATGTTTGGATACTTTCTGTCAAATGCATCAGCAATACAGACCCTTTCTCCTCACCCTGCTATATCAGTATACACAATAAAGACACATTCTTCATCAATGCTGCTTAGTAGGCCTACACAATTATCCTTCAAGCCTATTTTGTTCGTGTAGATCAGTAACTGTTTTTATTAGTGAAATGTTGAGATTTAACATAAATAACTGTCCTTGGAGGTCTGGATCAAAAATCAATATTATGAACCGAGAATCACTGAGCATAATGGCAATAAATTGATTTTCAAGAATGAAACACAAAAATTAAATTTACACCCTACACATTTTCTGTGTTAGTGCTGTTTCCCAGAACCTGTAGTAGCTGTCACATGTTCTCTTCAGTAGTGTACAGGTGTATGCATATGCACAATATTGATAAACGGACAAAATACTGCATCATCGATTGTATCTTTAAATTGACAAGATCACCACGTGGGCTATTTTGCCATTCGTGTATGCCCTAGTTGCATTGAACCTATTTTTTATTGCTTAGATCAAAACATACTTTCATGTCGAAATTTGCCGAATCATACAATTACAAATTTAAATTTAGATTTAATAATTTCATCACAAAACACAAGGTTCCAAATATATTTGGAATTTTACCTTGTCTTTGACCTTGAAGTTATTGATTGACCTTGACTTTATGTGATATATAATAGTGTATAACTTTTTGTACCGCATTAAAATGCACAATTTATCAAAAGAAAAAAAAGAAAATAATAATGTTGATCGATTTGCATAAAAGACAACTTATGGGCGGACCGTTTGTCCAAACAATTACGACCCCGGCTTCTAGATAAATATTCAATTAAACCTTCAAAATGAAAGCTTCTAGATATATATTTGTTGAATATAGAGAATAATTTTAAATAATTTGACACAGTTAAATGAGCTAACCCACTCGGCAGACGACGTTATTGCGACGTTGAATCAACGTCAATGACGTTGATTCAACGTCGCAACAACGTCGTGTACCCAGTGGGAAATAATGTCCAAAATTGTCCAATTTTTCTCGATTCTGATTTTGACCTCGACACATCATCGACCTTGACAATGAATGATCTCAAAAATATTTTGGTCGTATCAATTATCCATCAAATCGATAACAAAACTTGAAATCATTGAAATCGACCCACCGATTTTTGAGATATTATATTCTCTGGATTTTTCTAAGATTTTACTAATTATAGATATGCCTACTTACTTACACTTTAAGTAGGTGTTAATCGTGTCAGAATTGACTGCGCTATATCAGGATCGGAGGAGTACAAGTTACTGATCATTTGGGCAAAAAATTGTAATTTCTTTCAAAAGTGCACAGAGAAACTCCTAACAGCCTGGACTATTACCATGTTGTTATATTAAGAGCCGTTCCGCGACACATGTGTGTACCAGCTTTTTGATGTTCAGTTTGGCGAGTTTCTTAGGAGGTGATAGTTCGTTTTTTAAAATTTCAAAAGGTCAAATAAGTGTCAAAAGTAAAATGGGGAAAAACAACGTAAAACATTTTAACTTTTAGGGTATGATGCTTTAATGTGAGAATATGCCACTATATTTGTTACCATATGACACTCTATATATAAAGGGGTCAGAACAAAACCAAGGCTAAGTCAATTTGTCAGCTATTCGAGTTTGGGGTACCATGGGACAAAAAAAAGAGTGTCATGTGTCTACCACAACATATCATAAAAATAACCAATTTTGAAGACATAAGCGGCCATTTTGTTCAGGACAAAATCAAGGCTAAGAGAACCATTTTTGTCCTGTGGTACCCCAAACTCAAATAGTAGAACAAAAATTAAAAATGACTTAGCCTTGGTTTTGTTCTCACCTCTTCATTTATTATTATGTTTATATGAAGAAACAGCAAATTTTCGTGCTACCATGTTAAGAAAAGGCATTGATTACAGAAATATTAAATAAAACAAAAAAATATATAAACTTGTCGACATTAGTAACCTTGTACTACAGTTGTATTTATCCTTACCTTACCTAACCTATTGTTTAGAAGTGTGGGGAGGAGCTGGTGATGTATATTTATTGTCATTGTTTAAATTGCAAAAACGAGTGGTTAGGATAATGAAATCCTTACCCCACAGAGCTAACATTGAATCTATCTTTCTAGATTTAAAATTATTAAACATTTATCAATTATACAAACAGAAGATTTTATTATTTATGTTCAAATCTATTTGTGGTTGTCTACAAAAAATTGTTTAACAATTATTATATTCGGAATGTAGATATTCGTAATCATGTAACACGCCAGCAAAATAAACTGCACACATATAAATGTATGACATCTGCCGCACAAAAGGCCATCAGGTGTTATGGTGTTATTTTATGGAATAAATTTCCAAGCAAATTATGTTTTGATGTCAGTTTTACATGTTATAAACGAGCGTTAAAAACATTTATTTTGAATCAAGCATATTTTTTTGTTACAAATCACATCATCTGATGTATTATACATTATTTGTTCGTATCATGCACTTCTGCACTAGTCAGTTTTTGCAAATTCGAAAATGTAACTTTTTGATGGCGCATACGCCAGTGGGCGTGTTGTCCTCTTTGTCATTAGATGCGATATATTTTATGCCATATTTTATTTATTATTTTATCTGCATAATATTGTTTTGTTTTCATATTGTATTTCTAATGACAATAAATAACGTTACCTTTGAATTGAATTGAAATACCTTTGAATTGAATTGAATTGCAAATCGCGTGTATTGACGCTTTTATATTTCATTGCCACTTCAGCCATAATTTCTGATGCAATCTATACTCATTTCAGTGACTCTATACCTTTTAAATTGTGTTTCTTATTTTACATAATTTTATATAAAATAAAGGCATTTGCAATTTTATCTAATGACTATTCTATGTTTGGTATGACAATAGGTGTTGACAATGTTAAATTCGATTACCCCTTCAGCCGTGTTTTGTTATGCAAGATAGACACTTCATAATAAATGAAATTCTGCATTTAATTGATTTTTACGTGATAATATATCTCTATAAATTTAATATGATAATTACATAGGTTTTGTTGTGTGTTTTAAATTATCTTTTAATGACGCTTGAACTTGGCCCCTGCAGCCGTTTACCTCTCATTCGTTTAGGTCCTATGAAAATTTTAATTCCCCTTTTTATATAATGTACGTATAAACTAAGGGCATTCGCAATAATATTTAATTACTTCTGTATTTCTAGGTTCAGTATGAGAAAAATACACATTTATTAGAATTTTAAATTTTCTCGCCCCTTCAGCTATATTTGTCGTGCAATCTATAGGCCTATCTATGTCATTGACTCTGTGATTTATTAAATTTTATTTTCCGCTTGACGTAAATTGATTATGAACTGAGGGCATTCACAATATCTAATCACTTCTGTTTTTGCTGTTTCGATCTGAAAATAACTTTAAATTTGAATTTAATTTCCCTTGCCGCTTCAGTCGTATTTTCTCATGCAATTTTTTTTATTTTAGTGCCCCTTAAATTTGTAAGTCCTATCTCCAATTTGTTGAAATATACCATGAACTAATTATAAGCGCCTTTAAAATTTATTAAATTGCTCACGTTTTTTGCTGTTTTAGCATAGAAGTCGCTTTTATTGACGGTTACAAATTTCCTTGCGCCCCTCAGCCGTATTTTGTGATGCAATCTATGCCCATTTCATTGACCTTGTTTTTTTTAAATAATTGTATTTCCTATTTGACATAATTTAGCCTATATAAAATTAGGGCATTTGCAATTCTATCTAAAGGCTTTTGTTTAATTCTATTTTTAGCATGAAAATACCTTTTACTGACAATATTCTAAATTTCCTTGCCCCTCCCGTCGTATGTTGTCATTCAATACATACCCAGTTCAAAGTAATTGAAATTCTGTATTTTATTGATTGTTTACAACTGTGTTTTTAACGACACATTATTAACTTGCCCCTTCAGCCGTTTTTTTTCTGCTTTGATTAGGTGGTACTTTTTATTTTATTTATTGTTTTACATATTTTCACATGAAATAGGGTATTTAATATTATATGTAATTACTTCTGTTTTAGCATGAACATAACTGGTATTAGCGACTAGTAATTTTCTTACCCCCCCCCCCCCTCAACCGAATTGTACATGCAATCTGTTCCCATTTCGTATTAATTGAAAGAAATATATATATGATATATATATATAAGCTCATATTTTGAAATTTAATGTAAAAATTAAACACGCTTTGATGTGTGTTTTGTAAGTTAAACTACGTCTTATCTTCTAACGACTTTAATAATTGACTTCCCCCGTCGGCCGTTTTTTTCAATTTTATAATTTTCCTCAACATTTTTTTCTTATTTTATATAATTTCACATGAAATAAGCGTCTTTTATATTAACCTTTCAACCGCCACATTATTAAATTGGGATTTTCAATCACTTGAAGTTGTGTCTCGCTGACGCGATCCACAACTTCAAGTGAGTGAAATTTATTCAGATTTGACAAAATGGAGGTCAACTATTTTTAAATTCTTGCAGATTGATGTCACATTTTATCTTCACCATATGAAAGCTGATATGCAATATTCTAATAAAAAATGTAAAAAACGAATATAATCGGTACCGGCGCTGTAAGGATTAAATGTAATTCTTTCTGGGTTTTTTATGGGCGACAAAGCAGAAACTGGCGTCGACGTTGCAGACTGGATGCTCAACTTATAGCCTGCCGTTGAATAATACATCTTGGACCGGAAAAACACCTTTAAATATGCACTTTTGCCCAAAGAATACAATCAAATATAGTGCTACAGCGCTGGCTAAAAATCGGCTACTCCAAAAGTTAGGTGCGGGTGCAGACTGGAAGCCCAAACCTTTACCAATGGATAAACAAATTGGCCGAAAACACTTCCTTAATTTTTTTTACAGTTTTAACAGAAAATAGCACCCTTCAATACAGTCTAGCATTGCTCGGGCGAATAAATACCCTTTGATATGCAGAGAATTGACATAAATTTGTTGAACATATATAGGCATATTACTCGGAATCACCCCCCCCCCCCCACCCGGATGAATTCAAAGTCAAATACCTACATCCACCACCAAGGGTGCTCTCATAGATATCAGTTCGTGGTCATGCCGGTCCCAGCCATAAATTGTTTAGCTATTCAGATATATTATGTAAATACGTATCTGCTGGAATTTCAGCATATGTAGGCCTATACACGTATCTACGTAGAATCGATGACATATGAAATGAACGTAATTTTGTACAATGGGATTATCGAGTTGTGGGAAAGGGCCATCCTCTCCGACAACCGATCTTCTGTCTGTCTTTATCCCCGTCTGGGCGACGGCAAATAATAACTGCTTGACTCTGTAGTATTCTTAATCTTTCTTTATTGTTAGTCTTGACATAGTATTCCCCGGACAGAACGCGACGGCCTTAAGCCACATGGCTGTGGCTGCGTGGATCAGACGACACATCCGTCTACCACGGTGCCTGAGATGAGAGTGGTGCGCGATCGAGAAATGGCGGCAAAAGCTTGGCGTGGGCAAAGAACTATACTCTCCCTAGTTCTCTGGCGTGGGCGAGGCCGCTCGGGGAGTTCTGGGAACCCGAACGGCCAAAAGATCAATTCCTGTTGTAGCGGCTGACTTAGATATCACCTAGTGACTGTTACATGTAAGCCTATACATAAGTCCATCTAATCAGTGAATGGCCCTTATAGTCCGGGCTGTTAGGGTCAAAATAGAGCAAGTGTGTGCACTTTTGAAAGAAATTACCATTTTTTGTTCAAGATGATCAGTTACATGTACTCATTCGATCCTAATATAGCGCAGTCAATTCTGACACGACTACCACCTAATTAGCATCTAATTAGTATCCATAATTAGCAAAATCTGGAAGAAATCCGGAGAAAATAATATCTCAAGAATCGTTAGATCGATTTTAATGGTCTTGAGTTGTTTTATTCACTTAACACAATACAAGACGATAAAAATATTCCCGAGCTGATTAGTGGTCAAGGTCACGTGATGCGTCGGGGTCAAAGTTTAACAAAGTTTAACAGTTCTGAACAAAAAAGCTAATATTAAATGTTTCAAAGTACATATAATTATTTTATTAAAAAAACATGATAGACCAATCCAACAGCCTTAATTTGAAGGCATGTTGTAATCTGTATTTCCAAAACCGGGATCATTATGACCTAGACAAGTGATCTACTCATGGGTTGTCTATACTACACATGCCTCATGCATGGATCGCCATCACAGAATACCTGAGGGATAATTTAGTAGATTTCAATTATTTTCTTTTAAAACATTTCTAATAATGCTCCTTATATATTATGCACTATTTCATATCACATAAAGGTCAAGGTTAAACAAACTTCAAGGTCAAAATTAAAGTGAAACTAGAAATAGGTTTCAGACCAGAATATCTCATTTTCGTCGTGCTACCGTCTGACACTCAAACATAATCAATCGGTGAATTTTAATTATATGACTGTGTCAATGGCAACGCGAAAGTGAAATTGAGTCTATGGCGACCACCATTCAATTACCAGGGGGGGGGGGCTGGGTTTTTTAAAGTGGTCTAATAGTTTATTTCACATCCTCTCTGCAATATTTTATTTATTTCACACTCTTCCTAAAGCAAAATATTTATTTCACTTTCTTAAAATGTATCACGTACTCGTAAAGGGAAGTGCAAACTCATATTAATAATATGAACATACATCCTAAACTGAACACTGGCCTGAAAAAAAGGCAAAACTGATTTTCGTATCAGTTTTATTCTCTATATTCAACAAATATATATCTAGAAGCTTTCATTTTGAAGGTTTAAATCGTAGGTTTCGATTTGTCAGTCTCACTTTGAACAAGTGTGAGAGCTCCTCTCACATAGACCTATCGAGATATAAATCTCTGGGATCCACAACATGCACAACGAACTGGAAATACATCGAGATGTCAGATCAACAAGAGAGAATTTCCACTGTGGAATGGAGCAAGTTTCCAGTATTTTTCATGCCGGTGTCCAGGTTTCACAAACTGAATTTCACACTACAGCCACACAACCTGGACTGCTTGAGGATAGGTGTTCAGCCTGATTCACTTTCTACAGAGCCCTACGAACTGGATTGGTCCAAGGACCGAGCACATTCATAACTAGCCATTTTGGTCAGTTATCTTGTTCTATGTGTTCTGCACACGTCGATGGCAAAAAGCCAAAGACTCTCACGATAAGTATTTTTTTGCATTCTGGAATGATTTCGTTGTCATCAATGGTCAC
The DNA here is from genome assembly GCA_964017125.1 of Flabesymbios commensalis. Taxonomy (NCBI): domain Eukaryota; kingdom Metazoa; phylum Annelida; class Polychaeta; order Terebellida; family Flabelligeridae; genus Flabesymbios; species Flabesymbios commensalis. The sequence continues at coordinate 40,836,997 of OZ024914.1, read as the reverse complement.
TCACTGAGCCAAACGCTACCGATGGGACTGCAGAGGGATGTGGTGTGGTGAAATAAGCTGACAATTTGTACTTTGCTGACATTTTACCTATCCAGAGAAGAAGGAGGTGTTTTCACATCCCAAATCATAACATGGAATGTTGAGAGAACACGCATCATAGGAGATGACATCCTCATCCTGATATAGGTCATGCAATACAATGTAGCGGAAATGATTCCTCCAAGCGCTACATACTGTTTATTTTTCAAATATATGATTAAAGCTATGAAAGCCAATATTTTACCAAATTATGGTGTAATTACCGGGTACTCAAAAATGTATCCGAGTTTCTATGAACATTGTCTTTTTAATGGGCGTTACCTCTTTCCGCACACCAATCCTTTGAGTGCTGTAGCTTTGGCACCTCTTAATAAGTATCTCTAACAACACCTTCATGTTTTATGGAAGCGAGTTGTCTCTCAACATAAGGAGAAAGACAGTAATTGGTACATATTCATCGAAATTATGTATATTGCATTTTGGTGTTGCGTGAACCTTTGCAGCTCAATCAATCAATATAGCATCGATTCGTTGAGGAATGTCTTGAGATGATCACATGCACCATAATGCAAACTGGCAACCAAGATGGCTTTCTGTCCTTCTAATGCCAGTCTTGAAAAGGTTTTTTATGTATTTTCATACTTGAAAAGTTTATTGGCAGTGCTTTCATGAACCTGACAATTAATGTACATCTTTATTAGCATTGCTTGGCAGGGAAGGGTTATCACGCCTTCTAGGTATTGGAGTAGCTATTAAACATGTCAACGAATATTTAACATTGGCTGTACTGGCTGTGTAGTTTCTCCGGGTGATTGGATTAACATCAGAGCGCTTGAACATGTTAATGTTTGGATACTTTCTGTCAAATGCACCAGCAATACAGACCCTTTCTCCTCACCCTGCTATATCAGTATACACAATGAAGACACATTCTTCATCAATGCTGCTTAGTAGGCCTACACAATTATCCTTCAAGCCTATTTTGTTCGTGTAGATCAGTAACTGTTTTTATTAGTGAAATGTTGAGATTTAACATAAATAACTGTCCTTGGAGGTCTGGATCAAAAATCAATATTATGAACCGAGAATCACTGAGCATAATGGCAATAAATTAATTATCAAGAATGAAACACAAAAATTAAATTTACACCCTACACATTTTCTGTGTTAGTGCTGTTTCCCAGAACCTGTAGTAGCTGTCACATGTTCTCTTCAGTAGTGTATGCATATGCACAATATTGATAAACGGACAAAATACTGCATCATCGATTGTATCTTTAAATTGACAAGATCACCACGTGGGCTATTTTGCAATTCGTGTATGCCCTAGATGCATCGAACCTATGTTTTATTGCTTAGATCAAAACATACTTTCATGTCGAAATTAGCCGAATCATACAATTAAAAATTTAAATTTAGATTTAATATTTTCATCACAAAAAACAAGGTTCCAAATATATTTGGAATTTTACCTTGTCTTTGACCTTGAAGTTATTGATTAACCTTGAACTTTATGTGATATATAATAGTGTATATCTTTTTGTACCGCATTAAAATGCACAATTTATCAAAAGGAAAAAAAGAAAATAATAATGTTGATCGATTTGCGAAAAAGACAACTTATGGGCGGACCGTTTGTCCAAACAATTACGACCCCGGCTTCTAGATAAATATTCAATTAAACCTTCAAAATGAAAGCTTCTAGATATATATATGTTGAATATAGAGAATAATTTTAAATAATTTGACACAGTTAAATGAGCTAACCCACTGGGCACACGACGTTATTGCGACGTTGAATCAACGTCAATGACGTTGATTCAACGTCGCAACAACGTCGTGTACCCAGTGGGAAATAATGTCCAAAATTGTCCAATTTTTCTTTATTTGATTTTAACCTCGACACATCATCGACCTTGACAATGAATGATCTCAAAAATATTTTGGTCGTATCAATTATCCATCAAATGGATAACAAAACTTGAAATCATTAAAATCGACCCACCGATTTTTGAGATATTATATTCTCTGGATTTTTCTAAGATTTTACTAATTATAGATATGCCTACTTACTTACACTTTAAGTAGGTGTTAATCGTGTCAGAATTGACTGCGCTATATCAAGGATCGGAAGAGTACAAGTTACTGATCATTTGGGCAAAAAATTGTAATTTATTTCGAAAGTGCACAGAGAAACCCCTAACAGCCTGGACTATTACCATGTTGTTATATTAAGAGCCGTTCCGCGACACATGTGTGTACCAGCTTTTTGATGTTCAGTTTGGCGAGTTTCTTAGGAGGTGATAGTTCGTTTGAGAATCAATGATTAGTTAGAAAAAGCTTATTTCAGCATCTCTGTACATATATATATGTACACAGTTTTGCATCACTGATATCGGTCCGATATTACGGTAGCAAGAAAAGTCGAAACGATACCAACGATACAGTACGGGAAGATGGTCGACTTGCGAATTTCACCATACATATGCGTGTACTAAATTATACAGTGGTGCCAACTATTGACGGGAAATGGAACTACGATTCGTCAAATAAATCATCATATTAAACAAATTATTATTATACCCCTTCAATCGCTAAATATTCCAGGTTTGATAATTTTGGCCATAGAATTCTTTACAATATTTATATTATATTTCTATTTGGAGAGGAATTAACTGCTAATTGTACTTTGTACTAATAAAATGAATATTATTGTTATAATACGGCAGATAAGTCAACAATAATTTTAACGATGATTTAAATTTATTTATGGCAACATTTGTATTAAAGGCAGAAGATATATCATTCCTTATAATGGTAGCTCCCTTATTATATTTATCGTTCTTTTAGAAAGTATTCAGATTGTAGGCCTATTGTACTTGTGTATTGTATTATTCTTTATCAACATTGAGTCAGGTACCCTAGGATATATACGTGATGAGCATGTTTATACATAAATATACCAATAAAATCTTCCTACTTTTCTTTAATGTGTAATAATCTAAATTGCTGGAATATTGGAGTAGAAGTTTCTGATGAGTTTGGTGTATTATTCTTACTACCCGTTTATGTAACTTGATTATCTGCTGTAAATGTACATAAGCAACCACACCCTATATTCCAATACAATAGAAAAAATATGGATATACAGAACAATTATACAATGAGAGTAATGTGGTAATGTTTAACTGAAGCTAAAACAATTCCGCTACCCTCAGCTTTTTTTATTTTAAATATTTTTAATGTGATGACCAACCAAACTAGGAATCAATATGAACTCCAAGGAATTTAGTTACTCTAATTTTTTAAACAGATATTCCATTTATCTGCACATCATTTCAAACGTTAGAGATTTTAATTTCATGTTTTAAAGTACATGTAAATACAATACATAGTGAGTTTTCTTGGTATTTAAAGACAGTTTGTTAAATGATAACCAGGATACACTTTCTTCTATCTCTCTTTTAATATTAACCATCAAAACACCAATGTCTTTCTTATTAACAAAATCATTCGTATCGTCATTAAATGGTATTTGAATTAGAGTTCATATCATTTATTGTTTACTGTTATCAGACGTTTTTACTTGTCACTAAGCCAATTTCCATAAATAAACATTCCATATCATCATCCAGAGAGGCCAAATCATCACGTATCTTGAACTTTATATATTATTATCAATATATAAAGCAACACCACCACCCTGTTTCGATAATCTAGCTGTGATTATGAACAGCAGTGTTTCCTATGATACATGTATCAACATCATAATCCTAGAGCCAAGTTTCCCTAAATCAAAATATTTTAAATTTGTGATTAATATTTTGTAAAAAGTCTGTAAATTCACTGTAATTTGTATTGGCACTTCTGACATTATGATGGATTAGTGGAAAATAGGATGATTGTATAATATGAGACGGTGTTTTAGCATTTAAACAATCTTTAAGAAACTACTTTTACTACTACTTTCACCCCTAAGTAAATCCATTCGATGCATTAATATTTGCACATCAGGTAGGCCTACATAAATTGAGACTCACTGTCAATATTACTATCGAATGGTCTAAATGCTGTTTTCTCCAGTTTGTCAATTGACTAAATACAATGGCTAGTAGCCATTCTAGAATTTTCAGTATATTCAGATGCTCATTATCATCTTCAATATGTTTGAATGGTAAAATTTTACAACAATTTCTGCACGTCCAATTATTTTACCGATAGCATTATATTTTTCATTTATACATGTTAAATGCACGCTACATGTACACCATGAACATTCTTAAGGGAATTCCGTAATTATCTTGTAGCATATTCGACTGTTAATTTAGCGAAGAGGATATTGTAGAGTTACGGTAAACATTTTAAATGCCAATTTTGAATGTGAGTTGCAAAGCCAAAATGAAAATAGACTAGATCTATATGTATGTTAAATAAGAAAATTAGACAATAAACTGTCTTTCTTTAAAAAACAAAAAATGGGTACAACGTACACAAATGTATTGGCACAGACAGGGATGGGGGAGGGCTACTCAGCAAACACAGTGTGTTTAAAACATAAAAACAAACACAACGCGATGAAACAATGCTGGGTGATGTTGGGCCAGCGTCGCAGACAGAGGACCAGTAATACTCCAGCATTGGTCAATGTCTCGTGTTAGCTGGATGTGACCTGATCTCTTGTCAGTTTATACGGCGCTTTAACCACTAAAGTACTAAAGCGAAGATGGCGATTAAGTATTAAAAATAACTAAACAACACATAACTGGATAAAAATAAAAATTTAACCTCCGTCAATCTATATTTTTCTGATTTTATGAGGTAAAATATGTATTGTTTTTCATAGCATCATGTCATAATTTCTCACCGTAATCTGTAAAAATTATGCTGGATAGCGTCGCAAAGCATTGAATGCTTTGAGACTCTATCCAGCAATGATTGGATCCAACACCGTGGAGCAGCACTGATAGTGATTTCACGTAGAGTCGACTATGTTATTGTAAACTGTCTTTGATGATACTTTTATTTTGTCTGCTAATGACAGCAGCGAATTTCGTCTCCTATTCAACTACATGTACATCCCAGCAAACACAAAGCATTTGTATAACATTTGTACGACATCGGCCCAACGTCTTCGACGTTGGTCCAACATTATACAAATATCATACAAATGTTTTGTGCTTGGTGGGATGTACTAATATTGCTGTAACAAAGACAAAGCTAAGGAAAGACTAATTAATATAAGGGCCAAACATATCCAAACAGGTCGAAATCTTTTTTGTACATTTCATACAATTTTGCGATGTCAGTGTCTGAAATAATGTTGTAATATTTCCACCAATTTCTTACGGTGCCTTGCTCTCTGAGATTTCGTTTATTTTTACTGAAAGTCAATCCGAGATGCTTGGCGAGGACGTTTTTTTGCTCGAAATTCCACTCGTAATATGCTACGAAGTCATATTTTAAAGTGCAAGGCGAGCACGCCTCGTATATCGTTTTCCACGGGTAAAAATGAGATGGTGAATTAATGACAAATTGGATGAAATGTTTAAAGATGATATCTACTGTGATATTTGTATTAGCGGTGGTGTCCCGCATCATCTCCATGTAAGTTTTGAAGGGTAATATGTAGTCCACATCACCTTGGCTGTACGTTTCGAGGTCAAACTTTTTGTACAAGGACACTAGCCTTTCAAATGGGTGACGAACGACAAGAAACGTGAAAAACCTCTCCAATCGGTCACCCATCATTCGTACTTTATTATTTCTGCTGTACTTGGCTGCTACGCTTAGTGATCCAAAATTGAGAAGATTTTTGTGATCCAGAGGCCGGTTGTTCACGGCGTACAGCCAGGCTCGAGATGTACTGTAAAGAAGATCACAAGTCAGCACCTGCTTCTTATCAGAAAACGCCAAGTTCTTCAAAGCTCGCGTGGGCATGTCCAGGATGGACGTTACAGTTTTGTTTAACTTCATCCTGATGCACTTTTCTCTCAAATTCACCGGACTTCCAGGAATATCACCGCCATTTTCTTCTCCAGTGTAGGCTATAATATCACGGGTCCCTGCAAAAAAATATTCGTTTAAATGTTCGTTATTAACCCAACGCCATGAATGAGACAACTCTGGATTGTTATGCGTGCTGTAATTAAATCCTTATGTGGTAATTGGGGTCATACATTTTCAAGACAACATTTTATCAATTAAGAATTTTGTAGCATTTAACTGTAATATATATAAGGACCGTTATTGAAAGTTTGATATGATATGATGATGACGATATGATATAATGACGATTGATACTCGATGATGTTTTAGGTTTTATGTATAGGCTAGTACATGTTTATTCAACAATATTGACATAACAATATTTATCGTGTGACGACCCCACCCCTCAGAACGTTGACCACGCTGCTCATTCGGATGGGCCTACAACGTGTCCTCAACGAATGCTGACGACCCATCTACTTTAATGATTTTTGCACAGTGAAACATCCAACACAATCGCTTTGTTTGGTTTTACCGTTGATTTTTCGATCGAGTTATACATGATAATTGACAAAATCAAAGCCAGGCAATTCTGAGAGATAAATTATTTCTTGTCTTCGGTCTGAAAAATATGAGCTCACGCGTTGTGATTCTAAGATATTATAGGTTTGAGCAATCAATTTTATAGGCTCGGGACATGTTGGCAAAGCTCGTGCCGGGGTTGGTGCTGGTGTCACTGGTCTGGCCAAAAGTAGTAAGATTAAAATAACTGTGTTATGTTTTATAATTTGCTGGTGACAGGCGAGGAGAAAATTGTGTGAACAGCAAAATTTATTTTAAATTAATTATGTCAATGGTGGTGGTTGTGATTTGCTGCTTTTTTTAGCCAAATTTGGTAAATAAATCAACAACACAGAGAGAGTCTAAACATCACCAACATTGCTAAGACGTGCAAAATGAAACAAGTGATAAAATTTGTCGCTATATTTCAATGTTGAAATATGTATAGGCCTACAATTTCAGATTATGTTCCGTTCTTATTTTGCAGAGGAGCTCAATTTGTAGTTTGTAATCGGTCTGAGGAGTATTATTGTTTTCTTGCAGATTTCTTTTATCTTTATTTATCATTATTAATATCATTTATTAGCTGTTTAGCTGTTTACTCTTCTAGATTACACGAAAGTCCAAGCTCGAAATTAAACAATTGTATAATTCACCCACAATTTCAATTGGGTAAAATGCTATAATTATAATTCATTAATTTGAGAGCAAATACGACGAATAAACACAAATATACCAAGCGCCTTTGATAGAGCACGTGTAATTATGATTCCTAACGTCAGATTAGACCTTTTTTTTAAATCAGTCATAAGAAATCGTATGTTGTCATAGTCCAGAGGTTTTTCTTTTACATCACAACTATACTGGGTATAATAATCCCTGACGATCGATGAAGATCATAAAATTATCGGTGGTGAATCTTCTTGTATGGTATGATGAGTGACATTTTAGACATATCCCTTTCACGCCCATACGGCCCCTGAGGGCCGGTGAAATATGACGTCATTTTTCAAATGCCCGTATTTTGCTTTCACAAGGCTTTTAATTGCCACAATACATTTAAAATTGTATAATTTCGGCCAGAGCCAAGCCATATTGTTCACTTCTGGATAGGCGCGCAATATATAGAAACATATGTGTGGCAGTTCCCCAGAATCATGTGAAGTGAAATGACCTTGAACGGGCCCTGAGTACCTGAAGAGTCTAACCACATCCCATACTAATAATGATATCCATTTTGATATCTTCAAAATGTCTTGCAAGCCTAGCGTTAGCTACTGAAATTACTCCTTTTTTACATTTTATTTCGAAATTATGAAATATTTCTCATGGATAGGGTTAATGGTTGTTGACGTATATACCCATAGCAACAACAGCTACTGATATTATATTGAGGATTCGTTGTGAAACATGTTCCACGGACATCTTACAATTCTATTAATATATAAATAGATAATTATTTGATATTAATTTGATCTCGTGCGTCTTGAAAATTTACAATACATAAAATTGTGTACTGTTTCCATGGAAACCGTTTCTAGGGAGTAAGGGTGCGTCTTCGAAGGGTATGATAAGAAGCTTGTGTTGATCCCCCAAGTGTTCTCCATTTGCGTAGAAATTATCATGTGCATTGAAATAACCGTTTAAAAGATATTGTAATATTTGTATTGAGTTATTATTTTTATTTAAATTTTATTAAAAAACTCGGGCTGGAAAGGGATATGTAACATATTTTATGCACCATGTAACACATTTTAACCCTTACAGCGCGTGAGTCGAATTTAGACGTCAACATCTGACGTCTGTACGGATCTTCAGAGGCAAAAGGCAGTATCTGCTTACTTTACAAGTAAGCAGATACTGCTTTTTGAATTTGCAGAGCATTGTTGACCGTCTAAAGTCGGTCCCCGCACTGTAAGTGTAAAGCGGTGAGAGGTAACCAAAATCCAAGAACATATTACAGGGTATCGAAATCAGGTTTTTCAAAATCCATTACACTTGGGTATTACGTCCCCTTGGATATGAAAGGGTGTATCTTCCACTTTGTAAAGTGGTAGACGACCCTTTGATATCCAAGAGGACGAATACACTATTGGTAGCAAATCACAGCTTAAAACAACAAACGAAGCAATTGCTAGTGGTTCTATGTGGATAATGATAGGGTTCGTCGCGCCCAGTAATTATTTGGTGGACACACGTGGGCCAAACACATTGCTCGTCTTGGTCGAATCCGAGCATGGAGCTTACCGTATGCGTTGATAATCCGCGACAAGGAACATAGATTGAGGAGTATGAAGATGACACATTGCACCCGTCTCCAACAACAAAAATGCATTTTATTCGAGGTGGCAGATTGACAAGGCGCACTTCTGTTCGATCTGAAACAAATAAAAACTCTGACTTAACCCTTGACCCTCTAACCGCCGGTGCCGCATATATTCGGGTTTTCATTTTTTATTAGCACATTAAGTACCACCTTTTAAACATGTGACAAAGATAAAATGTGACATCAATCAGCACTATTTGAAAACAGTTGACCTCCATTTTGCCAAATCTGAATAATTTTCACTCACTTGAAGTTGTGGATCGCGTCAGCGAGACACAACTTCAAGTGGGTGAAAATTCAGATTGAATAATTTAGCGGTTAAAGGGTTAAAGCGCGTTTTTTTGTACAAACCATGGAGACTGAAGGGTTTTTTCCAATTTGAAATCATCATCTTTGGCTTGAGACGTCAGAATCTGACGTCTACAGACGTCAGATTCTGACGGCTAAAGTCGGTCCCCGCGCTGTAAGGGTTAATTTAAAAAAAGTCCCAAGTCTGAAATAAATCCTATTCTTATCGAATGGCTGCTATGTTCCCTTACAGCGCATGGTATCATAGGCTACTCCACAGCTAGGACCTCCATGTATTTAAACCATTTGAAGCACTGTGTTTGCACAACTACGATGCCAAACAGCCGGATGGGATTACATAATCCACTAATTTTCAGTCACTTGAAGTTGTAGATCGCTACCACTTCAAGTGACTGAAAATTTAAAAACGAGTCTCATCTGAACTGAACCAGCCTTCGGAATCTACCTGTATGGAGACTGCTGTTTATATGTATGTGTATATGTTATGCAACAAATATTTTCGATTTGTGGATTGCGTAGTAGGCCTATGTACCGAAATTGTTATTATTCCTACCACATCACCAAAAAGATTTGCTGATTCAGAGGAACAATTTTGTTATCTGTATATCCAAGTAGTTTACAAATTGTTTAAACAACAGGCTCGATCATAATAAAATTCACACTTTATGTCTACTATTGTATATCACCAGGTAGTTTCTGCACACAAATAAGTAGGATATTCTGTAAACATGATTTATTTTCAAAGGATTGCAAACAGCAATATTGCCACAAGTTGCTTTCCTACATACAGGCGTACATACATACATACATGGTCATATATACACGTGATACATACAGAAAAATATTATTAATAATAGCAAATACAATATCAAACCGCGAAAAAAAATACAGAATATGATACAGAATATGATAAGTAAGAATGAGTTAATTAAAGATACAATGAAAAGCAAAAACAAAATTATTACTATGATAATTTAGGTGGAAAAGCGTTTTGAGCTACTTATGTAAGCTTGTAAAAGAGAAAATATATTAAAATTTGTATCTTCAGGAAAATTATCTGAACCGTATAACAAAATATTCAACAATGACTGTTTATTTTGCATTACAGCCGTAGGAAGTAATGCAGTCAGACCCTCAATCAGTGCTTGTCTTTGGGCGGCAAATGCTGGGCAGAAAAAAATATAGTGTCTTACATCTTCTCTAGCATAGTTGCAAGAGTCACATGACATATTGCTGATAAATCCATATTGAAAGCGTTGACTGTTTAGAGCGCTCAGCCCCAATCTCAACCTACAGTGATGAACAGACGCACGAGAAATATAAAAACGGTACAAGTTAGGGTGAAACATGTCAACTTTTTTGTTCATATTAACAATGCAACTTTTAAAAATATAAAATGATGTTGCACCACGAATACCAACAGGCAAATTATTCCAGGCTTTAATAGATGAAGGTACGAATGAATTTCGGGTGCTTGATAGTTTGGCATATATTACTGGTAAACTATTGTTAGAAGAGTTTCTGGTATTATACCTATTTTCAACTGCCGCTGGTAGAAGAGAATGCAGATATGGAGGACTGATCTGGTGTGTCATTTTAAACAGCTGTATAAGTTTGTGGTTTAGTCGCCTCGTTCTGAGAGATTGCCAGCCAAGCTCGGCTAGCAACCTATCAGAGCTAGTGTGGCGATATGCTCCAGTGCACACCAGAGCAGCCCTCCTCTGTACCTGTTCAATTGCTATTGAGTCTCGTACTGTACAATTGTCATAAATAATATCACAATATTCAATAATGGGTAGTACCATACTTTTATAAAGTGAACAAAGGGTACCACGGGGCAATTTAAATCTTACACGATTCAATAGAGCAATTCGCTTTGAAGCTTTACAAATACATTTTTCAATATGCTTGTTCCATTTAAAATTACTAGTAAACACAAAACCAAGGTGAGTATATTGATCAGTTCTTTCTATCGACGTGTTATGCAAATAAATAGGTGGATAATTAGGGTAATTATTCTTTCTGGTGATTATCATGTACCTGGTTTTGTTGGCATTAAAAGTTACTTTCCATAATACACTCCATCTTTCAATTTTTTCCAAATCTCTACAAATTTTACCGTTTGATTCTGCAGAGTCATCAAAACAACCAAGTAAAGATGTGTCGTCTGCAAATAAGTGTACATCACATTCTAGGTTAAGAACAAGATCATTTATATAAACAAGAAAAAACAGTGGCCCGAGAATTGACCCTTGGGGTACACACGAATTTGTGTATAACCATTGCGAGGAACAACCATTCACTACAACCCGTTGGAATCTGTCACTTAAATAGCTTTCAATCCACTTTAAAGCATTACCCGTGATGCCCATTTGATTAAGTTTAAATAAGAGACCTTTATGCCATGCTTTATCGAAGGCCTTGGAAACATCAAGAAAAACAATACATGCATCATGTTTACCATCTAAAGCATTTGCAATTTTCTGAGTGATGAATACAAGCTGATTCACAGTGGAATCGCAGTGCTTAAATCCAGAATTTTTGTCTGTCAACAAATTATTGTCACCTAAATATTTGAATAGTTTCTTATAAACAACCTTCTCCATAACCTTGGATAAATTAGATAACAGTGACACAGGTCTATAGTTAGATACTAAATGACGATTTTCTTTTTTGAAAAGAGGTACAACATTTGCACCTTTCCAAGTAGCAGGAAATATACATTGCGTAAAAGACATATTAAAAAGACGAGATAATGGTTCACATAGGGACTGGGCACACTCTTTTAACACTTTGTTACTGATGAAATCAGCACCCACAGCTTTATTTGAATCTAAAATAGACAGCGCTGAAAAAACTTCTTCTGGAGTGGTACTGAAAAGGTCAAGTCTTGTGTCTGTTATAAAATTAAAAGCCGGTAGCGGATCAGCCACTGAATGCGCTGACATGCTACACTGCTCTGCAAAATAGGTGTTAAAACTCTTAGCCATTTCAGTGCTGTCGTCAATTAGTCTATCGCCACACATAATATTATGGATTCCATTAGACACTTTGTTACCATAAACCATTTTAGTTAATTTCCAATATGATTTCTGCGAAGTATTTGGATTTATTAATTTATCTGATATGTTGGTATTAAATGTATTACTGGCTTTACGAAATGCAGATTTAGCTTCACGCCGCTTATCGCTAAAATGTGCATAATGTTCAGGCAAACCAGTACGTTTGGCGCGTTTATGAAGACGTTTAGCCTGACGAAAAAATTTACGTACTTCACTGGTCATACCAGGTTTGTCGCCCGGTCGAACCGTTACAATCTTTGACGGTATACACAGCTCTGTAAAATAGTGTAACATATCTGTTAAATTATCTGAAAGAACATCAATATTGTCTGTTATAGAAAAAAAGGTATTCCATTCGATGGATAACAACATATTATTTAAAAGTTCATAGTTTCCTTCGTCAAATAACCACACTTTCCTCTTAATATGATTTCTCTTTGAATATGAAAAATTAAATGAACCATACACAACGCCATGATCGAGGTTGTCTATAGGTGGGAGTACACCAACATCAAAAAAATAGCCAGGCGAGTCTGTAAAAATCAGATCAAGGAGGATATATATACGGATACGTAGGCATATACTGCTGATTCTAGGGGCTTATGTTACTACTATAGTATCAGATGATGTTGATAATTATTGGCATATCTGTCATAAAAATAACATTTATTTGGCTATTTTTTATTTACTCAAAGACATTCAGTTATGCGGTGCGTGACAATAATTATTAATTGTATAAACTTTAACCCTTTGACTTCCAGGCCGGAGTGCATGCCAGGATCCAGATATACTGGTGTAGGAGTTCTATTTTTCGTCATTTGAAGCTGGAATTGCTAACGCAATTTCCAGCTTCAAATGACGAAAAATACATAAATGTAGTATATATTTGACGAAAATTTGTGTCATTTTATGGTTACGTTCATTGACGAATGACGACGGAAATTTCCGTCATGTATGGTTGTGAAAAGGTTAAAGAATAATCGTATGTGTCAAAAATATCAATATGTTACAGAGTAGCTTATTCGATATCATAACTCTTATCCTGCTGATCACGACTATTGTCGTTTTTAATCATCTGTTTTATTATTCGACCGGATCACTGTTATTGGGAACGGAATGTGTGTCTAAACATCAATTTTTGCAAATATTTGTGCTAAAATTAAAAAAAGATGAGTAGTTTTCAAACACTTGAAGTTGTGGGTCGCGGTAGAGAGGAACAACTTCAAGTGGGTGAAAATTTAAATAAATTAACTTAGCGGGCTAAGGGTTATTATATCAAGTAGGCCTAGTAGGACCCCTTTTCATAATTCACAATATAGCATTCACTTACGTATAATTACTCAACAGAACAGTTAATTGTAAGCAAGGGATCCGTTTGGCTCTTCTTTGATGAGTTAATCGACATATTTATTTATCATATTTATAGTTAGTATTTAAATTTAAAAAAGAAGTGATAGGCTATAGCGTAAGACATACGCTTCATTTTTTGCATTAATAAATCTAATATAATTATATTGGTTAAAAATTATCGGGCAGGCGATATCCATTATAATATGGCAGCTTCAGCTCAGGATAAAGGTTAGAAATAAGTTACCCAGGAAAGAAAATAATACAGAAAATCAATCTTACCTCACATGCTGTATAATAAATGAGCACAACTTTCATGGACTGGTGAGATCCAAATCGTAGCTGATTTGCTTGTGCAATCGAGGAGTGTCGTGAACTGTCAATAATATGAGCTGGTAATTTAATTAGCTGGATGCCGCATGTGGCACTACGCTTGACTGAGGAGACCAATTAGCGCCACCCCAATGCGGGGCCGAGGTTAGGGGCGGCCGAGTGTACCCCGCACAGCGTGTCACAATCACGCAAACACGAGACATTCAGCCAATGTTGGTACAATGTTGGGCCAGCGTCGTAGACGCTGGGCCAACATTGTACCAACATTGGCTGAACGTCTCGTACTTGTTGGGAACACGTCCTATTGGCACCATGGTTTAATTTTGGTCCGCCGTAGCCGACGGCGGACCTGCATTGAAACGAACAATGTGGGCACTGCTTTTAATACAGGATTTTCATGGTTGAATCCTCACAAATGGATTTAACGCGGACTCAAACTGACTGATGGTTGCCAGCGACGGATCCAGGATTTGAAGAAAGGGGGGGTGGCGGTGGTTCTTGGACTAGTTAGGAAACTTTTTTAACTTTTGGCGAAAAAACGGGGGATCGTTGCCCCCCCCCCCCCCCCCGAATCCGACCATGGTTGCAGAAACCTATTACCGTTTTAAAATCGATCGGATGACAGAGTAACGTACTTAAAAACGGTACAATTTGAGTTTAGAGCCCTGCCATCGTTTTAAAGCAATGACGAATTTTTGCTATTACATAATTTCAAATCATTTTTTTCTTACCTAAATGGATGAATTTCTGTGAATTCATCGGCGTTATTCAATGAACAGAATAACAGACTCGCACTCATTTTACAATGCCCAATTATTATGGATTTCCATTAACATTATGCCTACATTAAACTAATATAAAGTTTTCAAGGCGTTTTACTCGTTACAATAAAAAAATGTTTTCTGTCACATGGCAGATTTAATATGGAACTTTTTTTATAATGACATTTCATAAATAATTATATATCATCTGCCAGATCTGTGATGCTATAGATTTATTATTCAGTTTAAAAGGAATAGCTAGGCCGCCGTGGAGCAACAGCTGAAAATAATGACAACATCATTAATTATTGACCTCTTGCTTAGACCGTTGGGAGGTATACCTGGTTGACTGCATGGTTGAGATATCTGAACCTGTCAATACCTTCACTATGTTCACCTCAACGAACCTTGCCAGCACTATGGTGACCTAATATTGTTTTAAAGCTGGTATAACATCCTCTCACAGTGGAACAATGTTAAACCAGCAGTTCCCGAAATTGTGTGGTAATAGCACTCAGCTACCGTAATTGAACGATTCACAATTGCTTAACGTGGTCTTACTCGCGGGGGGTCGTCCCAGTCCGCTTCGCAGCAAACACGAGAAGTTGGCCCAATGGTGCATCAATGCTGTTCCACCGTCTACGACGCTGGCCCCGCAATAATACACAATTGTGCCAACGTCTCTTGATTACTGGATTCCAGTTGAAATTATTTCTTTCCTAAACCCGTATCCTGCTCATCACGACTATTGTCGTTTTAAATCTGTTTTATTAGTTGGAAATGAAATGACTGTGTTCATGTTCGTAAATATTTGTGCTCAAATTAAACAAATATGGGTAATTTTCATCCACTTGAAGTTGTGGGTCGCGGTAGCGAGACACAAATGTCATGTATTTACTAGGAGAGCGATTTAAATTGTAATAGCTGATTGGTTAATGCATTGTCTATTGTCTTCTTAAGTGGCCAAGATCACTTTGGTAGTGCCTGAGATCACTTTTAAGTGGCAGTGATCACTTTTCCAGTGGACAAGATTAGTTTGTTTATGGGCGAGATCGCTTTTGTGGTGGTGGAGATAACTTTTAAAGTGGCTGTGATCACTTCTTCTGTGGCCAAGAGAAATTTTGTATTGGCTGAAATAACTTTTAAAGTGCCTCTGCTCAGTTCTTCATTGCCCAAGATATACTTTGTGGTGGCTGAGATAACTTTTAAAATGGCTGTGATGACTTCTTTAGTGGCCAACATCACCTTTGTAGCGGTGAAATAACTTTTAAAGTGGATGTCACCATTTCTTCCGTTGCCAAGATTACTTTTGTAGTGGCTGAGATAACGTTTAAAGTAGTTGTAATCACTTTTTTAGTGGTCAAGATCACTTTTGTAGTGACTGAGATAATTTTTAAAGTGGTTGTGATCACTTCTACGGTGGACAATATCAGTTTGTTTGTGGCCTAGATCATCTTTGTGGTGGCTAAGATAACTTTTAATGTTGCTGTAATCACTTTTTCAGTGACGAAAATTATCTTTGTACGGGCTGAGATAATGTTTAAAGTGTCTGTGAGCACTTCTCCAGTGGCCAAGATCACATTTGTAGCGGCAAAAGTAACTTTTAAGTGGCTGTGATGACATAGTCGGTGACCGAGATCAATTTTGTAGTGGCTGTTATAACTTTTAAAGTGGCTCTGATGACTTCTTTTGTAGTCATGATCACTTTTGTAGTGACTGAGATCACTTTTTTAGGGACTGACATTAGATTGATAGTGGCCAAGATCCATTTTGTAGCGGTTAAGATCACTTTTGTAGTAGCTGAGATCACTTTTAAAGTGGTAGTAATCACTTCTTTAGTGGACAACAACACTTTTGTAGTGGCTGAGATAACTTTTAAAGTGGCTGTGATCACTTCGTCAGTGGCCAAGATCACTTTATAGTGGCTTAGATCATTTTTTAAGTGGCTGACACCAGTTGGTTAGTGGCCAAGATCACCTTTGTAGTGGCTGAGATAACTTTTGAAGTGGCTGTGATCACTTCTTCAGTGGACAACATCCGTTTGTTTGTGGCTGTGATCACCTTTATGGTGGCTGAGATGACTTTTAATGCGGCTTTGATCACTTTGTCAGTGACCAACATCACTTTTGTAGTAGATCAGATCGTTTTCAAAGTGGTTTTGATCACATCTTCCGTGTCAAGATCACTTTTGTAGTGGCCGAGATAACTTTTAAAGTGGTCAAAATAATTTCTTCAGTGGCCAAGATCACCTTTGTAGTGGATGAGATTATTTTCAAAGTGGCTATTATCAATTTTTCAGTGGTCATGATCACTTTTGTAGTGACTGAAATCACGTTTTCAGTGGTTGAAATCAGTTTGTTAGTGGCAAAGAAAACTTTTGTAGTAGCTGAGAAAACTTTTAAAGTGACTGTTCTCACTTATTTAGTGGCTAAGATCACTTTTGTAATGGTTTAGTTACTTTTTAATGTGGCTGTGGTCACAAGTTCACTTTTGCAGTGGCTTAAATATTTTTTTCTGTGGCTGACAACTGTTTGTTAGTGACCAAGATCAGTTTGTTTGTGGCTAGTGGTCACTTATTCAGTGGTCTAGTTGACTTTTGCAGTAGCCTAAATATTTTTTTCCGTGGCTGACACCAGTTTTTTTTGTGGTCAAGATCATTTTGTAGTAATTCAGATAATTTTTAAAGTGGCTGTTATCAATTCTTCAGTGGCGAAGATCACTTTTGTAGTGGCTTAGATACTTTTTAAATTGGATGTTATCAATTCTTCAGTGTCCAAGGGCACTTTTGTAGTGACTGAGATTGCTTCTAAAGTGGCTGACATCAGCCTGTAAGTGTCAAAGATTACTTTTGTACCGACTGAGGTAACTTTTGAAGTGGTTGTAATCACTTCTTCTGTGGCCAAGATCACTTTTGCAGTGAATGAAATGACTTTCAAAGTGGTTATTATCAATTATTCAGTGGTCAAGATCACTTTTGTAGTGACTGAAATTATTTTTTCAGTGGTTGACATCAGATTGTTTGTGGCCAAGATCATTTTCGTAGCTGCTGAGATAACTTTTAGTGTGGCTGTAATAGCTTCTTCGGTGGTCAAGATCACTTTTGTAGTGGCTGAGATAACTTTAAAGTTGTTGTAATCACTTCGTCAGTGGCCAAGATCAGTTTTGCATTGGATGGGACAACTTTTAAAGTGGCTGTGGTCACTTCTGTGGTGGCCAAGATCACTTTTTCAGTGGATGAGATAACCTTCAAAGTGTACTAGTCTTAATCTGCCCTTCTTTTTTTAGAAATAAGCATATCCATCCATATCATGCATGTAGTATAGGCTAGTTCAAGGCTGGTCTGAGGCTGAGCCACAAAACTATGATAGGCCGACGCCATATTATCTTCTGTTCTAATTGTACAGTAATTTAACAAAAATGGTTCTGATCATTTTCTAATAATTATGTTGGAAACGCTGTTAGTGTTTTTCAAACATATTAGATCAATCTTAAAATATTTTAATTGTGGTCACTAACTCACATAATCCTTTAACTGTTCAGTTATCAACAATAGGCGTATTGAGCGACCTTACAAATAAAATCATTTTTTCAGTAATGACGGCACTAAGTTGCATACTATTTTACTGCAACACATCAGATCACTCCGAGCATGGTTTTATTGTCTTTATTGACCCTGAAAACATTGGTGTTGAGACCATTTTTGTTGCGTGATCTGGGATATTGACCAAGCCATAAATAGATATGTATTTTTCGGTAATGGCGGCGCTAATTTGCATACTAAATTTTCTGAAACACATCAGATCACTCTAAAAAACAGTTTTGTTGTGTTCTTTGACCCTCAAAACATGCATGTAGACACCATTATTATATCGTTATCTGTGATATTGACCGAGCTATAATTAAATATACATTTTTCGACAATGGCGGTACAAATTTGCATAGAAATGACACGTGGGACCTATTTCCAGCTTGCAGCTGGTTAACATAGCTAACCATTTTCTACGGGGTTTTCACAAGCTCGCTACACCAAATAGAAGTATATTTCCGTGGGTGCACGGTAACCCTCGCAAATATACTTAATCCCACTAGCCTACACGTGTCGGCCCTGAGTCGCTTAAAATATGGTACTAACGGCATAAAAATATACAATTTTTTTGTTTTAAGGTATTCTATGCTAGCTAATATATCGATTTCTTGGTACAACACCAGCAACTGGAAACTTATGATCTACCGGCCACTAATAAAAAAGGCACGGCTTGGAAAACATTCACATTTCGTTTTTTTCAAAACCATGTGGTTTTCGAAGATTATTCTAAATTTAGGAACAAAGAGAAACTAAATTAGAAAATTAAACAGCGAGACTGAAATGATAACATAATTGTGTGTCATCTGATTTGTGATTTTATGTGAAATATACATGTATGTTACATAGAGAGTTGTGACAGATTGCTTAGGTTTTTTATGCTAGAATATCGCAAATAATGCATATTTTCGGAATAGACAGTACCCTACTTCAAGGTCAGATTACAAAAATCCCTCTAAGCTGCGGCCTCAGGACCATTATTTTTCGGAATCCAGAGATGCTAAGCTTTAATTTGTTATATAACACATAATGTTACTTTTTGTGGCTGGGTACCCATTTGTACACCATTATTAAAAAATAACAATAAAGGCATGTAATCAGCATGGTGAAGAGCGTATGATGACTTCATATGGGTTACGACACTGGTAATTTTGTGGATCAATTTCTGACGGCCGTCAGTGATCCAAGGGTGGTATCGTCACTGGTGAGAACGTTGCTGAAACCAGGGACGTGAAAACGTTGCTGAAACCAGGGACGGATCAACATGTGGGAGTCCCGGGGCCCACTTGAGAGAGATCTGAGGCCCCCTTTTACAATTATCCCTATTGCATAAAATACCACACACTACCCAGCAAACACGGGGCATTCATCCGATGCTGTTTCAATATTGGTCCAGCGTCGAAGACGGTGGACCAACATTGAAACAGCATTGGGTGAATGCCCAATGTTCGCTGGGTAGTAGTCTAGGCTAAACCATAATACCGAAAAAGAAGCACAATTGAGCTGTAAATCTTACACATGTACATTTTTATACACATAGAGAAAATTGATTAAACTTTTTTTCATGAAAAACTATGGTACTAGCACGATAACAGAGGTGGACAATTACAATGTTATAGGTCTAGCAGCTTTTCTTGATTTATTGTATAGCAAAGTCACTGATAATTCCACTGAAATCCAACTCACGCAGTATACAGTGCAACCTGTACATACCGGACCCTGTACAAACCGGAATCCTGTCTATACCGTAATAATTATTTGGTGCAGAATTAATTACACTCAAAACTATACTAATTAACCCTCTCCAAACCGGAACCTGTGTACTCCGAATACCGGACTCATTATTTTCCCCAAATGCATAAAGTGTATTGTATTTCACCTGTCCAAACCGGGACCGATTTTTTTTTTAGAATTTTGAAAAATCGCAAGCGGTGCACTAAGGGTTAAACAGGGGGCGACAAGGTGACGTAATGTTCATCCTGCTTGTTATCTGGTTATGCAATGGGGAAGGTGCGAAGTTAGTGCTGGTAGCACCTTTATGGCGTTAGAGGAACTACTATAGCGCCCTAACTTGGTAAGATATTTTAACAACATAATGGATTATTAAAATAATCGGTTAGTAAAATATTGTAACAAAATCTTTGACTAATAAAATATTAAAAAGTCGTATCAATTCATAAGCATATCAGTGCATTAAACAATAATTCTCACATACATTAGACTGTGTTTTGGGATAAATTTATTCTGTTTGTGATATTTAATAGCCCAATAAATAA
The DNA here is from genome assembly GCA_964017125.1 of Flabesymbios commensalis. Taxonomy (NCBI): domain Eukaryota; kingdom Metazoa; phylum Annelida; class Polychaeta; order Terebellida; family Flabelligeridae; genus Flabesymbios; species Flabesymbios commensalis. Next base: position 40,816,415 of record OZ024914.1, on the reverse strand, counting down.
ATAAATAACGGTAGGTAGACCTAAAATATAAAAACATTTTTATTCTTTCATCGCTCGATTATTCCCATATTATTTTTTGCTCTTAGTCAAGGCATTAATTGTATTAAATGACATAATTATACAGTATCGGAGCATTTAGTCCAACGTCATACATTCCAGAAAATATATAAAAGTTACCAAACAAACGAGTGTTGTCATGAAACAGTTAAAAAAATTAAACTGCTGCAATATGATTAACTCCGAAGCAAAAGCACAACTTCTCCTACTACCGCTTTGATATTTAAACGGACTGATGTCGGTATTAACAAATATGCTCCGTGTTTGAAATGTGTGACGGACGATTACAAGAATTTAATGTTATTTTAGATTATGCGCTAAAAAATCAATGTTTATAAAATGACAAATGCGCCCCGTGTCTAAAATATGTGACACACAATTATAAAAAAATGATAAATTATCACGGACACAACATGCATACCCGGTACTAGATTTGCTAATCTATGTATACTAGCTGTATTATGTGTTTTATATATGAATCATGTTTGAAAAAATAATGTATGAATTGATTATTATATGCTTATTATTTTAATATAATAAAACATCTTTAAAAAAAAATAATATTATATCAATTTATTTGCATACATCCACCTATCATTTGTAGATCTACCGACGACACATCCAGAATTATAACACTCATGTCAATTGTACAAGTTATCTGTATCTGTATACAGTAGTCCCCCTCTGATACGACTTCCATACTGCCAAAGAACCAAAGTCACATCAGAGGGTTAGTCGTATCTCAGAGGGGTGAAAAAAACTCTAGAAAAAACGTAAAATGGGTAGAATTTGATGTTTAAGACAGCCCCTTTAAACACCGCCATTCTCGTTGTGACACGATCAGCGCAGTTGACAGCCTGTGTTAATTACCGGTTCTAACGGTAACACGTAATTTAGAAGTACTGGAAGTGGCTTGTGTTTTCATAAGCATTAATGCAGTGTTTGTCTCCACATTTCAATATAGCCCTATGCTTTATACTACAAAACATGTGACACTGACTCCATTCTGGCCCAGCATTAAAACAATGTACCGTACAGTGCCGCTAATAAACCGTAAACGTGCCATGTAGGCAGACGCAGTTGAGGCTCGTTTATTGTGCACTAACGTAAAGCGCTTGGGTGATATTTAACAGCGCCGCGATATTTATGGATGAAACACTAATCAATCTGTCTGAGTCAATGATCACTGAGTCAGGGCAATGACCATATGTAGTCATTACTTTTGTTGTAAGCTAAACTGACACTCCGCGGCCTGACACAACTCATTGTACAGCCTAGTAGAGCCAACTTAATCAAAGTGCCGATATCAGGTGTCAAAAAGAGCTGTGATAGATGAAGGCTGACACTGTGCACGCTATGGCTTGATCTGTTAATGCGTCACACACATCATACTCCAACTCAACCCGAAACACTAGGATTGATCAAAAATACATTGGATTGCCAAATAAAAATTTAAAAACAAATATTATGGATGTACACTGTATTCTCATTAAAATAGTCAATGGCAAACAGGCGAGGTCGGCGTCTTCTATGTTGACCAGAATTGAAGACAATACCGACTACGCACGCACTAGCACAGATATTATCTTCACGTGTATACTCTGAGAGACTGTAATGCACGTGACTGTGAATATGGACGGCGCGAGACGTTGTTGCAGTGTTGTTTTAATGCTGGGCCATTGTCGTCAATGGCGGCATCGGTTTGCTCGTGGAGCTTACCCCGTTTACGTTTATTCCCAGGGAATTTAGACTGCTAAACCCTGCCTCATTTTCAAAATCAATAACTCTGCAATTTTAGGAGCTATCATTATCTAATTTATATCATTGTTTTCAGCATTAAATAAGCTTTCTGGTGATATTTATGACATGTCCGTACGGTCATAATTGAAAAAGTTAGGTATTTGAAGTAGGATGTTTATCACGCCCCGCTGACACACTGACACCTATGACGTCGGCTGCTAATTATAGGTGTAATGCACCTTGTAACGCCAAGGGCGCGTTGTATGTTAACTGCACCCATATCAATAAATATATACATTGAAAACCCCATTTAAACATGGTTTTAAATCAATAACAGAAAACGTATTTAAGATATAGTAAACATAGTTATATCACCGGAAAGCATTTTTCAGCCACTATAATGTGATATGCGTCCCTACGCTGTTACTAAAATACTAAAGTAGTTATACATTTAGTCGGCTAGAGCCATCAAAAAGTCCTATCTTGTCAGTGCAGGGCCGGCAGACACCTGCAGACGTGACAAGTCTGTGAGCAGCTAATTTAAATAAGTCGTATCTTTAGAAGGATATTTCTATCTGGTACGGTGATTTGAAGCTACCAGTACACATCATACCCACTTCATACCACGCTGTACCAGCCTTAGTCCGACAGTGGCTTAACATACGTATCTGCTGTGCTGTATTTGACGGTATGTACACACAAGCAGTTTCTTCAGACTGTTCCGCTTAGCAGCTAATTTCAAAAAGTCGTATCTTTAGAGGGAGGTCGCTAGGTAGTGCCATGATTTGAAGGTCGCATGTCGTGGGAGAGGGGGAGTGCATTTAAGGGGTGCTTAACAGTGTAAAGCACGCCGGTGCTACGAAAAAAAGTCGCATAATAGGAGAAGTCGCATCTGAAGGGGGTCGCATCTGGAGGGACTACTGTATTACGTGGCAGTACGCACTATTGTGCTATCGCGCCACGGGAGTAACTTAGCAAGGCCTGTTATCATTCATGATATCATTCATGGCCTTATATATGTGCCAAGTACTCCATATTGTGGATTTTTTGGGGTCTCGCCGGATGGAAACTGCGCCTACGTCCATTGAGGTTCTTTTACGTCCAACTCAAAGTCAGTCAGACGAGCCATCTGATTTACATGGTTCTCTGAGCCCCACGATAGTGTATACGGCACCTGGCAGTCCCAGGCGGTCACCCATCCACTTATGAACCGGGCGCGACGTCGCTTAACTTCAGTGATCGAGCAGATATCGATGAGCGAACGCCGTATTCCGTATAAACTGTTATCGTTGTTTGTTCCTCTCCGAAAGCAAAAACCCTCTCCAAACCGGAACCTGTCCAAACCGGAATAAAAGTTTGTCCCCAAGGCATTCCGGTATGGACAAGTTTTACTGTATCTGATTCAATGCACATGTTTCCCAGGCGAACACAATACACTGACCCACTGCTGTTTTAATGTTGGGTCAGCGTCGTAGATGGCGAGGTAGCATTAGTTCATTGTACCTGTGAATGCGAATGCGGTTTAGCTGCACTATGCTGAGTCAAACAGGGTGTCAGTTTCTAACAGGGAGTAAGAGTGATAAAACATTAAAAAACAGTCGAAATAATCAAACAACCAATCAACTATAAAAACGTGACATAACATAACTAATCCCCATTTATACACCCCTCCTAAAGCCTAATGAGCCGTGTCTGTTCATGCGTGTACGAGGCTACATTAACGCCACCTGATGGAGGTGTTATTATGTATACACAGCGTAGGCGCGCTAATAACTGTGACAACACCATACATGCCATATTGTCATTTCACGGCTGATTGCACTCAGATCAGTGATCAGACAGATTAAACAATGCCCCAGCCGAAAATTGGTGTGAGGCCCCCTATTGGTGGGAGGCCCGGGGCCCGGGCCCCACGGGCCCCCCCTTGAATCCGGCCCTGGCTGAAACCGATGCTTGCCGAGCTGAAGCAGAAAGATGAAAGTTAGAGAAGCTTATAGTCGATGGGCTGATTTCTATAAATTTGAATTTCGCCTAGCTCTCATGACAATTATGTTTCTTAGTCTCATTTTGAAGATAAATATATTACTTTTTATTTGAGACCGGGTAACCCTATGAAAAATTGTCCGAGAAATCCTATGAAAAATGTTAAATCCAAATAGATACCTGCCCTCTGGTATCTGAAAATAATGAAAAATAGTGCTTCATAATTTTTTAAACCAAATGTATTAATTCTAACATAAATTGATGCTGAACCATAAAAATATAGTGCATTTTTTTAAGTGAGCTTAAATTTTACTATATAGACCCCTTACCCTCTAGGGGTTTTCTATTTTTGATTACTTAAAAAACCGTATGCCACGTCAGATTAAAGGATTTTTTTCAGATAACCCCATGCAATGTCATACTTTGTCATATACCATGTCATATTTGTTCTATTATTACATCGGACATGCAAAAATGTCAAGAGAAGGCTAAAATTGAGCAAAATATCCGCGTATATAAAAATAGATAAGTGCTGAAATAACTCACATAGGTCCTATACTGTTTATTTGAAAATGGTAATACTGCAAATTACATGTTAATGCAAGAGCTCATATGTATTGATAAAATTACATTTAGTATATGTATGTATACATGTATATAAATAAATATAAATTAACCATTAAAGCGCCAGGTCGGATGGAAATTTGTACCCACTTGAAGTTATCATGGTTATGTTCCGTTATGTCAAAACTCAACATTAGTTGTTGTTTTTTAATTTTTACATAATGTGCGTTGATAAAAAATAAAAACAATAATAATAGTCGTGATTTATGATCAATGGGCTACATTGTTTTTAAAAATAAATTGAGAAAAAACAATTAGCCACATTTGAAATTTAAGAAGTATCATGTTTTAATGTGAGAATATGGACTGTTTAGTGAGGACATTTGCTTAAGTGGGGTATTGGGATGATTGCTAATAGTATTACTTTTTACTCCCATCCGGGGAGGGTCACAGGGATCTGTTTTGTCTGTCGCATGCTTTGTAGAATGCCTCCACAAGCCTGGCCATAATCTTCAGACGGATTGCCAGTGGCGTACCCTGGCTCCTTCGTTCGACAACGGTGCTAATGCAACTTCCGTATCAGTGCAGGCGCTGTCAGCAGTACAGGCACTGATGTTAGCCGTGGTAGCCTTGAAACAACCGACAGAGTGTTAGAAATTATGTGTATAACGTGGGATAAATGGAGTTAGTCCAGTCATTTTGTGGCCATTTTTCGGATAACCTCTAAATAATTGCAGCAGAAGGTTTTTCACTGCAAAACGTCTCATTAGTACCCCTAGAATGACATATCAAAACTTTGCTCCGATAGAAGAATGGGAAATATATTTTTTTGAGGTACAAAGAAAGGTGTCGTTTTATGTATTTTTTGGTGTCATTTTACATTTACCGCAAATCAACTAATGGTCATTGAAGACACAATTTTGGTAACTAAGCCTATTTTTTTCACTTCATAGTAATCACACCATGCCAGATACATTTCGGAGATATAAATTAAAAAAAATGAGAAAAATGTTCTAAATTTTATTTGAAATTTGGTGTAATACTAACTTATTTGAAAGAGATTTTCTCCGATTATAAATACTTAAACTTAGGCCTACGTACAGATCTTTTAGTCCAATCATTTTTTGGCTCTTTCTGGATAACTACAATCAAAATACAACATTTTTTAACGGGATATATCCGGTTGAGGCCTGTAGTGTTTGTAAATAATACTCCAATACGGAAAGGGGGATTTTTTATCTGGTGGTTTTCAAAATGGTGGTGTTTTATACGCAAAACAGTTTTTCAACATTTGATATGATTTGTATTTTTTTCCAGATGTTTTGAATAAATAAAATATTTTGTGACAAAACTTTTAAAATAATCATTTATTTAAAAAAAAAAATTCATAGTTTTTTTTTTTTTTTAATATTTTTCGCGAGCCCAACCGTGGCTCATTTATTTTATTTTATGCAGTGCGAGTGCTGTGCATGTGCAGTCTGTATATATGTGGGTTTGACACAGCAGGTCCATATTTTTGTCGTGGGACTACTTGACAGGGCTGTGAGACCAACTTCTTGTCACTTCGTCCGGATGTAATCAGCCTGACCTCAATCCGACTGACCACCGAACTTATATCCCAGAGTTACCTGGGCCCGGCCATCACAAGTACCTGCGGGCCCTTGGTAGCTAATCATTCACACATGGTTTATGGCTTCGAGACACTGTGTCGAACTCACCATGGGTTGGGGCCGGTCGTAGAAAAATCCCCGTCATGTCCGATGTGGGATTCGAACCCACGACCTCCCGACTTCGTGCCCGCAGCTCTAACCACTAGACTACGGCGGCCGGTTTTTTCATAGTTATTAAAAAATAAAAACACAATTTATTCTTCTTCAGACTCTTTATCGCAGTCGTTATCTCTATTCAGAGGAGAAGCCGAATTCAAACTTTCTCCACATGCATATGAACATTGTAGTCCATGTTTCTCAAATGTGCACTTGCCAGTACTGCAACCGGCATTGCAATAGCACCTGATAATCTGCATTAATTTTATGGGTGCAGGTGACAGAGAAGTCTGAATGGGTAGCATTTTACCTTTCTTAATCTTTCAGCCCCATGCTTCCGGCACAAGTCTGCTTGCACAGCCTTTCCAGTCTTGAGGCTGACCATGTACAGTCGGACAGCTTACTTGTTCACAAAATCGCATATAGCGGAGTGCATCTAGAGCTTCACTTGGCTATCCATTATAGCGAGAAACAAAAAAACAACAATCCCCATGGCCAGTCCAATACTGTTGCTCCTGTAATAGCATCATCGGCTCCTGCAATACTGTTGTTCATGTTGTCAAAGTCACTGGCTTCTCAAGCACTGTTCCTTCTGTTACCAACCTCCCTCGCCCCTCCAGCACTGATTCTCATGTTGTTAATCAACAGCCTCTCTGACCCCTCCAGCAATGTTGCTCCTGTTGTTACCAGCCTCTCTGGTACCTCCAGCACTGTTGCTTCTGTTGTTAACAGCCTCTTTGGCCCCTCCAGCACTGTTGTTAACAGCCTCTTTGGCACCTCCAGCACTGTTGTTAACAGCCTCTCTGGCCCCTCCAGCACTGTTGCTCATGTTGTTAACAGCCTCTCTGGCCCCTCCAGCACTATTGTTCCTGTTGTTAACAGCCTCACTAGCCCCTCCAGGACTGTTTCTCTTGTCATTTAAGACTGTTTCTCTTGTTGTTAACAGTCTCCCTGTCCCATCCAATTATGTTGATCCTGTTGTTAACAGCTTCATTGGCCCCCCTCCAGCCCTGTGGCTACTGTTGTTAGCAGCCTCCGTGGCCCCTCTGATACTAATGCTCCTGTTTTTAATAGACTCTCTGCCTCCCAGCCTTGTTGCTCATGTTGGTAACAGCCTCATTGGCCCCTGAAATAGTGTTGTCAAAGTCCCTCGCCCCTCCAGCACTGATTATCATGTTGTAAACACCCTCCCTGGTCCCCCAGCGCTATTGCTCCTGTTGTCAACAGCCTTTCTGGTCGCTCCAACACTGTTGCCCCTGTTGTTAACAGCCTCTCTGGCCCCTCCAGCATTGTTTTTCCTACTGTTAACAGGCTATCTGGCCCCATCCAACATTGTTGTTCTTGTTGTTAACAGCCTCACTGGCCCTTCCAGGACTGTTTCTCTTGTCCTCCACAATTGTTTATCCTGTTGTTAACAGCCTCGCTGGCTCATTCAATTATGTTGCTCCTGTTGTTAACAGCTTCTCTGGCTCCTCCAATACGGTTGCTCCTGTTGTTATCAGCCTCTCTGCCCCCCAGCCCTTTTGCTCGTGTTGTTAAAATTTTATCTGGCTCCTCCAATGATGTTGCTCCTGTTGCTAACAGCCTCTCTTCCCCCCCCCCCATCATGTTGCTCCCGTTGCTAGCAGCCTCCCTGGCTCCTCCAATACTGTTGCTCCTGTTGTTAACAGCCTCTATGACCCCTCCAGCACCATTGCTCCTGTTGTTAGCAGCCTTCATGGCCCCCTCTAATGCTGTTGCTCCTACTGTTAACAGCCCTCTGGCCCCTCAAATGCTGTTGCCCCTGTTGTTAACAACCTCCATGACCCTCGAATACTGTTGCTCCTGTTGTTAACAGCCTCTCTGGCCTCTCCAGCCCTGTTTCTACTGATGTTATCAGCCTTTATGGCCCCTCCAATACTGTTTCTCCTGTTGTTAACAGCCTCTCTGGCCCCTCCAGCCCAGTTTCTACTGTTGTTATCAGCCTTTATGGCCCCTCCAATACTGTTGCTCCTGTTGTTAACAGCATCTCGGGTCCCTCACATGCTGTTTCTCCTGTTGTCAACAGCCTCTCTGGACCCTTTAGCCCTGTTTCTGCTGTTGTTAAGAGTCTCCCTGTCCCCAGCACTGTTGCTCTTGTTTTTAACAGCCTCCCTTGCCCCAACCGCACTGTTTCTCCTGTTGCAAACAGCCTCCCTGGCCCCTCCAAATACATTGCTCATCTTGTTAAAAGCTCTCTGGCCCCTCCAATGTTGTTACCCCTGTTTTAACAGCCTCTCAGTCCCCTAGCGAACTGCTACTCGATGTTGTTAACAACCGCTCTGGTCTCTCAACACTGTCAGGCATACCAAGCATGGAGTTTGTCGGAACAGTTAAAAATAATACATCAAAATGTTTTTTATGTCTCTACATTGTTTTTAATTTGAGAATAATATGTATGCTAAAAAAAACATATGTTGTAGAATATTTCTGTGCAAAAATATTATTTTCCTAATTTGATGATATAATAACTTACAGAATTTATTTTTATTTGTCCGAACTAACCCCGATCAAAGGTTGCAAATTTATCTTAAGTTTTACTAGCCCAGAACGAAACTAGCCCTTGCCATCATTTAGCATACATTTTTAAGCAAAATCCACTAGCCCTTACAATATTGACGGCGATCTCCCCCATGGCTAAATGACGGCCCAATTGCTTTATTTTCCAGATTACATGTATATCGTCTCCTTGGATATTAAAGTGTGTATCTGCCACTTTGTGAAGTGGCAGACACACCTTTTCATATCCAAAGAGGTGATATGTAAAATTGTCTAAATATATCTGAATACTTAACTATGCCTTGCAATCAAAAGGTCATAAAAAAACGAAGAATCGGCTAAATTATAATCATTCTTAGTCTACAGTAAAATTATGGATCTCGACACATAAACCTGTGAAAATACATAAAAACATTCAGAAAAAAATATAATCATGGTTAAATAATAAATATTTAGCTAAAAAAATTGGATCCCCTTTCAAAAAAACTCTCTTATAAATGTGCCCAGGTGGATTCGTGTTGCCAGATATCTAGATATCTAGATTATCCAAATCAATAATAAAATCAATTTTAGCATCAAAATCCGAGGGTAACCTGACTATTCTGGGTACTATAGTATGTGGACTTTTATTTTGATCGCTATGGGTGCCCATCTTAGATTTTACGTTACCCATATCTCGGACAAACTAGATTTTTTTTCTTAAATAGTTAATACCTTATTCAGGGTGCGGAAATATCTAATTGAAAGCCACCACGCGATCTCATTTTGGAATTATCATTGGTATAATTTTGTCATATTAAATTGAAAAAGTATACACGTAGGCGTACCTTTAAGTTTTTATATCGGAGAAAATCTTTTTCAATTAGTATTACACCAAATTTGAAGTAAAATTAGAACATTTTTCCCATTTTTTCTCATATATATCTCTTAAATATATATCTTTAATGTATCAGGTATGGTGTGAGGCCAAAAATGGGCTTAGTTACACAAATTGTGTCTTCAATGACCACTAGTTGATTCGCGGTAAATGTCAAAAATACGACAAACGTCCATCGGACTAAAGTTTTGATATGTCATTCTAGGGATACTAATCAGACGTTTTGCAGTGAAAAACCTTCTGTTGCAATTATTTTGAGGTATATTGATAAAATGACTGGACTAAGTTAATAACCCTTAGGTATTGTTACTCTTGGAACTATCTGACCCGAGGATAGCGGAGCTGTGCGAAATGCCAACAATTGACTACACTTTTTTTATTGTTTTAAAATGCCACTTAAATTACCATTTGTGCCGAAAAATGACGCAAAGCAATAATTTACTACTACCTATGTTTAAGTGAGAACAATTGCCATTTTACCAACAATATTGTGTGCTACAATGTCAGGTAATGGCATTAAATCGACAGAATATAATATTATCGTTTAAATAATGCATAATAATTGCAGGATATGACAATATAATGTCAGAATATAGTTTCATATTTTCGAAAGGTGATATTGTGATGACAATATATGGGATGATACTGTTAAGACATGAGAATACTCTGACTATAGTTTGCCAAATGGATTGGTATGTCAGGATTTGTCACTACAATAATGGGATATAGTATATTAGGACTAGAAAAAATAAATCCCTATAACGACAAGTTATAGCGCCATAGTGCTCAGATATGACAATATAGTGTTAGTATATTGCATTATAATACCAGGGATATGACAATATGCTGTCGGCATATTACATTAACTCTTCCTTTACCAATTTCGCATTTATCCGAAAACTACCTTCCTTTACCAATTTCGCATTGATGCGAAATCCATATGTGTACATGAATTAATTTCAATGGAGATATTTCATTACATGCATGGTTGAAAATCGCCAACCAGAATGGTCAGTGACATGGACGCAATGTTCTCTTGCATTTTTTAATTTGTGCGATGTGCGCATGCGCATAGCTATGACCTGTATTGTGCCCAGGGACTACCTCAGGGGTCCTCCTTAAAAAAGAAGTCGGTTTCTGGGGGTAGTTTTATCAGGGGGAAGTCGGTAAAGGAAGAGTTAAATGTCAAAATGTGCAATTACAATGTCAGGGTATGATTTATGAGAATAAGATATGACATTACAATGGCAGAAATAAGGTTGACATTTCAGGATGTTTCATTTTAATGTCAGGATGCGGCACAATATCGTAATATATATGCTATCAAACATATAAGTCAGGATAGGACATTTTTTATAAAAGGACATGACAGTATAATATAAAATAAATGGCAATAAAACATCAAAAAATTGCATCAATATGCTGGAATAGCATTTCGATATATTGCATTGTACAAGTATTTTTAAAATTTGATAGTGGAATGTTATGATAGTTAATTATTTTTCTAGAAATATTTACTTTTAATTTTGTGATAATTTATAAAATATGATATCAGGATCTGGTCATGCAAGTACAGCAAATTCTTATTTTATAATAATTAAAGCATTAAATGAGTGGTTATTGTTAAAACACAATAATATCAGAATATATAACATCATGTTGTCAAGATTATCTTCATTGTCAGGATATGACATTTTAGTGCAGTTAGGTGTTGAGATAATGACGATTTATTGCATGAAACTTTTTAGGAAACTTGGGTGCGATATTTTAATGTCAGCATATGTTTTTGCAAGACAGGATATAGCTACATTATTTTAAAATCACTGCATTATACAGGAAATATCAAGATATGACGAATATAAAGATGTCCTAGGCAGTACTCGATATGGCATATTATTATCCCATGTCCAGTATATGATAATATAATGTTGGTATATGTCATTTTAATTACATTTAAATATCCACATGTCATCAAAAGGTTAAAGGGACTGGCCCAGGCTAAAATCATCAAAAAATCGGTGATTTTATTTCGGGTTCTTAATATGACCATATGATGTAAACATGTACATAGACTAGAACTGCAAATTTTTATAATTTTTGTGCTGCGCATTCATCAGTTAGACTAGATATAGAGACGAAATTCCCGCATTTCCTATTTTTGACATGGTTGTCAATAATTAAAAATCAGGAATTTCGTCTCTATATCTAGCCTAACTGGTGAATGCGCAGCACAAAAATTATAAAAATTTGCAGTTCTAGTCTATGTACATGTTTACATCATATGGTCATATTTAGAACCCGAAATAAAATCACCGATTTTTTGATGATTTTAGCGTGGGCCAGTCCCTTTAAGATTTGGAAGCATATTGTCAAAATATGGAACTATAATTTCAAAACACAACATTATAATATATAGATATGACAGCGCAATGTAAAAATCTAAAATTACAAGTATGTATAATGATATTCATACATCGCACCATAATGACAGTATTATTGGAATTGTGATTTGTTTGATTGCACCCTGTGGTTGTGTACACTGGGTACCGTCTCGCGGCTGAAGTGAATCGGCAGCACTCGGAGTGTGTGTGTATATAAAGACTTCACAATACATCGCTTAACTGAGTAATATTAAATCCTAACAAACCAAATTAAGTTTTAAAGTCATCGAATGATAATTATTCTTTGCATATGTTACAAAATAATACTTCCAGGGAGGCGAATAACACCACAATTCTCGATAGATACGGGCACATTTTGTTTGCTGTCATTTCTCGACACGAACTCATCACACTTTCGGTACCGCCAACTTTTCAAGGCAATCTGATAAAACAACCTATTATACAACAAATCTCACGAATTATAACTTGCCGTGTGGCATATCATCATCTCGCTTTGTTCTGAAGACTTCAAAAATTAAAGAAAACGAAAAAAAACATCATTTTATCAACAAATCGTCAGTTATTTTACTCACTAGCCAGAATAAGTTATGCAACAGGTGTCCACTAGCCACCAGCATACACGATACGCTGAATCAATGTTGGCGCGATGTTATTCCATCGCATGCAACGTCAGCCCAGCACGAAAACAGCTTCGGGTCAACGTCCCGTATCTGCTGTGCAGCTACCAGCATAAAGCAATGGGGCCACGATCATACAAATTCGACTTCTATTATTGCCATTACGATGACAGCACAGGCATTCATTGATCTTTATCAAATAAATGTTTTTAAAAAGCAAATCAGTTATTAGCAAACAGTCAGCATAGGGCGTTCAAGTTTGTGTGTCAGCACCACAATCTAGTCATATGTGGACAGGCCGGCACAGGAAAAAATTTTGTGTTGACAAATATTGTGCGTAAGCTGATTGAGTTACAAAAAAATGTTGCTTTCACTTGCACCACTGGAATGGCGTGTTACAATTTCAATAGTGTGTTTTGTTGTTGATTCTAATTGTTATTTAATAATAATTATGTTTCAACGTCTGTAAAGATATGACACTTCACTCCACGACAACGTCCAGCACATCATTAGAACATACATTTAAGTATATGTTATCAGATGTAGTACATGTTTTGATGGGTAAATCATAACAGCAACGACAGACGCTTACGTAACCCTACCCCTTAAAATATAGATAGGTTTGGGGGTGAACCAAATAAGCATATTTATTATATGAAAAACGCATGATGCGGCAACGGAAACCACGTTTTCTAAAGCCTGACGATCTAGACAATAAACATAATAAAACTAGAAAGGTGAATCGACGCAGGCGTCCATGATGCCTCCGTTGTTAACAACCCCCTATTTTTCAAGGACAGTCAAAATTAATATTCCTTTGATCTACATCGTACCTCCCCCCACCCAAAAATAACTGAAACCAAATATACCCTATACATTTTTTTAAAGACAGTCAAGATAAATAAAAATATGCTTTTGACCTACCTGACCCCCCCCCCCCCCACCCCACCAATATAAATTTAATCAGAAGATGCTTTTTGCAAAACAATTAAATAATAAAAGTAAAATAATATATTCGTTTGACCCACCTTCCCCCTCACCCGAAAAAAAATAATCTTGGAGAGGCTACTGAAAAAAATAATAATTTGCCTGGACCCCCTACTTTTATGTTCAAATTTGTTTTGACCCCCGCCTGCCCCCTTGGCAAACAAAAATCAAGTTGGCCTTGACCCCCCCCACCCCCGACCTGATCCTGAATAAATATTTGTTAATATACGGACGGACGGACAACCCGACAACATAATGCCTTCGGCCGCAGGCGAACACAGACATAAAAATAATTTCCACATGGTAACAAAGTTTTACCACTGAACCTTTTTCTAGAGCACAGTAAAAATTCTGCCACCAGGCTATTAAATTAATAAATGTAGATACTTCTGCTACTTTGGACAATATAAAATATTCAGTTTTGTTTTGCGATATAATATTATGTGATTAAACACCAAATAAAATTACATCTCTTTCAATTCCTAAACGTGACAGTATACGACAGAACATTTTTTTGTAATAAAGTGCCACAGGCTTACAAACAAAGACATTAGAACGCATTGTGAAGCATATGCTGTGAAAGCGTTGACTCAAAAAAAAAATCATAAGCAACAAACTATGTAAGGCCATTTTAGGTAGTAACACTATGCCTGTCTCTATTGTCTTTACCAAGCTGACATAGCTGATAATACTACCTTCTCTGTCTAATTGTTGATCGTGCAATTTTGATTTGAGACGAAAATAGTTCAATAGCCTATATTATGGGTGATCACCACCATAAATCTAGACCCTTCTTCATCTGCTGGTTATTTCTGGTACTGTGTTATTGAACGTCGGTACCCAATGGCCCATGTAATTAAGTATATTATTGTTATTATTTTCATGTATCTTATATATTTGTCATCGAAAATAAAGATACAATTTATTTGATCTTACCATACAACGATCATCTTTGACGTGACGTTAATACTGCACAATCACGAAAACAGTGCAGTGCATGTGTTTAATTCTCGTGTTCTATCAACGAGTTTGCATGATAGAGAGACTGTTGTTATAATGCTGGTACCAGAGATTGTTCATGAACAATATCTGCTGGTACCTACACAACGTTCACCCGATGGTGTTTTCGTATCGGGCTAACGCTGCAGGTGATGGTATAACATCGCGCAAACATTGATTCAACGCATCATGTATGCCGGTAGCAAGTGGACACCTGCTGCATAATTAAGTCTGCCAGTGAGTAAATTAACTGACCATTTGTCGGTAAAGTGAAACAACGAATGATTTTTTTCAATTTTTTTTAATTTGTGATGTTTTCAGGACAAAAAGAGATTGTAGTATGCCACACGGCAAGTTATAATTCGTGAGCTTTGTTGTAAAATATGTTGTTTTCTCAGATTGCTTTGAAAAGTGGGCGGTACCGAAAGTGTGATGAGTTCGTGTCGAGAAATGACGGCAAACAAAATGTGCCCGTATTTATGGAGAATTATGGCGTTTTTCGCCTTCCCGGAGGTGTTATTTTGTATTATATGCAAAGAATAATTATCATTCGATGACTTTACACTTGATTTGGTTTGTGAGGATTTAATATTACTCAGCTGGGCGATGTATTGTGAAGGGACTGCCGATATTTTGGACGCGCATGGCTGTGGAGTCGATACCCATGTCTTTATATACACACTCCGAGTGCTGCCATTCACTTCGGCCGCGAGACGGTACCCAGTGGTTGTGTACAACTTCCACAACCCGCAGCCTTTTGCACGTACACAGCCAAGCCATACACTTTTTGCCACCAAGTCTGTCACTTACCCGTTTGCTTCCACTATCAGCACTCCTCTTCTCTTACCAATTTTCAGAATTTTACCTATAACACATTACCTTTACCTATTAAACCCCTAACTTTCCCTTTGTTAACAAGTTATATTAACTTCGCCGAAGGAAATTTTGGCAACTGCAGATTTCTAAGACATCAAAATGTGTTTACTTTTTTAGCTCCCGCCGTCACCGTAGGTGAGACGGAGGGAGCTATGGATTCTACCTCCGTTTTTTTTTTGGCCTCTTCTTTTGCCTATAACTTTGTAAGAAAATAAGCTAGGATAACAATTTTTGGTATGTGGGTTACTTCCAGGAGGCTAATGGACCGGTTAAAATATTTTTAATCTGAATTCTATATGCAAGGTCGCAGAGGAGAAAATGATGATGTTACGGCGTTGGGCCGTTGGGCCGTCCGTAAACAATTCGTTTCCGGAGCATATCTCTGACAGTACTTGTCCGATTGTTTTCAAATTTTACACACAACACCCCTAGGGGGTCTAGTTGTGCCTTTTGGGGTATTTGAACTTTGACCTACTTCTGGTTCAGAACTATGACCTATTTAGACGTTTTGATGCGCACTTTGTTCCCGGAGCAGATCTCGAAAAGTACTGGGCCGATGACAGTCATATTGCACATACATGTTCTCTAAGGTCCCTAGTTGTGCCTTTTCAGGTTTTTGGACCTTGAACTGGAAGTTGACCCAGCACTTTAACCTAATTTATAACATCGGTAAATCCGACTGAAAGATTTTGCGGAATATCATGAAAACCGCTCAAGATAGCTACACCATTACTATAAAACAAATTGTGAGGTTTCAGGAGAGGATGCATCTTGAAAAATTTCAAGTTGATAAAATTAAAAATGGCCGCCTATTGGCCATTATTCACCTCGACAGGCCTGATATTGCGGAATATCATGAACACCGCTCAAGATAGCTACACCATTAATATCAAATAAATTGTAAGGTTTCAGGAGAGGACGCATCTTGAAAAATTTCAAGTTGATAAAATTCAAAATGGCCGCCTATCCGCCATTATTCACCTCGACAGGCCTGATATTGTGCAATATCATGAAAATCGCTCAAGATATCTACACCATTACTATAAAACAAATTGTAAGGTTTCAGGAGAGGATGCATTTTGAAAAAAATCAACTTGTCCAAGTTCAAAATGGCCATTATTCACTTTCACATGGCCGTTATTTGGTAAACCGTGCTAGATGGCTAGACCATTACTATAAAAACAAAATGTGTGATTTCAGGAGAGGATGCATCTTGAAAAAATTTGACTCGATAAAATTCAAAATGGCCGCTTATCGGCCATTATTCACTTTGACATGGCCGATATTTGGTCAACCGTGCTAGATGGCTGGACCATTACTATAAATCGAAATGTGAGATTTCAGATGAGGATGCATCAAAAGTTTGACTTGATCAAATTTAAAATGGCCGCCTTTTCGGCCATTTTTCATTTTCACATGGCTGATATTTGGTAAACCGTGCTAGATGGCTAGACCATTACCTGATTACTATAAAACAAAGTGTGAGTTTTCGGGGGAGGATGCACCCTGAAAATTTTTAACTTACAAATTCAAAATGGCCGACAATCAGCATTATTTACCTCGATAAGCCTGATATCAGGTAAACCGTGCTAGATAGCTAGACCATTACTATAAAACAAAATGTGACGTTTCGAGAGAGGATGCCTTTCAAAAACTTTCGACTCAATCGAATTCAAAATGGCCACCTATCGCCACTATTTACTTTCACATTGCTGATATTTGGTAAACCGTGTTAGATAGCTGGACTATTACTATAAAACAAAATGTGAGATTACAAGAGAGGATGCATCTTGAAAACAATTGACTAGATCGAATTCAAAATGGCCGCCTATCGGCCATTATTCACTTTCACATAGCCGGTTTTTGGTAAACCGTGCTAGATGGCTAGACCATTACTATAGAATGAAATGTGAGATTTCAGCCGAGGATGCATCTTGGAAAATTTCGACTTGATCAAATTCAAAATGGCCGCCTTTAGGCCATTATTCACTTTCACATGGCTTATATTTGGTAAATCGTGCTAGATAGCTAGACGATTACTATAAAATGAAATGTGAGATTTCAGCTGAGGATGCATCTTGAAAAATTCTGACTCGATCAAATTCAAAATGCCCCCCTATCGGCCATTATTTACTTTCACATGCCCAATATTTTGCAAACTGTGTTAGATGTTAGTCCATTACTATAAAACAAAATTTGAGGTTTCGGGGGAGGATGCACCCTAAGTTTTTGACTAATTTATATCGAATTCAAAATGACCGTAAATCAGCTATTAGTTACCTCGATTGGCCTGATATCGGGTAAACCGTGCCAGATAGGTAGACCATTACTGGGATACTGATTAGGATCATTAATTTCAATGGAGGTTTGCAATCTCTGACAGACTGTCTAGTTCTTATCTTACTCTTAGACTGGGCTTCTTAGACCTAGTTGTCTTGCGTCTTGATTTTTGACCTAGCCCAGGACTACATTGATAACCCTACACAAAATTGCTTAAATCAAATTCTAATTCGGAGCGGGAGCTCCTGGACTTATGTAGTCTTGGTAATTATTATATTATCTTCCTTTTCTCCAACTTACTTCTCCACTCGGGGTTTATCAAAATCCCAATAGTATATTGGTGATACAATTTCAGGATATTGCATTATTTTGTCAAGATAACATTTTGTATTGTTAGGATATATCATAATAGTAGCACAATATGTCAAGATGTTGTCCTACAGTCAGTGGAGGACTATGTCGTGATCTGTTATGTAGATTCTGTTAATCCGAAATGGGCTTTACTATATGCTTGAGAAATACATTATGCACACCCTTTAAATACTACGTATCTCCGTGTTGCGGTTCAGCGACTATGGTTATTAACGGGAAAGGCAATTCGTGGGTAGGCCTAATCATTATATCCCGCTGATGAGATATTTTACATCCTAGGTTACCCTTTTCATTCCAATATAATGCATATGTTTTACACAAATTACAAGCTTTCTTTCTTTTTTCGCATCAGGAGCGGTATTTGTGAACATAAGTGTTTTTCTAAGAAAACAAACGATTAACATATTATTGCCCCGTTTCTGATGCATTTATGGTTGCACGGTTTAATTATTAACCATATTATTTTGGTTTTATCTTTTTTATATTGACTAATTTTATTCTTGAAAACTGAATTAACGCTAGGCTATCCTCATTTACATGTCCGAATGTTGTTAAATTTTCACAAGGCCGGTGCACGATTTTTAGAGCTACCCGGTAGGCCTACCAGGGAATTGCGTACCTCCTTTCAAACTAGCGACGAGGCGCATGAAGGGAGTTTTTTTTAACCCCCACCCTTAGTCCCGGGAAGCCTCATGTGGATTAACAATTTGGGTTGTACGTAACACCATTCAAACTTATTTTAATGTTATTCTTCAGCAAAGTGGGCACCAGCAGAATAAATAGCATAGCATACACCGATTTATGTGCACATGGTTTGAGTAATGATCGTTCAAGTAGTCATTACAAGTGTTTCTAGCTAGACACAAATTGAAGGTGTTAGAACATATTAAGTATCATACCGCTAGATTTTAAAGGGTCCAGAAAATAAAATTAAATCTTATTTAAAAAATGACACCTTTTCTTCGAATCAGCATCAATAATTATGTTACTATTAAAAAAACTCTTTTTGAATTAAATTTAAATATCATCTTTTCAATCAGATACCAACAGGTCGACGGTATCTATTCGGCTCCAAGTTACTTATATTGGACAATTTTTCACAATAATTTAACCCTTTGATCGTCAATCTATTTATTCGTTGTTAATTTTGATCAGCACACATAACTGTAAAAAAAATAACAACACACTTAATGATGTGTTTTGAAGTAACTAGAAATAACTTAAAGCAGGTTCAAATTTAAATTCGACTTTGTGCTTAAAGGGTTAATTTACATTTATTTATATATATTTATATATACATGTACTAAAATTAATGTACTTTTATCATACTTAGAAACTCATATGTGCAGCACAACATATAATATAACACAATACTGTCATTTGCAGTATTAGCAGTTTCAAAATATACAGTAAAAGTTAGGCTATTTTACCCCGACTTATTTTGTCCTACGATGATATTTTATTCCATATTATTCTTTTCGAGCATTTTTTGTCAATGCTACCTAGTCTAACCGAGCAGCATATATTTGACAAGGCATAAGTGAGAAGGTATGACATTACACGGTGTTATCTGAACGATCTCTTCAATTTGATGTGCTATGGTAAGGCGGCTATTTTTAAGTAATAAAAAATAACATTACACCCTATTTTTTTCAAATCAATGTATGTTACAATTAATAAATTATTATTGAAATAAACTCGAATTTCATCTTGTGAAAAATTCTCAAATTCTTTTTTAGTCAGATTCAGGTACTAGAGGGTAGGTACCTACTCGGCTCTAAATTACTTCTTTTGGACAACTTTTCAGAGGGTTACCCGGTCTCAAATGAAAGGTAATATATTTATCTTTAAAATGAGAGCAAGAAACATAATTGTCATGCGAGTTAGGCGAACTTCGTTATTTAGGCCCCTTTTGAAATATAGCCCACCGACTAGATCCTGAATGAGGCCAATACGAACGCTAAACAGTCAATAACAACGCCAAACTAGGGCAAATACGAAAAACCCAGTCACATAAGTATAATATCAGTATTTGCCCTAATTGTCCATGGATAATGATAAATAGTACTGTCACTGTAGAAACTAGTCAATACGACGTCAGCCAAAATAACTGTTATTGCACAGGGCAGAAACTATGTTATTATAGTAGGGTGAATAACCTAACTTTTATGACCACTTTCTGGCTAAGATGTTTTGATGATTGATTTGACTTCCTTGAACCTTTTAAAAAATATTTAGCCCCAGTGTCCCTCGCAAAAATCCCGGCATTTTTTTCTAGAGGCGTAAATCCAAAATGGCCGCCTGCGCCATTATGAAAAACTAACTTTTGACATATAAAGGCTACAAATATGAATAAATACACTTTTTTTGGCTAATTCGACCACAAGGAATTCATTTCTGACGTCAATTTGGTATAAAAACACACTTCTGACCCTAAAATCCAAGATGGCCGACAAATTTGGATAGAAGATCCATTTTTTTTAAGCAAAACAGAATTTGATTCCCTTGCAGGGTGGTATGAATGCAACAGTTAATATGCCTATAGATGAATGCATAGCTCTAAATAACAATCACAAATTACAATAAAAAATATAAAATAATAAAATAAAATAGAATAAAATTCAGCACGTATAAGTCGTATATAGGCCTCCACCGTGTGAAGCGAGGAGACAAGTATACTGAAAATATAATATATTGATTGGGGCTAGTGACCAGAGTATCGATACAAAACAACCTTCTCTTGCCATAGCGGCCTATATGAGTTCATGCAAAAGCCGTACGAACTGGCCAGCGCTTCAGCCTCTTCCAACGCACCATGGACAGGGGCTACATGGACTGATCAGTGTTGCTTTGTCTCCATTGATGGTATATTCATATACAGCAGATATGCTGTTGAGCACATTTACCACCTCAGACTTGTCTCGGAAAGGCTAAGTGAAGCTGGCATATAAATAAAACCAGATGATGGTAAACAGAAAAGAATGACATATTTATCAGAATCTGAGGATTCAGAACACAGCCTGGAAGGAGGTGTAATCCAATATGTATTATATTTTCAGTATACTTGTCTCCTCGCTTCACGTGGTGGAGGCCTATATCCTTTCCACTGCCGGGTAGATATACCACAGCTGCGCCACAGCGTATCAAAACGGATGGAAAAATCGGCCCTCTCACAAACACTATGATATACCGCACTCATACCACAGCGTTGTAGTCCGTATGCAAAAAGTGCCCTTCTCTCACGCATAGCGTAAAAATCCGTAATGATTCACAAAATCTCTCTTATTCATGTATAAAACGGCGGCCGCTATTATGCTTTTCTACGCTATGACAGAAATGCAAGGTGAAATATAACAAATCGGTACGTTATGGGTTTTCTGCTACACAAGTAACTGAATACGATCCTGTAGGATCCTGACATCGCTTAATCAATGTGGCAGTCATCCCCAGATTCCTGGACGCAGCCTGACGGAGATGACCGCCCCGTTGTCATACTGTGGTGTCGTGTGCGCGCAGAGCAGCGGGGTGCGGCCCGTAGTATTTTTCCCTCACTTGAAGCGTGATACTCAGCGACTGCGGACGTGCCGCAGCTCGCTCTCACCAAGTACATAGAGACGTGCCGTGCGCGGAGGGTTGTGCATTGTTGTTTTAGCATGTTGATCAATTAAACATGACAAGAGAGAAGACAGTTTCCTAGTTTATTTAATACCGTTGATCGGACGGAGAAGGAAGTTATTTGAGTTTGATGGCAAGATTGGGAGGAGTCTTTCGTCGGCCGTTATGACCCATAACGGGACCTCGGTGTAAGCTTCAATTCGCCGTATTGGTAACTACGACAACATCCCACACGCCATAATCCTATCAGCTATGGCTGTCTTACATGATGCACCTGGACCGATCTATCACGCTGTGGAAGACGGACAGGCTGAACTGTGAGTTCTGATGCATCCATGTAATGATAACATCTTTATACGCAATGGCATTTTTATGGGGATTCCAGAAATATCCTGGTAAACACAAACACCCCAACACATTTTTGGTTCAATATTGAGCCGGTGTTGTAGATGGTGAACGAAAAATGACCCAATATTGGGTAAATGTGTTGTGTTACTTGGGCGCTTCACTCAGAGTAAACACCAGCCGTTGTCCAAAAATTGGTTTAATGTTGGGCCGCGGCCTGCGACGCTGGCCCATCATTATACCGAGTCAACGTCTTCCCAGCAAACACTAGACATGAATCCAATGTTGCATCAATGTTGGGCCACCATCTGTGACACTGGCCCAACATTGAAACAATATAGTATGCATACATCATGTTTCCAGGGTTGCGTTTGCCGGGATACTTAAGGGAATGTTAGGTTATCCCTCGCGCCGGAGGCACCAGTATGTGATCGTTAGGGTCTCCAGTATGGGCTTGTAAGGGTGAACGAGAGAAACATTCTCCATCATATCGTAAACTTCGTCTCCCCGTCGGATCGACGGTTCTGAGTAATTCACAAAACTCTTCTTCTGCTTATCATGTTTATTTGTCTAGACATTTGATAACAGCAACGTACAACCCCGCGCACGACACATCTAACTTGACTCAGAGCGAGCGACCGGCGGCACGTCCGCAGTCGCTGAGCGTTAAATCTGAAGTGCGGGAAAAGTACCAAGGCCAAGTACCAAGACTCACGCATCCGGGAGGGTGGGGACAACTGCCACATTAAACTGGCGAAGTGAGGATCCTACATAACCCCCGGGCTAGTGATAACGTAGGACCCAACTGACGTGTAGGAGACTGCTTCGTGCGAGTAGCGGGGGTTGTAATAATACGTAACCTCTTATAACTAACCAGAGTTTGAAAAATTACAGCGTGGGTGGTTACAGCGTGGGTGGTTGACGTCGCAGCATTATAAATGAAAAAATTGTCCCATCCTCTTAACACCAACTGTCCTATATTTACGTATTTATATGCTGCAATCTGCGACCAACCGATTCATTTGTTTAACATTTCCATTATAATTTAGCTATTATCTTGCTGAAAAATGTAATTACAATTTACATATTTTACACAATGTTGCAAGGCCTGGCGCATTCATTTATAATTTAAAAACATTATTAATAGGGTACATGCGGTTGGGCCCGCCATAGATGTCGTTAGGCGCCACTATGGCGTGGTCCATCTGCACGAACCGGGCAGGAGTCTGGATTTTTCGTCCGACTCTAGTTTTTCTCAACGTTGCGTCCGTCGAAATTTTGTCGCGATTAACAATATTAGAACGATTTATTTTATTCGAGTCGATTACGGCGTCAGCTGCACCCGGGATTTTACCCCGTAGATGTAAAGGTATGCGGGAATACGTTCGCAAACGCGGGATACGGCGGGGGCTCGCGAATGCGGCGCTATATAAGTATTGTCTTTGCTAGACAATTTTACTTTATCATCTACTTTATCATCTCTATCATATGACTGCCGTCGACTTTGTCTTTTTAACACTCGTCCTGTTGGACGTCTGAGTGTCCACACTACCAGGTCTAGGTGGACCCTGTGGATTCCTACTAGAGATCCTGGTAGTCTTCGAGCTCTGTTGTTTGTTTGGCGTAGTACGCTGTATGTTCGTACCTGTCGTAGGCTCGCACTCGAGATGTGCGGGTTTAACTCGATCTAAGGAGACCGTCTCAACCTTGCCTTTCATCAGGATTTTCATGACTCTGCCACTCCTCGCGACAACCTTGTTTGGTCCGTCGTAAGGGGCGGTCAAAGGCGGCGCAATTGCGATTCGGCGCAAGAATACATGTGTGCATGTAGCTATTTCCTTGTATTGGAAAATGTTATTATGTTGTGTGTCACGTGGCGGACATAGACGGAGACGCGACATGGCTACGCGTAGCTTGTCTGAGTAGTTCTCCAAATCAGTGTTAGCGTCGACGGTGTACTGTTTCGTAAACTCTCCTGGGAGTCTAAGTGTTGTCACGTATATCATCTCAGCAGCCGACCTGCCTAGTCTCTCCCTATCTGCGGAACGAACTCCTTAAAGTATAGCGGGTAAAGTAAGAGTCCACGGGTTCGGTGATTCGTGCGCCATAATGGCGGCTTTCAATTGACGGTGGAAACGTTCGACCATGCCGTTCGACTGGGGCTGATAACTCGTGGTACGATCCCGTATAATCCCGAATTGATTACATAAATTATCCCACAATTTGGACACGAATTGAGCGCCCCTATCCGTGGTGATAGTGGCAGGAGTACCATAACGTGCTATCCACCCGCTGAAGAAAGCATCGGCGACCGTTTTGGCCCAAATATCTACAATAGGTATGGCTTCCGGCCAACGTGTAAAACGATCGACGCAAGTCAGTAGATATCTAAAGCCATTAGCATAGGGTAAAGGTCCGACTATATCGATGTGGACATGATCAAATCGCTCGGTAGGTTCAGTGAACTTTCCGTAAACTGGTGTGTTGTGACGTGAAACTTTGGCAGTCTGGCAACCCTTACAGGAACGACACCATCTAGCAATGTCAATATTCATGCCATGCCAGACAAATCGGGTATTAATCAAAGGTTTTGTAGCTCTATGAGATGAGTGGCCTAAACCGTGTAAGCTTGAAAAAACTTTTCGGCGAAATTTCGCGGTAAGGTACGGCCGGTTGTGTCCCGTGGACACATCACACCAGATCAAATGATTATCGAATGATTTGAGTAGTTTGAAATTCATAGTGGATGTAGCCGAGAGTCACAATCTCGTGAATTCCGCGTCCTTAGCTTGGTCGATACTTAACTCCTTATAGTTTATCACTGGTCCATCATTTATCGCGGACACTGATGGTCGTGACAGCGCATCGGCGACGAAATTTGTCTCGCCTTTAACATATCTAATATCGGTTGTGAATTCAGCGATGAAAGCTAAATGTCGTGTTTGTCGTAGGGACGCGCGTTCAGTGACGGATGACATTACAAACGTCAACGGTTTATGATCGGTATTAACGAAAAAATTTCGTTGTTCTAAATTATGTCCAAAATGTTTAATTGTGGCATATACCGCCAAAAGCTCACGGTCGAAAGCGCTGTAACGTGTCTCTGCTGGGTTCAGCTTCTTGCTGAAAAACGAAAGTGGCTGCCACATACCATTCAAATACTGCTGCAACACGCCACCGACGGCGACATCACTAGCGTCACACGTGATGTTTATCTGAGCCATAGGGTCTGGGTGTACCAGAAGAGTAGCGTTTGCCAATATTTGTTTTGAACCAGAAAATGCTGACTCTGCATTTTGATCCCACTTCAAGTCGAAATTTGACTTCGGTGACAGTCTTGTATGGCCTTCGTTGGCAGCTGTCAGTAAATTATTTAGTGGTGTCAACTTCGCAGCGCATTGCGGTATGAAACGATGGTAATAATTTACCATTCCCAAATATCTACGCGGTGCTCGTTGCTTTACGAAATTTACGATCGCGTCAACGGCGCTGGGTAACGACGAAATTCCTTCGGCACAAACGTGGTGGTCTAAAAAACTTAATTCAGTTGTACCGAACTGACACTTCTCAGGACCAATTATTATTCCGTATTCGGCTAGTCGGGCAAAAAGAATTCGTAGATGTTTTTTATGCGTTTTATGATCTGGGCTGGTTACAAAATCAAGTCCGCGTGTAACATGGTCTATAAAACGCTGAAACGTTTGACCGGAATTTCGTAGACCAAACGGTGTTCTAGTAAAATTAAATAAACCAAAAGGTGTAGTAACGGCAGTCTTATGTACATCAGACGGTTCCATCGGAATTTGGTAATAAGCTCTGACCAAATCGATCTTTGAAAAAATCTTCGAGCCGGCTAAACGCTGCGTGAAATCTTGGATATGTGGAATTGGATAATGGTCGGGTACAGTCTGGGCGTTTAAGCTGCGGTAGTCCCCACATGGTCTCCAATCGCCATTTTTCTTTGGTACCATGTGAAGCGCTGAGGACCACTCACTGTCGCTAGGTTCAATGACCCCTAATTTTATCATTTCATTGAACTCACGATTTGCGGTAACAAGCTTATCGGGTGCCAATCGTCGTGGGCGCGCAAACACTGGGTGTCCTTTGGTGACTATTTTGTGCGTTATACCGTGTTTAACGGTCTCACCCTTTGTCGTAGGGAGAGTCAGCTCCGGGAACTGACCGAGAAGTTTAGTATACTCATTCTGAACAGTGTCTACTCTGTTCAACGACAGTGGTGTAATTGATGACAGTGAAGCGGCAATAGCTAGATCTGTTCTCATGTCCCGAAGACATCGGCTTCTCAAATTTACAAGTAAATTATAGTGAATTAAAAAATCAGCCCCGATTATGGGTTGCTTCACATCAGCTACTATAAATGTCTTTTGGCTTATTTAATTTCACTAGAACACCGTTTGGTCTACGAAATTCCGGTCAAACGTTTCAGCGCTTTATAGACCACGTTACACGCGGACTTGATTTTATTTTTGTATATTTGGATGACCTACTGGTAACCAGCCCAGATCATAAAACGCATAAGAAACATCTACAAATTCTTTTTGCCCGACTAGCCGAATACGGATTATAATTGGTCCTGAAAAGTGTCAGTTCGGTACAACTGAATTAAGTTTTCTAGGCCATAACGTTTGTGCCGAAGGAATTTCGCCGTTACCCAGCGCCGTTGACGCGATTGTAAATTTCGTTAAGCCCGAAAAGCAACAAGCACTGCGTAGATATCTGGGAATGGTAAATTTTTACCATCGTTTCATACCGCATTGCGCTGCGAAGTTGACACCACTCAATAATTTACTGACAGCTGCCAACGAAGGACATACAAGACTGTCACCGAAGTCAAATTTCGATTTGAAGTGGAATAAAAATGCAGAGTCAGCATTTTCTGAGTCAAAACAAATATTGGCAAACGCTAGTCTTCTGGTACACCCAGATTCTACGGCTCAGATAAACATCACGTGCGACGCTAGTGATGTCGCCGTCGGTGGCGTGTTGCAGCAGTTTTTAAATGATATGTGGCAGCCACTTTCGTTTTTCAGCAAGAAGCTGAACCCAGCAGAGACACGTTACAGCGCGTTCGATCGTGAGCTTTTGGCGGTATACGCCACAATTAAACACTTTAGACACAATTTAGAAGGACAATTTGGAAAGACGTTAATACTGATCATAAACCGTTGACATTCGTAATGTCATCCGTGACTGAACGCGCGTCCCTACGACAAACACGACATTTAGCTTTCATCGCTGAATTCACCACCAATATTAGGTATGTAAAAGGCGAGAAATTTCGTCGCTGATGCGCTGTCACGACCATCAGTGTCTGCGATAAATGATGGATCAGTGTTAGACTATAAGGAGTTAAGTCTCGACCAAGCTAAAGACGCGGAATTCACGTGATTGAGACACTCGACTACATCCACTATGAATTTCAAACTACTCAAATCATTTGATAATCAATTGATCTGGTGTTATGTGTCCACGGGACACAACCGGCCGTACCTTACCGCGAAATTTCGCCGAAAAGTTTTTTCAAACTTACACGGTTTAGGCCACCCATCGCATAGAGCTACCAAACCTTTGATTAATACCCGATTTGTCTGGCATGGCATGAATATCGACATTGCTAGATGGTGTCGTACCTGTAAGGGTTGCCAGACCGCCAAAGTTTCACGTCACAACACCCCAGTTTACGGAAAGTTCACTGAACCTACCGAGCGATTTGATCATGTCCACATAGACATAGTCGGACCTTTACCCTATGCTAATGGCTTTAGATATCTACTGACTTGCGTCAATCGTTTTACACGTTGGCCGGAAGCCATACCCATTGTAGATATTCGAGCCGAAACGATCGCCGATGCTTTCTTCAGCGGGTGGATAGCACGTTATGATACTCCAGCCACTATCACCACTGATAGGTGCGCTCAATTCGAGTCCAAATTGTGGGATAGTTTATGTAATCAATTCGGGATTATACGGAATCGTACCACGAGTTATCACCCTCAGTCGAGCGGCATGGTCGAACGTTTCCACCGTCAATTGAAAGCAGCCATTATGGCGCATGAGTCACCAAACCCGTGGACAATCACGTTACACGCTGTACTTTTAGGAGTTCGTTCCGCAGTTAAAGAGAGACTAGGCAGATCGGCTGCCGAGATGATATACGGGACAACCCTTTACAAAACAGTACACCGTCGACGCTAACACTGATTTGGAGAACTATTCAGACAAGCTACGCGTGGCCATGTCGCGTCTCCGTCTATGTCCGCCACGTGACACACAACAACACAACATTTTCCAATTCAAGGAAATAGCTACATGCACACATGTATTCTTGCGCCGAATCGCAATTGCGCCGCCTCTGACCGCCCCTTACAACGGACCATGTAAGGTCGTCGCGAGGAGTGGCAGAGTCATGAAAATCCTAGTGAAAGGCAAGGTTGAGACAGTCTCTTTAGATCGCGTTAAACCCGCACATCTCGAGTGCGAGCCTACGACAGGTATGACCATACAGCGTAAAACGCCAAACAAACCACAGAGCTCGAAGGCTACTAGGATCTCTAGCAGGAATCCACAGGGTCCACCTAGACTTGGTAGTGCGGACACTCCAACGGGACGAGTGTTAAAACGAAAAAGTCGACGGCAGTCAGAAGCAGTAAAAAATTGGCCACGGTCCCACAGCAACTAGATGTTAAAGTCAAATTGTCTAACAGAGACAATACTTATATAGCGCCGCATTCGCGAGACCCCGCCGTATCCCGCGCTAACGGGAACAGCGGTGGTTTACGAACGTATTCCCGCATACCTTTACATCTACAGGGTAAAACCCCGGGTGCTGCTGACGCCGTAAACGACTCGAATAAAAGCAATCGTTCGAATATTGCTAATCGCGACAAAATTTCGACCAACACAACAGTGCGAAAAACTAGAGTCGGACGAATAATCCAGACTCCTGCCCGGTTCGTGCAGATGGTTCACGCCATAGTGGCGCCTAACGACATCTATGGCGGGCCCAACCGTAATAATAATGTTTTTAAATTGTAAATGAATATGCCAGGCCTGGCAGCATTGTCTGAAATATATAAAATGTAAATACATTTTTCAGCAAGTTAATTGCTAAAATACGAATAGAAATTTATGTTAAGTAAATGAATCGGTTGGTCGCAGCTTGCAGCATATAAATACATACATAAAGGACAGTTGGTGTTAAGAGGATGGGACAATTTCATTTATAATGCTGCGACGTCAACCACCCACGCTGTAACCACACACGCTATAATTTTTAAACTATGCTTAGTTATAAGAGGTTACATATTATTACAACCCCCGCTACTTGCACGAAGCAGTCTCCTACACGTCAGTTGGGTCCTACGTTATCACTAACCCGGGGGTAATGTAGGATCCCTACTTTGTTAAGTTAATGTGGCAGTTATCCCCGGTCTCCCGGACGCGAGAATCTGTGGACGACTGCCTCGTTTCAGTACTTTGGTGCCGGGCGCACAGGGCTGGAGCCCATGCGGTCTTGGTACTTTTCCCGCACTTCAGATGTTACGCTTGGCGACTACGGACGTGCCGTAGGTCGCTCTCTCTGAGTCAAGTAGGACGTGTCGTGCGCGGGGTTGTACGTTGTAGTTGCCAGATGTCTAAACGAATAAACATGACAAGTGGAGGAAGAGTTTTGTGATTTACTTGGAACCGTCGATTCGACGGGGAAAGGAAGTTTGTGTTATAATGGAGAATGTTGGGCAGTTTCCCTCGTCCGCCATTGCGAGCCCATACTAGAGACCCTAACGGTCACTCACAGGTATCTTTGGCGCAAGAGGCACCCCATCTTCCCATAAACCAACTAACTTAGTGGTTTCGTTTACTTTTATCTCCGCAACCCCCAGCTTACTCTCTTCTACGTCTGCTTCAGAGGCAAGTGCCCGGTCGGCTAACGTGGCCAAACTTTCTAGTATGGCACTGTCTGGTTGTGTTGCCAAATGAGAGCGGATTGAAGCGGGCATCTGCCGGATAAACGCTTGGCGTATGACTGCCTTCCCAACAACTGCTTTCGTTCCAAAGCCTGCTGTCTTTTGTAGACGCCGTAGGAAGCGTGAGGGAATGTCTGTACCTATCCTTTCTCCTGAAATTACTTTATTAACCCGTTCGGGTGTTGTCAAGCCTCGTCGCTCGATCAAAATGGTTTTCAGGCTTTCATATTTATGCGATCTGAAAGGCTGAAGTAGAACGTCCCTCACGTCTGATGCGACCTCGCCTGAAAGTGCTGCGCAGGTTAAACTATATCTCTCGTCATCGTCGTGGATCTGATGAAGATCGAACTGAGTTTCAATCTGGTTAAACCAAAGTTCAACGTCCGTAGCATAAAACGTAGCTATTTTAAACTTAGGCGAGTTCGTTGAACGTCTCGGAGGCTGCCTTCTTCGTGGTGAAGGGCTCTTGGATGAATCGCTCCTAGAGTGATGTCTCGTTCGTCTATTTCGAGCAATTCGAGCGAAATCTTCTTTGAGTCCTTGATACTCATCATCTGCCTCTCGGAATCGAACTACATTTTCCTCGCTGTCCTGATAATAGTTATCTTTGCGTCGAGCACCCTCGCCTTCTAGGGGCGTAGACATGAAGCCTTCACTATCGTGTTGTGTCGACATTATGAAATGTTTTTTGAAATTATTTAACTAGTAAAGCGTTTGAGATAGCGGGCCTATTGGCTCTATGCCTATCTCAAACGTGTTTAAAATGGTATGTCGTATTAACACATACCAACTATTTTTGACGTGCCGTGCGCGGGTTGGTTGTACGTTGCCGTCTAGACCAGATGAAAAAATGTCTGTATATGTTGAATCTTAGAAATGTAGACTGTAGAAAGTGTTCATGCTATGTCGCATGTTGCGAGAAACAGGGGTTGCTGAGATATTTTAATATTCGTCACTGAGATTGCACATAATTTCTTTGCACTTGTTCACACACATATATATTTATTTAGTGAAAACTGTAGGTCAAAATTGTACATAAAATGTTTTCACTAATTCACACACATACATAATTGTTTAGTGAAAACTGTAGGTCAAAATTGTACATAAAATGCCAGATATAATTACGACATGCTATGCTAAGCTATGGTAATAGTATATTGTAAATCGACCTGGGTAAAAAAAAAAAAATTCACACAAGTCGAAAAACACATGCAAATATTGACAATGTTTCGCGATAGCATAACTGTCAAATCGAATATTCCTGTATTTATATAAATTTTTATTCTTCAGAAATCGACTATCATGAGAAAATTTCGTTCTCAAACTGATAGGCTAAATGTGACTGCGATAAAAAACAGCTACATTTATTTTAGAAAAATATTTTAAAACGTGACTGACAGTAGTCTATGCGGATTGATGATATAGTATATCATTTCGCTGAAAAAGGATTTCTGCGATGAACATTCCACTTTTTTTTATATGGCTTGTTCATCACCGAGTCATTCTTAATAACGTCCGAATCAATCGCTCGCTTCGTTTCATTGACTGACGTATAGATCGATTGTCTTCGTAGCGGTTGCGTTTATTTCGTCTGAGGTGGGTGTGTGTATGGTGTATGATCGGGTACTGCTAACATGTGTGACAGGCAGCTTGTTGCTGCGTGCCTGTGTCAGCATGCGTGTAGCGGTGTGTACATATAAAACTGACCAGCAGCCGCGTCTCGCCTCACATTAGCATATTCATGAACTACTCCGTGCCCAAATAAGGCGCTAAAAGTAGGCTAGAGCAACGCCAAACACCAGGGGCGTTTCGACGTGAAAAAATTATATTATGACTTTATTAAAATCTCGCACAGCTAGTGCTATAATTTCCTTTCCGAAACTGCTTATTTACATTTATTCTTTTTTAACAGTTTTCAAAACAGTATTCAAAAAAAATTATTTGAGACTAGGCCGTGTATAATTTTGCACACGTGAATAGTCTGCTCCACCAAATCAAAATGGCGGCCTAATTTATGCTAATGTGATGAGGCGACACAGGTCCACTATCCAAATGCATGCCGGTTATGGCGGGACACGTGTTTGCCCACGGCGGGCAATCAGCTAATCAAGGGGTACCAGCATCCAATATGGCGCTCACTTACCAAATACATTTATAACAATCAGCATTCTCTGAAATAACATATTGTAAAAATAATAAAATATTGACCTACGGTCCTGGGAATATATTTAACAGACCAAATAGTACCGTTTATTGACATTCATTAGGGGAACAATTTTATTTGGCCCTAATCCTAATAAAGGTTACCCGAGTCAAAGCGATATTTTATAATTTTTTGTCGATTTTTACTGAAAAATCGAAAAATGACGAGGCTTCGTCTATTGACTTTAAAATCGAGTCACCCAATTATGGCAATCAACGATAAAAAGGAGTTTTCGAAAACACCCACTTCCTACTCGCCTACAGTGGCATTAATAGGATGAAAGCATTTTAAAAACTCTTACTATAAAAATATGATAGACTAAGTCTATGAGAAAAATTTTCAGGGTTCTTCTAGAGAAACCGACATGATCGCCATCTTGAAAAAGCGCCAAACACGTGGAATTTCGTCCAAAAATCAGAAAATTACGCCGTTTTTGACGTAAAAAACGTACTTCTCCTCTGATAACTCTTTCTATCTAGTTTAAAACTGGCATATTAAAATGACCTATAGCTTTCACGTACCTTGGTGAAAAAAATGTTATTGATTTTTTTCAAAAAATCCCTTAATATTTAAATGAAACTATCCTTAAAAACAGCAGTTTTCAATTTGCGTCTTGGTGAAAACACTGTTGCGTTCTCTATCAGTCGTCAGGGGTCACCAGTATGGAAATGTTAGGTTATCCCTCGCGCCGGAGGCACCAGTATGTGATCGTTAGGGTCTCCATTATGGGCTTGTAAGGGTGAACGAGAAAAACTGCCTAACATTCTCAATCATATCGTAAACTTCGTCTCCCCGTCGGATCGACGGTTCTGAGTAATTCACAAAACTCTTCTTCTGCTTATCATGTTTATTTGTCTAGACATTTGATAACAGCAACGTACAACCCCGCGCACGACACGTCTAACTTGACTCAGAGCGAGCGACCGGCAGCACGTCCGCAGTCGTTGAGCGTTATATCTGAAGTGCGGGAAAAGTACCAAGGCCGCATGGGATTCGGCCCTCTGCGCCCGGCACCAAAGTACCAAAACGAGGCAGTCGTCCGCAGACTCACGCGTCCGGGAGGGTGGGGACAACTGCCTCATTAAACTAGCGAAGTAGGGATCCTACATAGTCATTTCGTCAGTAGTAGCCGCTATAGGGCACATGTATACGGTCCGGTCATCCCTGGTTAACAGTTTTTTATTGTGCCAACCAGGATTATACTTTGCAAACATATTGGGAAACAGAAGAATACAGAAGAATACAGCAATTAGCATACATGAAAAGACCCGGGCTTTAAAAATTATAACAAAAAATTCTTCGCACAATCCAAGCAAGCAATCTATATTGGTTTCATCACTGATGTTAGTCACACCAGCAAAAATCTTGTGATCAGAATTTTTTTTAATTCCTAAATAATATGCCCAACAATCCGGAGATGTACAAATATGTTTTATTGATACGAGAAAATACGAGTCATCTCCATATTTGTTGTGGGGGGCAGAAGTTATTTCAATTTTTCAGACATTTAAAATGGGCGCCGCTATTGGGCTCCAGGACGCATGTAGCTTTTTGGACTAGATATGGAGTTTTCAACGGATCTTTAAACTTATTCTTCTTGGCACGTTTTTGTAAGACGATATTTATCCGATGTTTCAATTCCGGGTCAGCGTCGCAGACAGTGGCCTAGCATTGAATCAATAGTGTGTATTTGGTATGGACAGTTGAAACCTTTTAAATGCTACAGTTGCAATTCTATACAAACACAAAACGTTGAATCAATGTTGTTTTAATGTTGGGCTAGCGTCACGGGTAGTGATACAACATTAATGCGATTCCATTTGACAAACAAATTTATATCTATTTAAAAATGCAAAAGCTCAGTGGGGCTTCTGAAATTTGAAGTTTGAAGTCCGAAGTCTGAAATTCCAGTTCAGAATGGCTGCCAAAAAACTCATAGGCGAAATCCCAATCAATCTGTCATAATAAAAATAACCCAACCAAATTCAAAATGGCCGCCACAGAAACTAGCCCAAATATTATTGTTACTTGAAAAGTCATAATTCATGTCTAGTTTAAATATTCTTAATTGATGTACATTGGTCTATTTCTTGTTGGCTATAGTTGTGTCTCGCTTAACAGTGACCCACAACTATTATATATAAGATATTATTTATATATATATTTTTTTCAGGAAATATCAATTATGGTGGCATAAGGAAGCTCATGATGGACAAGAATACCCATGTATTGAAAACAATGCAAGATGAATTGATCAAGAAAATACAATGTGTGGATAGAAAGGAAACCTTTTTTAGACAAGATCAACTGGCCATGGCACTGTTACCATCATACCCTACATTGGATTCTCATATTGCCGTGAAGACAACAGGAAATGGAAACTGCCTATTCAACGCAATTTCACTGGTTCTCAAAGGCAAGTTTTACTCATTAAGCTGTGACTTCTGATGGAAGCATTTTACTTTTTAAAATGTATTTAGCATGTTTTTACTTTTGGTACATGTCTTCACTTAAATTGTTAACAGGTGACGAATCCTTGGCCGAAGATTTACGGACATCCACAGCAATAGAACTGTTTAACCATGCCGAAATGTATGCTAGCCACAAAATAATAGAAATGGTCATGTCTGATTTACAGAAGCACTGGAAAAAATCTCGTTAAAGCTATCAAACATGAAGCTTTAGCGACATGTTCAAACGGCAGGTGGAGCGTAATGCTTCATATATTAGCATTATCAACCATCACAAGGCACACAATATGGTCACTTTATCCAGAAGTAAATAAAGCATTGAGACCCCTATTTCACCGCATGATATCTCCACTTAGATGTTCTAATCCACTCCCAGTTATCTATGTACTATGGTCCCGTGACGGGAACCTGGATAATCGAAAAGGTGCAGTTTATGAACCAAATCATTTTATCCCGTTCATAGAGGATCCATTTGAGCCAGTCGACGATTTCCCAATCGAACTTCTGCATGAAATTGAAACAAAATGTTCTGATATGATTTGTGATGAAAAACCGGATGAGTCGGAAGAAAATGCAAACAAACCAGAGAAGATGATAGAAAAAAAAGAGATGCCGGATGATATAATAGAAAGGACAGAGAGGCCAAGAGATTGGATAGTAAGAACAGAGCCGCCAGATGAGATGATAGAAAGAACAACGATGCCAGATGAGATGATAGAAAGAACAGAGACGCAAAATGAAATGATAGAAAGAACAATGACGCCAGATGAGATAGTAGAAAGAACAACGACGCCGAATGAGATGATAGAAAGAACAACGACGTCAAATGAGATGATAGGAAGAACAACGACGCCAAATGAGATGATAGAAAGAACAGCGACGCCAGATGAGATGATAGAAAGAACAACGACGCCAAATGAGATGGTAGAAAGAACAACGACGCCAGATGAGATGATAGAAAGAAGAACGACGCCAAATAAGATGATAGGAAGAACAACGACGCCAGATGAGATGATAGAAAGAACAACGACGCCAGATGAGATGATAGAAAAATCAACGACGCCAGATGAGATGATAGAAAGAACAACGACGTCAGATGAGATGATAGAAATAACAACGACGCCAAATAAGATGATAGGAAGAACAGAGACGCCAGATGAGATGATAGAAAGAACAGCGACG
This sequence comes from Flabesymbios commensalis, assembly GCA_964017125.1. Lineage (NCBI taxonomy): Eukaryota > Metazoa > Annelida > Polychaeta > Terebellida > Flabelligeridae > Flabesymbios > Flabesymbios commensalis. The sequence goes on along the minus strand of OZ024914.1, from coordinate 40,780,577 downwards.
CCAGATGAGATGATAGAAAAACCAACGACGCCAGATGAGATGATAGAAAGAACAACGACGCCAAATAAGATGATAGAAAGAACAACGACGCCAGATGAGATGATAGAAAAACCAACGACGTTAGATGAGATGATAGAAAGAACAACGACGCCCGATGAGATGATAGAAAAACCAACGACGCCAGATGAGATGATAGAAAGAACAACGACGCCAAATGAGATGATAGAAAGAACAACGACGCCAGATGAGATGATAGAAGGAACAACGATGCCAGATGAGATGATAGAAAGAACAACGACGCCAGATGAGATGATAGAAAAAGAAGATGAACCAGATACGTCTGATATGTTGTCTTTTTCCAGACGTGTGCTTTATCCAGGTGAGATCGGCTTACGTGTAGCTACAGGTAGTTCAAGTGGTTTTGATACCGAAGATGACCTTCCACTGCAATATCTTGTTCAAAATGAAACACCTCGGTTCAGCATTGAGAATGATCAGCCAGTGAAATGTACACCTGACACAAATGAAGAAACTGATTTTAGCAGTGATGATGGTAAACCACTCACGTACTTGATTCTCTCTTCAACTCCTAAAAAACCTACATTGAAATCGAAACAAAGCAAGTCGACCAAGCAAAAAACTGTGACAGACAAGAAAATAAGCCAGACATTATCTGACAGTGAGAACGAGGAAGATATATATTTTTCAGACGAAAGTGACATTCATGTCCATACTCTTTCATCGTCCTCATCAGAAGATGAAAGCCCAACCCAAGAAGATGAAGGGTTACATTGGGTAAAAAAAGTAATTCCAATGAAGCCTCGCCCATTCAATGGTCCGGTACCTGGGAGTGTCATAACCCTTGCATCAACAGCAACTCCACTCGATTATTTCCTACAGCTGTTCCCTGGGGACATTTGGAAAAACATGGAAATCGCTACTAACAACTATGTACCCATCTATGAAGCCAAGCGAAGAACTCACACAACAACAGATTTGAACTGGACAGACAGTGACTACAGATACATAACCAGTGATGACCTTAAAGCCTGTATTGGCATTAGAATGATCACTGCTTTGGATCCTAAGGCAGCCATTGAAGATTATTGGTCGACTAATCCGGCATTGGGAAATGAGTACATCAAACAAACCATGTCGAGACGTCGATTTTTAAATATATCTCGTTACATTCATATCAATGATCCAATCAATGATCCTGTACGAGTTACAGATCTTAATGAAAAGAAGCGAAGGATGACTGCTGAACCTTTATACAAGGTGTCTAATCTACTGGATCACGTGCATATGAAATGCAAAGAACTCTACAATCTGCACCAGCAATTAAGCTTAGATGAAGCTATGGTAAATGCCATGGACAGCACTGGGGAATTGTTGGTGCCCCTAATAAACCAGCGAAACGAGGTTTCAAGGTCTGGACCTTAGCTGATGGGACAAGTGGGTATATTTATGACTTTGAAGTATACCTCCGCAAAGAAAGAGAAATAGGCCTCACCCAGCGGGTAGTTGAGTCACTGACCAACAGTCTCTAAGGGCGGTATCACATTGTATTCGTGGACAAATATTATACATCAATTGTTCTTGCTCAGTCTCTTCTGAGAAACAAGACTTACATATGTGGATCTTTCAACACAAGCCGAATTTATTGGCCCACAGATCTGAAACCTGACAAGAGAAAGCCCAAAAAGAACGAACCAGTGCGAAATTTGAAAAGAGGCGAGTCACTGGCAAGACAAACGAAAAAGGGGGATATTGTGGCATGCGTTTGCAAAGATTCAGCAACAGTATTCAACTTGTCCACATGGTACGATGTTGTACCAAATCAGCGCCGAGATGTGATTGATAGAAAAGTACGCAGTGAGAAAAGTGGGGGATGGATTAAAGAGGCATATGCCTGTCCACCATCAATTATAGAGTACAGCAAGTACATGGGAGGGGTAGACAGACATGATCACCTTAGAAGCAGCTACAGCCTGCAACGCAGCAGTCCAAAGTGGTGGATGTACATTGCATGGTTCGCCATTGACGTGGCCCTTGTTAACTCATATCTGATCTACAAGGAGACATTTCCCAAGGAAACACACAAAAAAATTCAGCTACAAGTAAGCATAAATGATAATATTCTATAAACTTTTATAACTATATTTAATCTTATATTTTACTACACAACACATCCCACATAACTCTAATGTTCACAGACAGAAATATATAGCTATATATATTATATATTTTAGGTTGCAAAAGATTTGATAGCGGGGTATGCTGGGCGTCAACGTAAGGCAAGGCAACCAAACGTAAGTGTTCTGGATTCTTCATATGCTGCAATGCATGAGCTGGTGCATTTCGGTGTGCGTCCACGTGTGTGCTTGCATGGTAAAAAAATGAAGTCCAAAACGTCATCAGGAAAAACCAGAGAAACAGCTTATGGATGTCAACAATGTAATGTCCATCTACACAGGTTTGTAACATTTGTTTTTCGTATTCAACTATTACTACTGCATTCAACTATTAGCGACACCAATGTGCTTCACTTTTAGCCACTAAGGTGCAAACCACGACCATAGTCGTTTTTAATTAGTCAATCAAGTCACTGTTATGCGGAATGAAACGAGTCTTTAAACATCAAAATTAGCTAATGTTTTGTCTCAACTTGAACACATATGAGTAATATTGCACTTGCAGTTGTGGGTCGCGGAAGCGAGGCACAATTTAAAGTTTAACATTTAAATGTTTTAATTTGGAGCTTTAAGGTTTAATATACTTACTAGTTTGACTATGATTTTAGGGAATGCTTTGCTACATTTCATGAGTGTTCAACACGCCAGGAGACGCCTGTGGCTAGAAAGAATGCTGCAACACAAACAGAAACCACAGAGCAACCACTCCCTACCCCTAAACGCAAGTACCCGAACACCTGTGAAGAAAAACAATCTATCCGCAAATCACCAAGGAAACGATAAAAGAAATGAGACTGATAGTCTAGATATTAGTTAATTACATTGTATACCAGAAGAGACATCTTCTCACTTTGCTTATAATATCACTGAACATAAACTGTCATTGTGTGACTGTAGATGCACTGATAATTACTACTTCTCCGTCAATGTGCGGCCTTATCTGACCACTCATTAATGTTACTGCTGGCTTGCTCCCATATCAAGATTTGCTGTAATTTACGTTGAATTTTCTATTCTTTCGGCGCTATTGTCATTTCAGTCAGTTTAAGAAGTTCATCACATCAAGTTGTGCATCACTACCGCGATTGCATGATTAGAACATTTAAGTGACTAAAAACCTTAGTTCCGTTTTTACAGTTATTTAAATTTTTCCTTCACGATTATTTCATTCATATATTTTAAGGTTTCAAAGTAACCTTGGTGTGATTATCTGCCAATAGAAGGTAACTCTATATTTGAGCATATTTTATTGGAACTGTCAGATACAATATGTGAGTACTGGTTCCGCTGCCTACTACTAATAGTGTGCGTTTGTTGCTGATCAGCACGAAAAGAACTACCACAACGTATTTTATTATGTATTTGTATACACTAAACTAAGGGAATGCCTAGGATAAGCGCTGACGCCATAGTGTTGTAGACCGTACGGACCATGTTACACCTTTCTCGGATAACGCGAGACATTGACACAATGTATTTTCAATGTTGGCCAAAATTAAATCTACATTGCGTCAACGTCTCGTGCTAGCTGGTGGCCCGTGAACGCTATAGGGTATCCGCCGGTGCCGTTAGGCTGCCATAATGCATTATTATTCTCTTATCGAAATAATATACATGAAGTGAGCAAATTAATGTTATGAAACCTAAAATGTCCTGATATCGAACTAAAAGTTGGATGTGCAATTGTGCATAACCGTTTATGCTAAATATATATCATAATCTTTATCATGTAGGCCTAAAAGTGTTAAGTCACTCCTCAGTAACCACGATCCACTGCGGGTTTCAGAAGGTTGACCAACATTAAAACAGTATTGGGTCAACGGAACGTTTGTGTTGTGTTCTTCCCAGCAAACATGAGACTTTGATTGATGTTGAGCCAGCGTCGTAGACGCTGGGCCATCTTTCATGTCAACATTGGGTAAACATCTCGTGTTTGTTGGGTTTTCAGATTCGCATGGCTGGATCAAGGTGTCGTAAATGTTTCTCAGCATAGGCCTACTATTAGCGATATACATCAATGCATAGTGCTTTGTAGATACAAGTAATTAGTAGATACTGCCTTTTGACTTGGCATGGCAGTATTAGCTAAAGACTTTATGTTCTCTGAACATTAGATAACAGAGAACAAATAGCAGCATTCGCTTATTTTAGTTTCAATATTTTGGTTTAAATATGTAATTAAATTTATTGCTTCTATTATTAATATTTATTCTCAATTGCCACGCATACATGAACACATAATGTTTTGTATATTCATACAAGTTAAATAGGAATATATACTGTTTTGCACAGAGACCGCTGGTCTACTGAGTTTGAAATAAATATTTGATGTCATGATAAATAGTTCTTTTTGTCTACCATTATTATTTTCAATTTGTGGTTGATAGTAATTCGGGCCAATGGTAAACCATCATTGATGCAACGTCTTGTGTCTGCTGGGTTACCACCTTGCAAAATGTTGTTATATTATTGCAGAAAATGTAGAAAACAATACTGACGGGCCTTCTGACAGAATTGCCACAGCATAATTTACTCTATGTTGGCATGAACTAAAATAACAGAAAAGCCAACATGTGTTAACGCCACAGTCGTGTAGATCGTACACGCTGTGATGACAGGATGGCTTAAATGTGTCAATGCCACAACGTTGTAGATCGTAGTGTTATGTTACAGCATAACTCTGGATACGCATTAAGCGCTATGGGGCACCTGCTATATGGGTAAAACCAAAAATTGGGGTAACTTTACATAAAATTAGTGTCCCCAGGACTTAAAAGGTCCGCATTTTGATTCAAATATAATAACATTGAAAATAAATGGTGCAACTTCACGTTTAAGCATTATTACTTAATAATGTTTAGATTATTTGTAAAAAAAAAATATATATATATGGTTTTATAAGAGCTCTATGTCATGGAAACGTGGAAAATGGCATGTCCCCAGAAAAAAATCCACTATTTGAAACTTCACTGTAGGATACAAAATCACAATTAATTCTAACAATTACATTTCATGGCTAGACATTGTTCACTTAAACTAATCAATGATCAAAATTCGACTTAAAATTAATATCGATATATATAATTTTGATGAATATACATGTCCCCACATTTGCACTCTACTCCGTTACCATCATTGTAGCATGCCCCATCAAGTGAATAATCATGAACTAAAATTATATCAAGTGTAGTTTGACACACTGAAGGGCCTTATATGAGTTTTTCGCCTTGAAAGAATTATTATCGTTGAGTGACAAGTTATTCGGAACAGGTATTACCAAAAAGTTCGAAAATATGCTTTTGTTTTTACTACTCCGTTCCTAGCCTTTTGAGTATAAAAACGAATTTGGTTTTATGCTTGCATGCCTAGAACAGTTGCTATGGGGACTATTTCCACCCGTATGATATATCTTTGAATTATTGCCCATATATTTTCATTAATCCCAAAAATGCTTTTAATTTTACTACTCCGTTCCACTCTACTCCGTTACCAAGAAAAGGGAACGGAGTAGTGAATTGTCAAATTTTATGGGTTTTAAAGTCATAATGATTGATGATATAGTCTTCTAAAACATGGCTCGTTGTCCCCATATAAATAGAGCACCCATTTATGATCGATGTTATGTTAAAAAAATAAACAGTTTATATTTATGTAGAGCCAAACATTTGGTAACGGAGTTGAGTATTCTTGGGGTTGGTAACGGAGTTGAAATAAAAAAAATTGTTAATCCCGTCAAATTTTCTTAAATTTTTAGCAGTTTTGAGGTACCATTGTTTAGTATTATGCTTCAATAAGGATATTGAGTTTAAAAGTGTGATGTGAAGCTAAACAAAGTAACATCATTTTTGAAATGGTTTGGATTGGTAACGGAGTAGTAAGTGGATGTTGCAACTTTTTTAAAATGACGTTTTTAAAGCGAAAATTTTTTTTCTAGCGCAACCAGTGACTTTTTTATACTCTATTGGGATCAGTGCACCAAACCCATCAAGTAGTTTTCCTCCTCTTTGATGGTCACCTCACTGCCATTTTTGATGCTACAAAATTACCCCAATTTTTGGTTTTACCCATATAGCTTTATCGCCGAGACTACTGGAAAAGCCACAACGGCCTAAATCGTAGGCGAATGAAATAGCGTGGAACTGCCATAGGGTGATATTCTGTTATTGACCCCCCAGGTCATGATCAAGATAATTTACATGTAATTAATTAAAAAAAATAATGTTATGGAACCTAAAATATCTCGACAAGACATCCAACTGAGGGTTGAATGTGCATAACGGGATATTTAAAATATATATGTCACAACATTTGTGGCACATAAAAGTGATTAAATAGCATATTTTGTTTATCGCTGCGGCTCTCGATTTTTGGTTGATAATAACTAAATATTGTGACAGGTCACAACCACGCCGACAAGATTACTGTAAAGAAATAGGTAAATACTATATGTATATCAAAATTTACGAGGGTGAGTCGTTTACTACTTCAGAAAATTTGGTTTTAATACTAGAGAAAATGGAATGACGACAAAAACTACTGACAGGTCTACGACGTACGATGGTGCTTGTGAGGAGGCCGTTTTTTCACTGCGATTCAGTACGCTGTGGCTGGCATGCACTGTATGGTACTGTTTCTGAGAGGGCCGCAAAAACGATAAAATATAATTTGTTGGCTCAACATTGGGCCAACGATGCAGATATCTGTCCAGCATTGAACCCAGAAAACATGAGACGTTGGCCCAATATTGGACTGATGTCGTCATCGTCTACGGGCCAGCGCCGTAGACGATGGGCCAACATATAACATATAATGTACTAAATGTATTCTGAACAAACAATATAACAATTATAAACGAAATTACTTACCTTGAAATCTGAATTTATGTGATGCTGTATATCTTGAAGGCTTGTTGTTCCTGCATGCTCGTGATAGCTGGCTGTGAGTGAACGTCACGTGATGTACCCAGACGATATACATGCGTTTCGCAGAAAACATGAGACGTATGTTGGTCCAGTGTTGTTTTAGCATGTTTAGTGTTTCCCGCCATCTGCGACGCTGGTACAATTTAAGCCTGACGAATTGTGTCTGCTGCTGCTTTGTTCTGAATCACAGCATCGGTTGGGGAGGGGGTCACGGTGATATTTTGAGAAATCACTATACAGCTGACACACGAGGAACGACGTTGTTGCACAGTGGGTTTGCCCCGTCACCCCGTCAAGTTATATTAACAATTTACCACTGTCCGCGACGCTCTCCCAACAATAAAACACCTTCGAATCACTGTAGCCTACTAGAAAGACACATGCCCAGTAAACACAAGGCATTGAACCAATGCTGTTTCAACACGCTTTTAACCAGAGTATTAAATTGTGTATGCTGTGTACACAAATTGTATGCATTTTGGATGTGGGTAACCATCATTTGTGTGCATGAACGTCGATCAAACTGTAAAACCAGCCAGTTTTAACGGCATTCTGAAGTTTTGTTAAAGGTATAGTCAACTGTCAAAATACAATGGACAAGGGTGTCCCCAGAATGCAACAGTGGCCCCTGGACATTCCACAATGACATATCAACCCACATCCACAGTTATCAGCCAAGATAATAATACTATAATGCGTTTCATACACATCGCCGCATTATGAACAAGTTCCCAAATCATATAAACTCTATATACTTGAGCGACATCTATGAGGAAATAATTCACCAATTCTCTTATGTGGGCTTATTGTTGAGACACAAACAGTTGTGTTGCCATGGGGAAACAGTTGGAAACAGTTGACTCACCGCATATTAACAGTGGGAGCTTTCCCAGCCAACACTGCACACTCACCAAATGTTGGTTTAATGTCGGTCAACGTCGCAGACGTTGGTCTAACATTAAAACAACTTTGGGCCAATTTCTCGTTGGAGTAGTATTTTGTTATTAGTTCAGTTGCTGATATTAATATAGTCAAAGTGTACTCTATAGGCTAATGTAGGCCTTCACCTGACCGTCCCACGCATGCCCATTTCGCAGTTGTATGTTTAGTTACACTAGTGTTAACGCTAAGCTCGGGTTTGGTAAAACCTCTTTTATGAATACGCCCGATAGTGTACAATATGACAGTGGACTAAAAACGTGAAATCACTCAACTAATGCTTTGCTATGATTTTACCAGATTGATGTTGTTTAGTTATTATTAATTCTTAATCGTCATCTTACGCCGTACAACTGACTGACATCAGGTCACATCCAGATAACGCGAGACGTTGACTTAATGCTGGGGTATTACTGGTCCTCTGTCTGCGACGCTGGCACAGCATTACACAAACATTGGTTCCCGAAATTCCATGTTAAGACGCTGCTCCAACATGAAGCTAACATTGGTTCAACGTCTCGGCCGGATGTGCTGGGTATCCGTCCCGCTCTGTGCCCAGATATCTGTGTACGTTGTAGGCATTGCTCTTTTGTCAACCTAATAACCTAGTAAATATTATTGTATATCATAAAAAAATCGGTGATTTCATTCTAGCTTATTAATATGACCACTTAACAGTTAGGCTAGATATAGAGACGAAACTCCCGTAATTCTTATTTTTGACATGGTTGTCAATAATTAGAAATCAGGAATTCGTCTCTATATCTAGCCTAACTGGTGAATGCATAGCACAAAAATTAAAAAACTTTTGCAGTTCTAGTCTATGGACATGTTTACATCATATGGTCATATTAATAAGCTAAAATATAAACACCAATTATTTTATGATTTTAGCCTGGGCATGTCCCTTTAAAGGGCATTTGCATGGTGAACTTCTGTGAAACTCAATATCTTTGGACCTGCAATGTTTTCACCGAGCTATCTGATAAAATAAAGTATGGGGGAGGGGGTATTATAGGACATTGTTTTCACCGAGTATCCGTTCAAAAGGGTTTCCGATGACGTCACTGCGTTTCACAGAATTCTGTGAAACGCAGTGACGTCACTCGGTGAAAACAAGGTTATATAATACCCCCCTCCCCATACTTCATTCTGTGAAACGCAGTGATGTCACTCGGTGAAAACAAGGGTATATAAGAACCTTCCCCCACACTTCATTGTATTAGCAAGCTCGGTGAAAACAAAGGAGGTCGACCATTTTATTCTATACACTCTGCAGGAAAAGAGACGAATTGCGGACAAACCATGGGGAATCAAGATAATTAAAAAAGGCATTTTTGCAGAGTTTGCTGAGGCGAAGAACATAAAATAAACCGATTGAAAAATACTAAACACTTTTTTTATGGGAGCGATGGAATTTTTTTTTTACTAATGCTGCTCTCACACATAGGCGAATATGCTTGCGAATGTGCTTACGAATGAAAAGATTTGACATTCGCCCAAAATTCACAACACTCGCCGAGTATTTGTAAGCGTTTGTAACAAATTCGGAACGTTCGCAAGTCATTCTCCACCTGCTTACGAATATCGGCCAGTTTAGGAAGCGTCTCCTAAATTTCAGCGAATGTTGCGAATACTGTCATTCGCCGTCAATATTCGTAAGCATTCGCAAGCCATTGGTAACGTTGGTAAGGCATTCGGAAGCACTTGCAGCGTTCGTAAGGCATTTGCAAGAAAACAATGAGCCCAGCGTCATATTCACTCCGTATTTATACCAATCACAGCCTCGTCATCAAATATTCGCATTATTCGTAAGAAAATGGCAAGACAATGGCAACGTTGGTAAGACATTCGTATCATTCATAAGTACGTTTGTAACGTTTTCAAGCCTATTTGTAAGCACTCGCAAGCATTCATAACATTCGCAAGGCAGTCGCAGCATTTATTCTTAAGACCATTTGCACCATTCGCAACAATTTTTAGCAATTCGTAAGGCATTGGCAAGCATTCGCAGTGCATTTACAACATATTCGTAAGGAGAGGTCGAGAGATGACTGAGGTGAAAATATTCGCTTTCTGTTCACAATTTTTTAGGCGAATTCACTGCGAATTTCAAAGATACATATTCGCTATATTCGCCAGCATATTCGCTTATGTGTGAGAGCAGCATTATGCAAATTATTCATAAATTATTGGCCTCATGTTAACCCTTGTTCTACTGGGATCTCGTGTTAACCCTAGTGATGCTGGGACCTCGTGTTAACCATTGTGCTGCTAGGGCCTCGTCTTAACCCTTGTGCTGCTAGGACCTCGTGTTAACCCTTGTGATGCTGGGACCGGATACATACGCTTTCAAGCATGTGCCAAACATTGAAATTGATAAAATATTATTTAGTAGATCTTTATGCTAAATTACTCAAATAATTCTCTTTGGGAAATGTCTAATTTTCATAAATAAATATATTTTTCCTGACTTGGAGCTGGAATTCGCGTTGGCAGAAATAATCGCTTGAACAATAGATCATAGTCGTCGATGATCAGTATACAGTAACCTATTGTTCTGAACTTGTATGTTCTATCGGTTTCATACATCCATTTACAAAATTCTATTCAACTACAAAAATCATTTCATTTGTTAATGCTGTTTATTGTTGGTAGAAACGGTCTAGCATTAGGCTGTCATTGCACAATTAATTAATGTGCAGTGCTGGCATAATGTTGACCTCGCGTACATAGGCCTACAGCACGGTAGAAGACTGTGGTGTGGTTTATATGTTTTGCCACACACTCCACTGCTTCTGAAACAGATTCTGAAGACTGCAAACTATATTGAGTATCAGTGTTCCGTACATTATAATTACCTGACACGGCATCTTATTTAACCCATTAGGCCCAAGTGATTCAATTGAGAAAGTTTCTCTCACTTGAAGCTGCGTCTTCCTGACGCGATACACAGCTTCAGATGAGAGAACATTTGTATTTCTGTTTTTTTTTACAGATTTGTCAAACAGTCATGTTTAAATCTTTTTGTGGATTGAAGACAAAATTCACCTTGAAAACGTATGCCCACTATTGAAATATTAATACAATGTTAAAAATAATATAGTTGTCATCGACACATAGAGGGTTCAATCGTCGAAGACGCAGCCTGATCTTTCCTACAGGCAAGTCGTGGCACAAACATGGGGCGCTGATCCCATGGTGCTGGGCCAGCGTCGCAGATTGTAAGCCAACATTAAAAAACATGAGCCGAACCTATTCTGTTTGTTGGGACTACAACCTTAATATCACTTGCCACAAATATAATCTAATCATAACCGTAATCTAAAAACAATTCATGGTCATGGTTAGCGCTTGAAAGGTGAATGAATAACAGTAAATTAATAATTGCTAAATGCCCTTAGTACGATAACTGTGAGGTAATTCAGATGTGTATAATTATAATATAGCGTTTGATATTGTATTGGCACTTGGCAAACGTAGGTAGCCCATCATTTACAAAACTGCACAAAACGTATAAACTAGATGAGAACTGCGGACCGCTTTTCTGTTCCAAGAGGTGCTGTGCGGTATTGGGTGGCGGAAGGGGGTTGGGGGGGGGGGGGGGTTGTGGGTCGTTTCGGTTGGTGGTGACTGTTTCAATGATGACTGTACATACGAGTCAATATGTGTCAAATGTCATTGACACATAACGATGGTGAAATTATCAATGTTTGTATTCTAAAATGATGAGTAGTAATAACGTATATGACTAGGCCTGGGTTAATTGACACTCAAACAATTAACTTAAATTTATGTCTTATAACCTACATTCCCCATTGGGCTCGGACATAGACCCTTGACCAGTGTTGACGCACCCTTAAAAATATTTGAGAAGTAGTAAATTATACTAGATTGGAATTGTGACTTTTCAAGTAACAATAATATTTGGGCTAGGTTTTATGAGTTTTTGTCGCGGCCATTTTAAATTTTGTTGGGTTATTTTTACTATGACAGATTGATTGGAATTTCGCGTATGAGTTTTATGGCAGCCATTCTGAACTGGAATTTTAGACTTCAGACTTCGGACTTTAGAAATCAAATTTTAGAAGTCCCCACTGAGCTTTTGCACTTGTAAATAAATATATATTTGTTTGTAAAATGGAATCGCATTCAGAGTGCCCAGTACACACATTGACTTGTCTCTTTGTTGATGTTGTATCACTATCCCAGACGCTAGCCCAAAATTAAAACAACATTGTTTCAACTTTTTGTGCTTGAATAGAATTGCGACTGTTATTTTAAGGTTTCAACAGTCCATACCTAATACACAATATTGGTTTAATACTGGGCCACTGTCTGCGACGCTGGCCTGGAATTAAAACATTGGATAAATGTATTTTTATTATCAAATCTAGAGACTAAAGGTAGGAGTCAGTCTGGACATAGGGGCACCCGGTTAATCCCTCCTGGCAATGAATGGAGAATCTCCCGACGTGTACACTATTGAACCAACATTGGACCCTATCATAGGCCTACTGCCGCCGTGCAATCCTAAAGGCAGTATCTGCTCACTTTACAAGTAAGCAGATACTGCCTTTTGAATTTGAAGAGCAGCATAGCACAGTATCTGCTCCCTTTACAAGTAAGCAGAAACTGCTTTTTGCCATTCAAGAGTATAATGATCCATGAAATCATGGATAAATCCAGAAGAACATGTTGGATGACTTAGAAAAGTCATAGCACCCCTGACTACTCTGGGAATGTTGTGTCAAAATTTCAAGTTGATTAGATTAAAACTCAGAGAGAAATAACGTCTTACAAAAACGTGCCAAGAATAATAAGTTTAAAGTTCCGTTGAAAACTCAATATATTTGGGCATAGCCCAAATATAAATATTAATGTAACATGAGGTCATTCTGCTCTCCGTATGCCCGAAGCTAGGTTAGTGTGAGTTCAGCTATAACAGTGTTGTAACCTTCAGTTTAACGCTAACCGGTATGCCATAAGCTGGTTTTGGCTTAAAGGGACCCCTTGAGATGAGACATTTTCAATGTTGTCAATTTTGAAAATTGTATTTATTTGAAGCTATATAGCCTACTGATCTTAACTAAAATACAAAAAAGTAAAAAAAACATTTGAAAGCACCGAAATACAGTGTAGTTATATTTCCAGGTCGTATATTGCCATGTAAACAAACAAAGTCAGCAATATACCGCAGTTTACAACACATATTCCCACGTCTCGGACGGTAAGATCAGAGCAATCGCAGCTAATTGGTGTCTTATAGTCAGGACATAGGGGGATACACCTGCAGCACTGATTGTCTGCCCAACGCTGGGCCGACAGCATCACCATGTGGTCCAATGCTGTAGGAACATTTAACCGTCCTTTAGCAAGTGTTTAGGTATACAAAACGTTTGTTTGGGTTTTGAGCGGATTCAAAGAAATGCTGATCTTTTTTTTTTAAATCTAAAAACTCTGAAAAAAATAAATTCATGATCTGGGGTATACACTACTTTATTACAAAACTAATAACGAAAATTGATGTCATCCCAAGGAGCTGCTTTAACACGATGATAAACCGGTGTGCTATGTTGCCAGAAGTTGACCATTTAGCATTAGGTTAAGGAAGTTGATGGCAATAGCAACTTGAAATCAAATCCTGAAAATAGCTGAATTATCATAATTATCCATTGAATACTAATAGACGACACTCATAATTGTGTGGAGCCATTAGAAAAAAATCAACAATATAACATATTTTTGTTATATTTGATGGAAATGCAAATCAAAATACTTTTTAAGACATTGCAGGTATCAACTTCTTTATTTTCAAATCAGTGATGTACCAAACAAAATTATACACACATTTATGCATGCCTATCGCAATTAAATACTAATATACCAATCGAATTAATGAAATATGTTCTTATTAGTGTAGTGGTTAAGCTCCACTAATGAAACCATTGTGCATTTTATGATTAAAGCATGAAACTTCCACCATTATTAGTACATATCCTGGGGTTTATTTTAAGATGTGGAGGTAAGTTAGATTTGACCCCTGGTGACCTCTAGATGTCATTGACCTCGAAAGGTCAAAATATCCAATTGCGAAGCCAAAAAGTGGTGAAAATTGTATATTACACTATCTATAAGATGTTTTTTGTATTCCAGAAGTGTGCCAAATACTCTAAGAGACTGATGTTAATCATGAACATAACACCAAGGTCATGTCAAGGTTACTTTAGGGTCATTTGGAGGTCAAAATGGCAACAAATAGCAAAAATAGCCACTTTTAATCAATTGAAACAATACTAGTGGTGCAGTCATCAAAGGATTGGTTTTGACACAGTCTTGGTCAGATGTCTTTTCCACGCGCATTTTAGGAGATTGAGGGGAGTATCTAACTTGGGAGGGGAAATACACCCTAAGTATTCTCCTTACTACACCCCTTCCTCAATGGTTAATTGGACGAGCAAAATTACAGTGTGCAGCAGCTGTTGAACATCAGTTTGGGCTCCTATTGATACATAAATGGGCTATGAAGTCTGACATGTGTTGGGATTATGTTTTACTGGGGTACCGTCGAAATAACCCCGTTAAGGTCATGTCAAGGTCATTTCAAGGTCAAACTGTCAAAAATCAATAAAAAAAACGTATTTTTACTTTCATACCGGATACCGGATGACATCGATATAAAAAGACACACCCTTGAAATGATCTTAACTTGACCGTTGAAGCCCAATCTCAGGAAGCCGAAGGGCGCCATCTTTGTATGTCAACTGTAGCCGTCTTGTACATCGATCGGTTTATACAAGAGTGAGAGGCAACGTTAATCAGAATTTTAAAATATACAGCGCTATGATGTTATTCCCAGTGATATAGTCCAATACTAGTATGTTTTTGTGGTATCGTGTCTAGGGCTATACCACACATTTAAACCAATATTTATCAATTTCGCGAACGTTCTGAATTTGTTACCAACGCTTACAAATACTCGGCGAGTGTTGCGAATTTTGAGCGAATTTCAAATATTTTCATTCATAAGCACATTCGCTAGCATATTCGCCTATGTGTGAGAGGGGGGGGGGGGTATATTTTTTAAACTCGAGCAATATATTTATTTCAATTTGTGTGTGGAGATATATTTACTTCACTTCCTTGTATATTTTTCTTCAAATTTGGATCCCAAACTAAGCCTAGCCTTCATCTGGAGGCAGACGATCCAAGCCAAGCGAGGCTTCACAAATTTAAAGGTCATTTAAAGATGCCAGATAAATGAGGCTCGATTTTTTTGGGGTTATTAAATGATGTTGCTCATAAGCTGGGATAATTATTTATTTAAATTTAAACATTTATTTACAACATCAGACAATTATTTATTTCACGAAAATTTAGTTTTGAAATATATATTTAAAAAATACTCCCCCCTTCCTTGTAATTGAAGGTGCCTCCCTTATGTAGGATGCAGATGAACAAGTATATTATTACTGTTGATTGTCTTATATATGCGTAATGATGTGCCATTAAGTAATTATCACGGCGTGTAATGCTCTGAGAGAGGGATTTTCAATAAGAAGAATTAGAAAAACATGATAATTTCGGCGATTTCTTGGCAGACATTTTATTAATTATTATTATTTTCAAGGATGAGAGTTCTACATACGCCCAGATATCAATACAGGTGTGGGTAATTCAAAGGAAAAGAACTATATCAGCTTAAACAAAATATTTTTATGACAATAAGATTTTTTTTATGACAATGAGATTTTTTTTCAATCCCTTATAACATCTACTAATCCGTTAGAACAGTCTACTAATCCGTTATAACGGTCTAATATTCCGTTATAACGGTCTAGTCTTTCGTTATAACGGTGTACTATTCCGTTATAACGATATAATATTTCGTTATAACGGTCTACTATCCCGTTATAACGGTCCAGTAGTTCGTTATGACGGTCTAGTATCACGTTATAACGGTCTACTAATCCGTTATAACGGTCTACTAATCCGTTATAAAGGTTTACTAATCCATTAGAGAGGTCTACTATTCCGTTATAACAGCCACGTTTTCCGTTATAGCGGTCTATTATTCCGATATAACGGTCTAGTATCCCGTTATAACGGTCTATTATTTCGTTATAACGGTCTACTATCCCGTTGTAACGGAATATTATTTTGATTTGAAGGCCTGGATCACGCTATAACGGCATATAAATCCGTTATAACGGCTTCCTAATCCGTTATAACGGTCTACTATTCCGTTATAACGGTCTAGTATTTCGTTATAGCGGTATACTAGTCCGTTATAACGGTCTAGTATTTCGTTATAACGGTCTACTATCCCGTTATAGCGGTATAGTATTTTGTTATGACGGTCAAGTCTTCCGTTATAACAGTCTACTATTCCATTATAACGGTATAGTATTTCGTTATAACGGTCTACTGTCCCGTTATAACGGTCTAGTATTTCGTTATGACGGTCTAGTATCACGTTATATTGGTTCACTAATCCATTATAACGGTCTACGCATCCGTTATAACGGTCTAATAGTCCGTTATAACGGTCTACTAATCTGTTATAGAGGTCTACTATTTCGTTATAACAGTCAAGTCTTCCGTTATGACGGTCTACTATCCGCTTTTTCACGGTCTAGTATTTCGTCATAACGGTTCACTATCTCGTTATAGCGGTGTTGTATTTCGTTATGACGGTTAAGTCTTCCGTTATAACGGTCTACTATTTCGCTATAATGATCTAGTATCTCGTTATAACGGTTTAATATTTCGTTATAACTGTCTACTAATCCGTTATAACTGTCTACTATCCCGTTACAACGGTCTACTAATCCGTTATAGCGGTCTACTAATCCGTTATACCTACTAATCCGTTATAACGGTCTACTAATCTGTTATAACGGTCTACTAATCCGTTAAAACGGTCTCGTATTTCGTTATAACGGTCTCGTATTTCGGTATAGCAGTCTACTAATCCGTTATAGCAGTCTACCAATTCGTTATAACGGTGTAGTATTTTGTTATTTATAACGGTCTACTAATCCGTTATAACTGATTAATAGACCGTTAGGCCTATAGCGGAATAGTAGACCTTTAAAAAATTCTTAAGGATAAGAGCATCCGCCCAGATAACAGGACAGACATGGATAATTCAAAGAGAAAAATCTATATCAGTTAAAACACGGTTATCTACAGAAGTGGATTTATTTTCTAATCCGTTATAACGGTCTAGTATTTCGTTATAACGGTCTACCAAATTTTTATAATGTCTAGACGTTATAGCTGTCTATTATTCCGTGATTATGATCTTGTAGGTCGTTATAACGGTCTAGTATTTAGCTATGCCCTTGATAACGGTCTAGTATTTCGTTATAACGGTCTACTATTTCGCTATAACGGTTTATAGCAAAATAGTAGACCGTTATAACGAAATACTAGACCGTTATAAAAGGATAGTATACCGTTATAGCGGATTAGTAGACCGTTATAATGGATTAGTGGACAGCTATAACGGATTAGTAGACCGCTATAACGAAACTCTAGACCGTTATAGCGAAATAATAGACCGTTATAGCGAAATAGTATTTCGTTGTAACGAAATACTAGCCAGTTATAACGGAATAATAGACCGCTATAGTGCAATAATGAACCGTTATAGCGGAATATTAGACCGTTATACATGTTATAACGAAATACTAGACCGTTGTAACGAAATGTTAGACCGTTATAGCGGGATAATAGACAGTTATAACGGATTAGTAGACCGTTTTAATAGATGATTAGACCGTTATAGCGAAATAATGTACCGTTATCACGAAATACTAGACCGTTATAACGGAATAGTAGACTGCTATAATGGATTAGTATATCGGTATAACAAAGTACTAGACAGTTATAACGAAATACTGGACCATTTTAACGGAACATTATATCGTTATAACGGATTAGTAAACCGTTATAACGGAATAGTATATGTGTAAAGTAGTTAATATTATATATCCTATTTGATGGCTATGAACGGTTTAGTCTAGTAATAATGCAATTGTTGCCGACAAGTGGAGGAAAAGCGCCATGTCCTAATAGAAAATAATGCCTTCTATTGAGTATGAATTGAATACAGAACGATGGAATAATCGGTTTTATATATATCATGGTATCATGGGTCTTAATTTAACGAGAAAATTTGGCAGTCATGACATCGATATTTTGCCGAGCTTTCTGAAAAATTGATGTAGCTTCGAAATTAATTCTAGTATCCTGTATGTTTAAAAAATAACCTGCAGATCTCCATATCGTGGAGAATTTGATTGTAAAATTTGCCTAATTTATTACAAAGTTTGACTTTTTGCAGCCACAATAAATTATGAAGTTGATTTTTGGCGGCCATTTAAATTTCAGAGAAATTTGGATAATTTCTGATTAAGGTTTTGAGTTTTTGTGCTTACTAAAAAAAATATTTTGAATTCCGGAAAATATTTTGGTGGCATGTTTAATAACTCACTTGCACATCCCCAAGTTGTTGAGAATGTGATTTAAAATTTCAAAAACATGACCGCTACTTTTTTAGTTATTGCACCCACAAAAATTAAGTACCGCCTGATGTCTCACGCTTGATAGATCCCGGCGCGACTAAAATCCCCCTTCCCCTACGGACGTGGGATAAAAACCGGCTCACCACTTCTATTAGGATATTAGGGTCACGCTAAGAATATATATATAATTCAATGCTCTAATCGAACAGTTATAATCAGTATAAAATGCCGTCATTTTCTCTAAATTTATGTGGTATTCTAACAACGTCCAGCTACCTGGAACATTAAACTAGAGAGACTAGATAAAGATGATGGCATTAACGCCATATACCCATGGCTCACATGGCTTACCCTATGCATCTATGCCTATAGATAATCATGTGGTCCCGAATTAGAAGCCCTTGCTTTGTTGACCAAACTTATTGGAGGAGACATGATAATTGCTACAGGGATGCTAGTAAATGTATAACGAATAGGCCTAAAACCAATTACATTAAGGGAAATTACGATAATAAAACAGAGCTGTCTTTAAATTATCAGATATGGCTCACCTGCATAATGGTAGGTTGATGTAGATAGATGTGATTCTAGAACAATCGTATACATGTGCAGCCACCAGACTGGAGCTCAGGCTCCTTTAAGTGAAGAAATGTTAGAAAAAAAAATTGGAACAACTCTGAAGAAGACATGTGATCATGGTAACAGTTTTTACCAGTTTGACCTTGAACTGACCTCGGCATGACCTTTAAATTGCTTTCGGATGGTACGCCAGTAAAACGCAACACCACCCTATGTCAAACTTCATAAACCCAATTATTTATCAATATTTAGCTATGGGAGCCCAAACTAATCTTTAACAATGCTGCATAATTGTAATTTGGCCGCTCAACTGAATATTGAGGAAAGAGCGTAATTGATGGGAGATATCCTCCTTCCCAAAGGTTGATACTGCCCCTAATGTCCTCAAATGTGTGTGGAAAATACATAAGACGAAGAATATGTCAAAACCAGTCTTTTGTAATAAATTACTCCACAACCAAAGTGTGGAAATTGATAAAAAAAAGTGGACATTTTAACTATTTTCCGCCAGTTTGACCTTTAAGTGACCTTGGTGTGACCTTGACATGACCTTGGTGTTATGTTTATGATTTAAAACAGTCCCGTCGAGTAGTTGACACACGTTTGGGACACAGAAACAAATCATAGACATTGTAATATACAATTTTCACTACTTTTTGGCTTTGTCAGTGAATATTTTGACCTTTCGAGGTCAATGACCTCTAGAGGTCATCATAGGTCAAATCCAGTTTACCTCCACATCTAAATATGACCCTTAGGATATGTTCTACAAGTGGTAGAAATGTCATGCTTTAATCATAAAATGCACAATAGGTTACCCTATCTACTAAACTATATCTCAGATTTTGTTGTACATACATATGACAATGAAATATCAGCCTTTACAATGCTAAAATAAATTTCGTATAAAATATGAGATAATAAATGATGACCTAATATATACTTTTTATGACGTACAATAACATCTGAGATAATACAAAATGTATTAACCCTTTCAGCACGGGGACCGTCTGTTGACGTTAAGACGCCTGATTCTAACGTCTGTAGACGTCAAATTCAGACATATATAGACGGTTCACGCGCTAAAAGAACTTAAACAAATTATAATTGCCCTACATCCATAACATAGGTAGCCTACCCAAATGAAGCAGAACGATGTAACCAAGACATTAATCATTTTTTCAATTTGAAATAATCATAAATATTTTCATTAGCTTTTTCTGCTTTACTTGCTTCATTTTTAATTCTTTCCTCGCAGGGACCGCCTCAGTGGCGGATCCAGAATGTGCAAGAGGAGGGGACTTAAGCCACATTTTGGCTGAAAAAAGGGTGTTAACTTCACTTTATTTAAACAAAAATGCATGAAAATGCAATATTTTTACCAATAAGGGGAGGGGGGCGTACGCCGGCTACGCCCTATGCTTGATCCGCCTATATACGTTAGATCAGAAATGCATTATGCATTTCTGGTTAGATTCAGACGTCTACAGACGGTCCCCGTGTAGAAGTATTTAATTCGAAATAAACATATTCAGTGTGTAACAAGCCCCGTCTTTTCATCCCTGAGAGATGAGGTTTACCCAGTGTGCAGTGGGCCCCTCGTCCTAAACTAAGCCTATATGAGGTTTACCCAGTGTGCAACCAGCTCCTCATCCATCCTAATTACGATGGATAATGATGAGGTTTAGCCAGTGAGAAATGGGCCCCTCACCCCTCCTAATATATGAGGTTTACATAGTGTGCAGTCGGCCCCTCATCCCTGACACTGCCTCGGAGATGATGTTTACAAAGTGTGCAGTGGGCCCCTCATCCCTGAGAGATGAAGTTTACCAGTGTGCAACCAGCCCCTTTTAAGAATTAGGTTTAGCCAGTGTACAATGAGTCCCTCCCCCCCCCCCCCGCCCTGGGAGATGAGATTTACCTTCAGTGCAGTGGGCCCCTCATCCCTTCCGAGATATAAGGCTTACCATTCCTAGCGTAGAGTGTTGAGGTTTACCTAGTGTACAGTGGGCCCCTCATCCCGGACTCTGCCTGAGAGATGAAGTTCACCCAATCTGCAACCAGCCCCACCTAAAGCTCCTACTTCTCCCTGAGATGAAGCTTACCAGTGTGCAACCAGTCTCTCATCCATCCTGAGAGATACGGTTTTTTCAGTGTGCAATATTAACACCGTAATAAAACAATGATCTTTAAAACTTAGATTACTATCAAGGTATTTTGCTAATTTCTCTAACTCTCATTTATCCACCTAGCTTTTCTAGCCTAGATAACGTTAGGCCTAAGTTTCATAAATATCAGCTTTGAAAATTCATCTGTCTAAAATATATTTCAATTTGTAGCATTTGCTGGGTCTAGCTACAGAAGAAAATATATCATACACATGTGTGGCACCAGATGGTTAACATGGTTAATATGGGAGCAGTTTCATACTCCAGCCACCAGAAGATTATTATATGAGACATATGATTCTAGGCATCAGAAGGTTTATATAGGAGAAATATGATACTCTAGTTCACAGAGGTTTGGACACGTGATACTATAGACACCAGATGGTTAAAACACTTGATACTCCAGCCTCCAGACAGTTAAAGCGACACAATCAGGCTAAAATCATAAAAAATCTTTAATTTTATTTTAGCTTCTTAATATGGCCATAATATGTAAACATGTCCATAGACTAGTATTGCGTATGTTTTTTATAATTTTGTGTTGCGCATTTATCAGTTAGGCGAGAAATAAATACGCAATTTAATTTCAGACATGCATGTCTAAATTAAGAAATACAGGAATAACTAATAAATGGGGCTTTCCGCACCCTTGCTACGTTGCCACAGCAACCCAAAATTTAAAAGACTTCCGCAATTCTAGTCATGGACATGTTCACATATTAAGGAAGTAGGCCTATATTAAGAAGCCAAAATAAACTTATTGATTTTTTGATGATATTAGCCTGATTGTGTCGGCTTTAATACAGAAGACATGTAATACTCTAGGCCACAGAAGGGTAACATTAGAAAAATATAATAGTTTAGTCGCAGAAGATTAATATTTGAGACACGTGATATCAGAGACCCCACAGGATTAATACATGTGTTACTCAAGTCCGGAAAGGATTAATAAATAAAACATATGAAACTCTTAGGTATGAGAAGGTTAATATAGAAGAAATATGGTAATCTAGTCCACAGATCGGTAATACACGAGACACACGTGATGATATCGACCCTCTGGACCTCAGGGGGTTAATACACATCAAACTGTAGCCTATAGAGGGTTGATAAATAACATCTATGAAGCTCTAGGCATGAATAGGGTAAAATAAGATAAACATGATAGTGTAGTCTACAGAGGGTTAAGTCATAAGAAACGTGATACTCTAGACCACAGAGGGTTAATCCTTGCGATAGTCTAGTCCCTAATAAATAAAATATGTGATACTCCAGACATCAAAAGGTGATTATAGAAGAAATATGATAATATAGTCTACAGAGGGTTAATATTTGAGACACGTGATACTATCGACTCTCCAGACCTCAGAAGGTTAATACACGTAATACTCCAGCCTATAGAGGGTTAATAAATAACATATGTGATGATTTACGCATCAGTAGGTTAAAATAAGATATACATGATAGTGTAGTCCACAAAGGGTTAATATATTAGCAACGTTGTACTCTAGACCACAGAGGGTTAATACTTGCGATAGTCTAGTCAACAGAGGATTGATAAATAAGAAATATGATACTAGAGTAATATTAGAGAGACGTGATACTATCTACTCTCTGGACCTCAGAGGGGTAATACATGTCAAACTCTAGCCTATAGAAGGTTAATAACTAACATGTATGATGCTTTAGGCATCAGTAGGTTAAAATAAGTTAAATATGATAGTGTAGTCCACAGAGGGCTAACACATTAGAAACGTGATACTCTAGACCACAGAGGGTTAATACGTGTGATACTTTAGTCCACAGAGGCTTAATAAATAAGACATGTGATACTCTAGGCATCAGAAGGTTAACATTGAGAAAATATGGTAGTCTAGTCCACAGAGGGTTAATACATGAGACATGTCATGCTCTAGACCCCAGAGAGTTAATACAAGTGATACTCTAGAATGGAGAGTGCTAATACATAAGATATGTGATATTATAGGCATCAGAATGTTAATATAGGAAAAATCTGATAATCTCATCTCTTGGGGATGAGGGGCTCAGCTGTACATTGTGTAAACTTCACCCTGGGAGAGTGAAGGGCTCGCCACACACTGGGTGAACTCACATCTTTCAGCCTAGTTATGGATGAGGGGCCCACTGCACACTGACCAAACCTCATCCCTAGGATGGACGAGGGGCTCGCTGCACACTGGGTAAACCTCGATCATCTGTCAAGAGGGATGAAGGGTCCACTGCACATTGTTAAACCTCCTCTCTCTGTGTAAACTCCACCATGAGAGAGTGAAAGGCTCGCTACACACTGGGTGAACCTTATCTTTCAGGCCCAGTTATGGATGAGGGGCCCACTGCACACTTTCGGCTAAACTTCATCTTCAGGAGGGATGAGGGCTCGCTGCACACTGACTAAACCCTTATCTATCAGAAGGGATGAGGGGCCCACTGCACACTAGGTACACCTCATCTGTT
Source organism: Flabesymbios commensalis (assembly GCA_964017125.1). Classification (NCBI taxonomy): domain Eukaryota; kingdom Metazoa; phylum Annelida; class Polychaeta; order Terebellida; family Flabelligeridae; genus Flabesymbios; species Flabesymbios commensalis. The sequence goes on along the minus strand of OZ024914.1, from coordinate 40,756,767 downwards.
AGGAGGGATGAGGGGCCCACTGCAGACTGGCTAAACCTCAGTCTTAGGATGGATGAGGGGCTGGTTGCACACTGGGTAAATCTCATCTTTCAGGGCAATTTAGGGATGAGGGGACCACTGCACACCGGGTAAACCTCATCTCTCAGACAATGTTAGGGATGAGGGGCTCACTGCACACTGGGTAAATCTCATCTCTCAGAAGGGATGAGGGGCCCACTGGACACTAGGTAAACCTCATCTATCAGGCAGAGTCAGGAATGAGGGGCTCATTGCACAATCGATAAAACTCATCTCTCAGGAGGGATGAGGGGCCCACTGCACACTAGATAAACCTCATCTATCAGGATAGATGAAGGGCCGGTTGCACACTCGGTAAACCTCATCTCTCAGGCAGAGTTAGGGATGTGGGGCCCACTGCACACTGGGTTATTGGTTCACCTCATCTCTGAGGCAGAGTCAGGGATGAGGGGCCCACTGCACACTGGGTAAACCTCATCTATCAGGCAGAGTCAGGGATGAGGGGCTCACTGCACTATCGATAAACCTCATCTCTCAGGAGGGATGAGGGGCCCACTGCACACTTGGTAAACCCCATCTCTTAGGAGGGATATGGGGCCCACTGCACACTAGGTAAACCCCATTTCTCAGGAGGGATGAGGGGCCCACTGCACACTGGCCAAACCTAGTCCTTAGGAGGGATGAGGGGCTCGCTGCGCACTGGCTAAACCCTTATCTCTCAGAAGGGATGAGGGGCCCACTGTACAGTAGGTAAACCTCATCCTTAGGAGGGATGAGGGGCTGGTTGCACACTTGTAAGCTTCATCTCACGGGGATGAGGGGCTGGTTGCACACTGGGTAAACTTCGTCTCTCAGGAGGGATGAGGGGTGGTTGCACACTAGATAAACCTCATCTCTCAGGAGGGATGAGGGGCTGGTTGCACACTGGTAAACGTCATCTCTCAGGGATGAGGGGTTGATTGCACACAAGATAAACTTCATCTTTCAGGTTCAGTCAGGAATGAGGGGCTACTGCACACTATAGGTACACGTCATCTCTTAGGAGGGATGAGAGGCCCACTGAACACTGGCTAAAACTCATCCTTATGATGGATGAGGGGCTGGTTGCACACTGGGTAAACCTCATCTCTCAGGAGGGATGAAAGGCCCACTGCACAATCGCTAAACCTCATCCTTGGAAGGGATGAAGGGCTCGCTGCACACTGGGCAAACTTCATCTGTCATGGATTAGGTGATACTGGTACAATGAATGTTCCCAACGTCACCTGGTCAAAGGGTCAATTTCAATGTCAAATTGTTGAAAATGTAATTTTTAACAAGCATAATTAGGAACAAATGTAATAACTCTTTTTGGTGTGATTTTGAGTACTGAATCTATTTCTAATAATGTTTTTCTGATTCAAGGTCATTTTCAAGGTCAAAAGGTCAATTTCAAGGTCAAACTGTGAAAATATGTTTTTCAACAAATACAAATAGCAGCAAGTGTAATACCTCTTTTTGCTGTGTTTTTTGACTGAATATTCAATTTGCGGTACTATTTTGATGATTTAAGGTCATCTGCAAGGTCAAAACGTATAGAGGTCAAAGACCAAAAAAAGCGAAAATATGAGTTTCAAGGTCAAATATGATATTTCTAACTGATATATCTAGGAACCAGTGTGTACTTTTGACTGGAAAATCCATTTCTGGTATTTTTTCATGATTCTAGGTCATCTCCAAGGTCAAAACGTAAATTTCACGGTCAATGAGCAAAAATATGATTCTAATAAATACAAATAACAACCATTTTTTATGTAATTTTGACTACAGTAGACATGCTAAGAGCTCAAAAAATGTCAAACGCCGCACTTTAGGGCACGCATGACAGTTGGCATGGATGTTCCATAAACCCATTAGAGAAGTTTTATCCAAAGGACAATTCATATCTATTTCTAAAGACCCAAAAATACGCCATTTTCCAGGATGGCCAAGGTCAAACATTAAATTAATATACTGTTCAACAGAAAAAAAACATGTGTCCACAATAGGGTTGCCAGGTATGCCCGACTTAGTGGTGTGCACAGTAAATTAATGATGGCCGCCAGTTAATACAATGGTATTAACTGGCGATGCAGGTTTTCATGTTTTGTCATGGCCTATTTGCGGACAGTCTCTGTGTAACAGCCGCTTATTTGGGTTTCATTATCAAAACAATACATAACATGATTTCGGAAAATACCACAATGTCGTCAGTATGTGTCTATGGTCTCTACCACCTTCATATCTTTCTGGGTGATATCACCCTGTCGGGCGTACTTGAAAACCACACAGTATACACCAAAATCATCAATTTATCTCATTTCCAGTAAATGTTTTACACATATCTTTCTCTATCGTGGTTATTTTGTTTGTTCAATGACCACCATATTGTTTTTCGGCATGTATATGGTGTATAAAAAAGATGTTATGCAAAACTTTTAATACTGTGGTAGACGAATCTGCTTTAATTCTGTTGAAAGTGATGTGAATCATTTGTTTGAGCTTAGACAAATGGCGGCAATCTTTGATTTTACCCACACTGCAATGTCTAATGTACTTTCTGGTCACATTTGTTTACTGGCATACCAGCCAGCCCTATCGTAGACACATATATCATGAATCAACTTCCATTCTGTAGAAAATGATATCCATAAATTATTTGACCTCGCATAAATGAGGATTATCTTGGATTTGACCACAAAACAATGTCTAATGTACTTTATTGCCAACCTGCTATGTCGGGCATACCAAAATAATGAACATGCTTCTATTCTGTCGAACATCACATCAATGTAATGTTTGACCTTGACAATCTTAAAGAATGGCGCATTTGGAGGTAATTAGAAACATGCTTTCCTAAAAAAATGTTTCATCGTTCAAGTTCTCTCTAACGTGTTTAAGGAATAAATGTAAAATTCAATGTCTCATTTCCGAAAACATATGATAGACCTCTATGTTATCTTGGCAATGCCTTTTAATTCATTTTTAGTAGTAGTCATTTATATTATCGAAATACCCAGTTTTTATTTTGGCGATGCCACTTAACATGATTTTAGTTGTGTATGTCATAGATACCATGTATATTATCATATGATTTTAACAAATTAACAATCTTGTATATACATGTACATATATCTCTTTCATTTCTATGACAAATAAGTCTGTAATGACTTTTCTTTTCTGTCAATAAAATATCTGTCTGTCTGTCTGTCTGTCATATTTCACAAAGATACATATAGACATGTGTAATATACATAATATCAGATATGGTTTTGACGGCATTTTGGGAGTTGATTTATGGTTCAATGTCATCTGCGTGGTTATAATGTCAAAATTAGCTAACTTTTGCTGAATTAAGTATAATAGTGCATCTTTTAAATGTAATTTAACTGACCATTTCTGGTATATTTGTGGATTCGTGTTATCTTATACACCACAAAGTCAATTCCAAGCTCAAATTAAAAAACGCAACATAGAAAATAAAAAAAAATATGCGTAATACCTTTTCCTTTTTTTTTTTTCATTAAAATGGCCGACAGGCAGCCATTTTGGATTTTAAGTGTGACATTTTTTATAGGTTATCCTTGTGTTAGACATTGCATTTTGTTTTATATTCATGGTCCAGTCATTTTGCATTTCTTGTTAAGTAAATATTACAAAATTCAAAATGCTAACGGCTATTTTGAAATTGTTTGATCCCAAAAGGTAATCAGGTCATTGGCTGACATGCTGAACATATCTGCCAAATTAAAAGAAGATCTGATGGCAACTTTATCCTTCGTTAGTGGCCATAGTGATTAAAGGGTTGATGATATGGGGATCAAAATGTCACCAAAACAATTCCCCAGTGGTATGTGATGGCTATGTGAAGTATGAGGAAGCAGAATTTGATAGATTAGTAGCTATCTTCAAAACAAATAACTGCGGCGGCGGCGGGCTGTGTGGAATACAGTAAGCAGCCTGCCTCGGCGAGGGCTGCTTGAATATTGCATCAGACCGAAGAGGTTACCATGTGACGTGACCTCCTTGATCAGACTTTCACATTTTTACCCCCTGGTCACTGGACCTGTTCATTCGTGGACCATCTCAACTCCACGGAGAGCATACAGTCCTGCAGCCATTTCGGTGCATTGAAATTAGCATACACATTGCCATCTCTGTCCTACCAGGTACTCATTTTCACCAGAGTCAAGTGAAGCATTTGAGGGTTAAGTGCCTTGCCCAAGGACACAATATTGAAACCAATATTGAGAGGGGAGAAACATGATATTTATCTGAAATCCTGCACCAAGCGGGATTCAAAACCGCAGGGCAGGCAGCGACATCGACAAAGCTCCACGATCTAGCCATGCGCCATGTCCCTCTCTATGTGATGTGACTTTTATAGTTGATATAATTATTATGTGTTAGATTTTGAGACGAAAATAGTATTTGTAATCTGATTATATTTAAGTACATTTTTATCTGAAGCATTCATATACAGACCTTATTATTCCTTATTATTTAGGTCTGATATACTACAGGGCAGAATGTACCGTATCGACCATTGCACAAACCAAATCTTATATCTTGAAAGGACACAGCGCAAGCAGAATGCCATTTTAAAGCTAGGAACGGCAAAATGCACAAGCGTTAACAATATGCTAATGAAACTACATGAGAACTTGCCATCAATATCTTGTTATGCTAATAAAACTACATTCGAATTTGATGCGGGACAGTCCACACCAACAGAGAAGGAGCACTGGGATCGAGCTCTGAGGTTTAGCTCGCTACATCTCTACAAAATTGAATCTTTATGTCATGCCCATATTTACGTCACGCATTCTATTGGTGTTACCATAGGCATTTGCCGCATTTCGAATTCCAATGCACTAAATACTTTGTCTAATATCAACTGGGAATAGCATCTCCAAGCACTTTCCATTTGTTAATTATGTTATTCGTGGGCATGAGGTATTACACTTGCACTTGTGTTTGTTCAAATAGTCCAGTAAAATAGGGATTTTGATCAGACAAAAATAGGAGGGAGATGAAATTTGGGGTATTGCATCTTGATGTAGCGCTAGAAAACGAGACATTTGTTTTGTTCCCCATGACTCTGTGACAAATTGATAATGGACGCGAGTCTGAATTGGTTTCCTGGTTGTGAAAAACCTATAGTATGTAGACACCAAAAACACATTTCTACGTTATTTGGCAGCAAAGTTATGGCGCAATACGTTGCAGTGGCGGCCATTTTGGATTTTGCCCCCTAGCGGCAAACGCACAAGAAGAAATTCGGAGGACTTTTAGTATGTTGCTCAGGTGATGTTCAAGATGCAATCCCCAAATTTATTTCCCCCCCCCCCATTTTTCGTGATAAAAATCCTAATTTTACTGGGCCAAGGCCGCCTATGCTAGTGTAAAATATGAAGCTGATCAATGACAAGGTAGTCTGCATAATCTTGCCATACATACTTATATGTTTCGTTCTTGTAGTAGGCCTAAAGTAGATGCTAAAGTCATATAATTTTCGTAATTTGTGGAATTGACAGTGAGCTTTTGCCATTGTAGATGACTTTGAATCGCAAAAATAGTATCAGCAATGAATTATATAGTGAAAATTACACAAAAAAAGGTATTGCACGTGATGTTATTTGCATTGTTGTTAAATTATATTTTTTACATTTTGACCTTGAGATTGACGTTTTGACCCTCAAGATGATCTTGAATCATGAAAATAATATCAGAAAAGGACTTTCCAGTAAAAAATATACGAAACTGAGGTATTACGCCTTTTCCTAGCTATATTAGCTAGAAAAATCATATTTGACCTTGAAAATCTTATACTCGCTTACTTGACCTTGAAATTTACGTTTTGACCTTGAAATGACCTCTTATCATCAAAATAATACCACAACATGATTTTCAGTCAAAAACACAGCAAAATAAGGTTTTAGACCTGCTGTTATTTGTATTTGTTAAAAACCATATTTTCGCAGTTTGACCTTGAAATTGACATTTTGACCTTGAATTGACCTTGAAACACCATAATATCATCATAAATAGATTCTGTAGTCAAAATCATACCTAAAAGAGTTATTACATTTGTTCATATGATTGTGTTTGTAAAAATGACATTTTCAAGAATTTGACCTTGAAATTGACCTTTTGACCTGGAAGATGACCTAGAATCATTAACATAATACCAGAAATAAATTTCCCAGTCAAAATTACATCAAATAGAGGTATTACACTTGTTCGTAGCTTTATTTGTTAAAAAAATATATTTGACCTTGAAATTGACCTCTGACCTTGAATTATGGCAAAATAAAAGCAAAAATCAAAAACGTCCGCTGTTTAAAATTTTCCACTTGACCCAAGTATCATTCGTGCCAAGTGGCATAATTGTACTACGAAATGCAGTGGGCATGTCGTTAACCTGTCCACTATCACATAAGTTACGACAATGGTAATAATAAATGACCGAATGAGTTTGTGGGAGAAGGTGATGTAGCTCAGTAGAAGAGCGTTCGCTTTGCATGTGAAAGGTCCTGGGTTCGAAACCCAGCTTCTCGATTAATTTTAAAACATGTCTGGTGTGCTATTAAAAAATAACAATATTGCTCCCTCAGTAGAAGAGCGTTCGCTTTGCATGTGAAAGGTCCTGGGTTCGAAACCCAGCTTCTCGATTACTTTTAAAACAAGTCTAGTGTGCTATTTAAAAATAACAATAAAGACATGTAACCAGCATTGTGAAATATGTGTGATTACTTCTTATGGGTTATGAAAATGGTAATAATAAATGACCGAAGGAGTTGATGGGAGAATGAGGATGCAGTGCAATGGTAGAGCGTTCGCTTTGCATGTGAAAGGTCCTGTGTGCGAAACCCAGCTTCTCCATTACTTTTAAACCATGTCTGGGGTGCTATTAAAAAATAACAATAAAGACATGTAACCAGCATGGTGAAGAACATATGATTACTTCATATGGGTGGAGTTTATGGGAGAATGGGATGTAGCTCAGTGGTAGAGCGTTCGCTTGGCCTGTGAAAGGTCCTGGGTTCGAAACCCAGCTTCTCCATTACTTTTAAACCATGTCTGGGGTGCTATTACAAAATAACAATATAGACATGTAACCAGCATGGTGAAGAACATATGATTACTTCATATGGGTGGAGTTTATGGGAGAATGGGATGTAGCTCAGTGGTAGAGCGTTCGGTTTGCATGTGAAAGGTCCTGGGTTCGAAACCCAGCTTCTCCATTACTTTTCAAACAAGTCTGGTAAGCTATTAAAAAAACAACAGTAAAGACATATAACCAGCATTGTGAAATATGTGTGATTACTTCATATGGGTTATGAAAATGGTAATAATAAATGACCGAAAGGAGTTGATGGGAGAATGAGGGTGCAGTGCAGTGGTAGAACGTTCGCTTTGCATGTGAAAGGTCCTGGGTTCGAAAAACAGCTTCGCCATTACTTTTAAAACAAGTCTGGTGTGCTATTAAAAAATAACAATATAGACATGTAACCAGCATTGTGAAATATGTGTGACTACTTCACAATAGGTTACAACAATGGAAATAATAAATGACCGAAGGAGTATGCGAGAGAAGGGGATGTAGCTCAGCGGTAGAGCGTTCGCTTTGAATGTGAAAGCTCCTGAGTTCGAAACCCAGCTTCTCCATTAATTTTAAAACATGTCTGGTGTGCTATTAAAAAATGACAATAAAGACATGTAACCATCATTGTGAAATATGTGTGATTACTTCATATGGGTTATGACAGTGGTAATAATAAATGACCAAAGTAGTTGATGGGAGAGGGGGATGTAGCTCAGTGGTAGAGCGTTTGCTTTGCATGTGAAAGGTCGTAGTTGCGAAACCCAGCTTCTCCATTACTTTTAAAACATGTCTGGAGTGCTATTAAAAGATAACAATAAAGTTATGTAACCAGCATGGTGAAGAACATATGATTACTTTATATGGGTTATGACACTGGTAATAATAAATAACCTATGGAGTTTATGGGAGAATGGGATGTAGCTCAGTGGTGGAGCGTTCGCTTTGCCTGTGAAAGGTCCTGGGTTCGAAACCCAGCTTCTCCATTACTTTTCAAACAAGTCTGGTAAGCTATTAAAAAAAAACAGTAAAGACATATAACCAGCATTGTGAAATATGTGTGATTACTTCATATGGGTTATGAAAATGGTAATAATAAATGACCGAAGGAGTTGATGGAAGAATGAGGGTGCAGTGCAGTGGTAGAGCGTTCGCTTTGCATGTGAAAGGTCTTGGGTTCGAAACCCAACTTCTCCATTACTTTTAAAACAAGTCTGGTGTGCTATTAAAAAATAACAATAAAGACATGTAACCAGCATTGTGAAATATGTGTGATTACTTCACAATAGGTTACAACAATGGAAATAATAAATGACCGAGGGAGTATGCGAGAGAAGGGGATGTAGCTAAGCGGTAGAGCGTTCGCTTTGAATGTGAAAGCTCCTGGGTTCGAAACCCAGCTTCTCGATTACTTTTAAAACAAGTCTAGTGTGCTATTAAAAAATAACAATAAAGAAATGTAACCATCATTGTGAAATATGTGTGATTACTTCATATGGGTTATGACAGTGGTAATAATAAATGACCAAAGTAGTTGATTGGAGAAGGGGATGTAGCTCAGTGGTAGAGCGTTTGCTTTGCATGTGAAAGGTCCTAGTTGCGAAACCCAGCTTCTCCATTACTTTTAAAACATGTCTGGAGTGCTAATAAAAGATAACAATAAAGACATGTAACCAGCATGGTGAAGAACATATGATTACTTTATATGGGGTATGACACTGGTAATAATAAATAACCTATGGAGTTTATGGGAGAATGGGATGTAGCTCAGTGGTGGAGCGTTCGCTTTGCCTGTGAAAGGTCCTGGGTTCGAAACCCAGCTTCTCCATTACTTTTAAGACATGTCTGGTGTGCTAATAAAAAATAACAACAATAAACACGAGTAACCAGCATTGTGAAATATGTGTGATTACTTCATATGGGCTATGACAATTGTAATAATAAATGACCAAAGGAGTTGATGGGAAAATGGGATGTAGCTCAGTGGTAGAGCGTTCGCTTTGCATGTGAAAGGTCCTGGGTTTCGAAACCCAGCTTCTCCATTACTATTAAAACATGTCTGGTATGCTACTAAAAAATAACAATACAGATATGAAACCAGCATTGTGAAATATGTGTGATTACCTCACACAGGTTACGACAATTGTAATAATAAATAACCAATGTAGTTTCTGGGAGAAGGGGATGCAGCTCAGTGGTAGAGGGTTCGCTTTGCATGTGAAAGGTCCTGGGTTCGAAACCCAGCTTCCCCATTACTTTGAAAACATGTCTGGTGTGCTATTAAAAAATAACAATAAAGACGAGTAACCAGCATTGTGAAATATATTTGATTACTTCATATGGGTTATGACAATGGTAATAATAAATGACTAAAGGAGTTGATGGAAAAAGGGATGTAGCTCAGTGGTAGAGAGTTCGGTTTGCACGTGAAAGGTTTTGTGTTCGAAACCCTGCTTCTCCATTACTTTTAAAACAAGTCTGGTGTGCTATTAAAAAATAACAATAAAGACATGTAACCAGCATTGTGAAATATGTGTGATTACTTTATATGGGTTATGACAATGGTAATAATAAATGACTAAAGGAGTTGATGGGAAAAGGGGATGTAGCTCAGTGGTAGAGCTTTCGCTTTGCATGTGATAGGTACTGGGCTCGAAACCCAGCTTCTCCATTACTCTTAAAACATGTCTGGTATGCTACTAAAAAATAACAATACAGATATGAAACCAGCATTGTGAAATATGTTTGATTACTTCACATAGAACACGACAATGGTAATAATAAATGACCAATGCATTTTCTGTGAGAAGGGGATGTAGCTCAGTGGTAGAGCGTTCGCTTTGCATTTGAAAGGTCCTGGGTTCGAAACCCAGCTTCTCCATTACTTTTGAAACATGTCTGGTGTGCTATTAAAAATAACAATAAAGACGAGTAACCAGCATTGTGAAATATATGTGATTACTTCATATGGGTTATGACAATGGTAATAATAAATAACTAAAGGAGTTGATGGGAAATGGGGATGTAGCTCAGTGGTAGTGCGTTCGCTTTGCATGTGAAAGGTTTTGTGTTCGAAACCCTGCTTCTTCATTACTTTTAAAACAAGTCTGGTGTGCTATTAAAAAATAACAATAAAGACATGTAAACAGCATTGTGAAATATGTGTGATTACTTTATATGGGTTATGACAATGGTAATAATAAATGACCAAAGGAGTTGATGGGAGAATGGGATGTATCTCAGTGGTAGAGCGTTCGCCCTGCATGTGAAAGGTCATGGGCTCGAAACCCAGCTTCCCCATTTCTTTTCAAACATGTCTGGAGTGCTAATAAAAAATAACAATAAAGACATGCAACCAGCATTGTGAAATATGTGTGATTACTTCACATAGGTTACGACAATGGTAATAATAAATGGAGTTTCTGGGAGAAGGGGGTGTAGCTCAGTGGTAGAGCGTTCGCTTTGCATGTGAAAGGTCCTGGGTTTGAAACCCATCTTCTCCATTACTTTTAAAACATGTCTGGTAAGCTATTAAAAATTAACAATATAGACGTGTAACCAGCTGTGTGAAATATATGTGATTACTTCATATGGGTAATGACAATGGTAATAATGAATGACCAAAGGAGTTGTTAGGAGAAGGGGATGTAACTCGCGCTTTGCTTGTGAAAGGTCCTGGGTTCGAAACCCAGCTTCTCCATTACTTTTAAAACAAGTCTGGTGTGCTACTAAAAAATAACAATACAGATATGTAACCAGCATTGTGAAATATGTGTGATTACTTCACATAGGTTACGACAATGGTAATAATAGATGACTAAAGGAGTTTGTGGGGGAAGGCGATGTAGCTCAGTGATAGAGCGTTAGCTTTGCATGTGAAAGGTCCTGGGTTTAAAACCTAACTTCTCCATTACTTTTAAAACATGTGTGGTATGCTTTTAAAAAATAGCAATATAGACATGTAACCAGCATTGTAAAATATGTGTGATTACTTCACATAGGTTACGACAATGGTAATAATAAATGACCAGAGCAGTTGATGGGAGAAGGGGATGTAGCTCAGTGGTGGAGCGTTCGCTTTGCATGTGAAAGGTCCTGGGTTTGAAACCCAGCTTCTCCATTACTTTTAAAACAAGTCTGGTGTGCTATTAAGAAATAACAATAAAGACATGTAACCAGCATTGTGAAATATGTGTGAATAATTCATATGGGTTATGACTATGATAATATTAAATGACCAAAGGAGTTGATGGGAGAAGGGGATGTAGTTCAGTGGTAGGAGCGTTCGCTTTGCGTGTGAAAGGTCTTGGGTGCGAAACCCAGCTTCTCCATTACTTTTAAAACAAGTCTGGTGTGCTACTAAAAAATAACAATACAGATATGTAACCAGAATTGTGAAATATGTGTGATTACTTCATATAGGCTACGACATTGGTAATAATAAATGACCAAAAGTTTCTGGGAGAAGGGAATGTAGCTCTGTGGTAGAGCGTTCGCTTTGCATGTGAAAGGTCCTGGGTTCGAAACCCAGCTTCTCCATTACTTTTAAAACATGTCTGGTGTGCTACTAAAAATAACAATACAGATATGTAACCAGCATTGTGAAAAATGTGTGATTACTTCATATGGGTTATGACAAGGGCAATAATAAATGACCAAAGGAGTTGATGGGTGAAGGGGATGTAGCTCAGTGGTAGAGCCTTCGCTTTGCATGTGAAAGGTCCTGCATTCGAAACCGAGCTGTTCATTTCTTCTAAAACAAGTCTGGTGCTTTATTAAAAAATTACAATAAAGACGAGTAACCAGCATTGTGAAATATGTGTGAATAATTCATATGGGTTATGACTATGGTAATAATAAATTACCAAAGGAGTTGATGGGAGAAGGGGATGTAGCTCAGTGGTAGAGCGTTTGCTTTGCATGTGAAAGGTCCTGCATTCGAAACCCAGCTTCTCCATTTCTTCTAAAACAAGTCTGGTGTGCTATTAAAAAATAACAATAAAATCGAGTAACCAGCATTGTGAAATATGTGTGAATAATTCATATGGGTTATGACTATGGTAATAATAAATGACCAAAGGAGTTCATGGGAGAAGGGGATGTAGCTCAGTGGTAGAGCGTTTGCTTTGCATGTGAAAGGTCCTGCATTCGAAACCCAGCCTCTGCATTTCTTCTAAAACAAGTTTGGTGTTCTATTAGAAGATAACAATAAAGTCGAGTAACCAGCATTGTGAAATATGTGTGAATAATTCATATGGGTTATGACTATGATAATAATAAATTACCAAAGGAGTTGATGGGGGGAGGGGATGTAGCTCAGTGGTAGAGCGTTAGCTTTGCATGTGAAAGGTCCTGGGTTCAAAACTTCTCCATCACTTTTAAAACAAGTCTGGTGTGCTACTAAACAATAACACTACATATATGTAACCAGCATTGTGAAATATGTGTGATTACTTCACATAGGTTACGACAATGGTAATAATAAATGACTGAAGGAGATTCTGGGAGAAGGTGATGTAGCTCAGTGGCAGAGCGTTCGCTTTGCATGTGAAAGGTGCTGGGTTCGAAACCAAGCTTCTCCATTACTTTTAAAACATGTCTGGCGTGCTATTAAAAATAGCAATAAAGACATGTAACCAGCATTGTGAAATATGTGTGAATAATTCATATGGGTTATGACTATGATAATAATAAATGACCAAAGGAGTTGATGGGAGAAGGGGATGTAGCTCAGTGGTAGAGCGCTCGCATTGCATGTGAAAGGTCTTGGGTGCGAAACCCAGCTTCTCCAATACTTTTAAAACAAGTCTGGTGTGCTACTAAAAAATAACAATACAGATATGTAACCAGAATTGTGAAATATGTGTGATTACTTCACATAGGTTACGACATTGGTAATAATGAATGACCAAACGTTTTTGGGAGAAGGGGATGTAGCTCTGTGGTAGAGAGTTCGCTTTGCATGTGAAAGGTCCTGGGTTCGAAACCCAGCTTCTCCATTACTTTTAAAACATGTCTGGTGTGCTACTAAAAATAACAATACAGATATGTAACCAGCATTGTGAAAAATGTGTGGTTACTTCATATGGGTTATGACAAGGGCAATAATAAATGACCAAAGGAGTTGATGGGTGGAGGGGATGTAGCTCAGTGGTAGAGCCTTCGCTTTGCATGTGAAAGGTCCTGCATTCGAAACCCAGCTGCTCTACTTCTTCTAAAACAAGTCTGGTGTGCTATTAAAAAATAACAATGAAGACGAGTAATCAGCATTTTGAAATATGTGTGAATAATTCATATGGGTTATGACTATGGTAATAATAAATTACCCAAGGAGTTGATGGGAGAAGGGGATGTAGCTCAGTGGTAGAGCGTTTGCTTAGCATGTGAAAGGTCCTGCACTAATAAATGGGGCTTTCTGCACCCTTGCTACGTTGCCACAGCAACCCAAAATTTAAAAGATGAGATTATCAATTCTAGTCATGGACATGTTCACATATTAAGGAAGTAGGCCTATATTAAGAAGCCAAAATAAACTTATTGATTTTTTGATGATTTTAGCCTGATTGTGTCGGCTTTAATACAGAAGACATGTAATACTCTGGGCAACAGAAGGTTAACATTAGATTAATATAATTGTTTAGTCGCAGAAGATTAATATTTGAGACACGTGATATCAGAGACCCCACAGGATTAATACATGTGTTACTCAAGTCCGGAAAGGATTAATAAATAAAACATATGAAACTCTTAGGTATGAGAAGGTTAATATAGAAGAAATATGGTAATCTAGTCCACAGATCGGTAATACACGAGACACACGTGATGATATCGCCCCTCTGGACCTCAGGGGGTTAATACACATCAAACTGTAGCCTATAGAGGGTTGATAAATGACATCTATGAAGCTCTAGGCATGAATAGGGTAAAATAAGATAAACATGATAGTGTAGTCTACAAAGGGTTAAGACATAAGAAACGTGATACTCTAGACCACAGAGGGTTATTACTTGCGATAGTCTAGTCCTTAATAAATAAGATATGTGATACTCCAGACATCAAAACGTGATTATAGAAGAAATATGATAGTATAGTCTACAGAGGGTTAATATTTGAGACACGTGATACTATCGACTCTCCAGACCTCAGAAGGTTAATACACGTAATACTCCAGCCTATAGAGGGTTAATAAATAACATATGTGATGATTTACGCATCAGTAGGTTAGAATAAGATATACATGATGGTGTAGTCCACAAAGGGTTGATATATTAGCAACGCTGTACTCTAGACCACAGAGGGTTAATACTTGCGATAGTCTAGTCAACAGAGGATTGATAAATAAGAAATATGATACTAGAGTAATATTAGAGAGACGTGATACTATCTACTCTCTGGACCTCAGAGGGGTAATACATGTCAAACTCTAGCCTATAGAAGGTTAATAACTAACATGAATGATGCTTTAGGCATCAGTAGGTTGAAATAAGTTAAATATGATAGTGTAGTCCACAGAGTGAAAGGCTCGCTACACACTGGGTGAACCTTATCTTTCAGGCCCAGTTATGGATGAGGGGCCCACTGCACACTTTCGGCTAAACTTCATCTTCAGGAGGGATGAGGGCTCGCTGCACACTGACTAAACCCTTATCTATCAGAAGAGATGAGGGGCCTCATCTATCAGGCAGAGTCAGGAATGAGGGGCTCATTGCACAATCGATAAAACTCATCTCTCAGGAGGGATGAGGGGCCCACTGCACACTAGATAAACCTCATCTCTCAGTCTCTGTGTAACAGCCGCTTATTTGGGTTTCATTATCAAAACAATACCTAACATGATTTCGGAAAATACCACAATGTCGTCAGTATGTGTCTATGGTAGATACCAAAATCAAATATCTAACTCAATTCCAGTTTATGTTTTACACATTTATTGCTTGTTTGTGGATATGTGACAGCAATTTTGTTGGCCTTCTGGCTCTCATTTTAATTCGTTTCTCCCACCTTCATATCTTTCTGGGTGATATCACCCTGTCGGGCGTACTTGAAAACCACACAGTATACACCAAAATCATCGATTTATCTCATTTCCAGTAAATGTTTTACACATATCTTTCTCTATCGTGGTTATTTTGTTTGTTCAATGACCACCATATTGTTTTTCGGCATGTATATGGTGTATAAAAAAGATGTTATGCACAACTTTTAATACTGTGGTAGACGAATCTGCTTTAATTCTGTTGAAAGTGATGTGAATCATTTGTTTGACCTTAGACAAATGGCGGCAATCTTTGATTTTACCCACACTGCAATGTCTAATGTACTTTCTGGTCACATTTGTTTTCGGGCATACCTGCCAGCCCTATCGTAGACACATATATCATGAATCAACTTCCATTCTGTAGAAAATGATATCCATATATTATTTGACCTCGCATAAATGAGGATCATCTTGGATTTGACCACAAAACAATGTCTAATGTACTTTATTGCCAACCTGCTATGTCGGGCATACCTAAAATCCAAATTGTAGACACCAAAATAATGAACATGCTTCTATTCTGTCGAACATCACATCAATGTAATGTTTGACCTTGGCCATCTTAAAGAATGGCGCATTTGGAGGTAATTAGAAACATGCTTTCCTAAAAAAATGTTTCATCGTTCAAGTTCTCTCTAACGTGTTTAAGGATTAAATGTAAAATTCAATGTCTCATTTCCAAAAACATATGATAGACCTCTATGTTATCTTGGCAATGCCTTTTAATTCATTTTTAGTAGTAGTCATTTATATTATCGAAATACCCAGTTTTTATTTTGGCAATGCCACTTAACATGATTTTAGTTGTGTATGTCATAGATACCATGTATATTATCATATGATTTTAACAAATTAACAATCTTGTATATACATGTACATATATCTCTTTCATTTATATGACAAATAAGTCTGTAATGACTTTTTTTTTCTGTCAATAAAATATCTGTCTGTCTGTCTGTCTGTCATATTTCACAAAGATACATATAGACATTTGTAATATACATAATATCAGATATGGTTTTGACGGCATTTTGGGAGTTGATTGATGGTTCAATGTCATCTGCGTGGTTATAATGTCAAAATTAGCTAACTTTTGCTGAATTAAGTATAATAGTGCATCTTTTAAATGTAATTTAACTGACCATTTCTGGTATATTTGTGGATTCGTGTTATCTTATAAACCACAAAGTCAATTCCAAGCTCAAATTAAGAAACACAACATGGAAAATAAAAAAAAATATGCGTAATACCTTTTCGATGTAAAGGTAAAGGTGCAGGTTTATAGTCTGATATCAACTAGCAAGAGTTGTTCGGAAACGAACACGAAAGCAGCCCTCCGTTATCGCTCGACCACTATTTAAGAATTGTGGTATATGATGGCTATGTGAAGTATGAGGAAGCGGAAATTCGTAGATCAGCTATCATGCAAGATTTCCAAGATAGTGAAAAGTGATTTTTTTTTTTTTTTTTAAATGGCCGACAGGCAGCCATTTTGGATTTTAGGTGTGAAATTTTTTATAGGTTATCCTTGTGTAAGACATTGCATTTTGTTTTATATTCATGGTCCAGTCATTTTGCATTTCTTATTAAGTAAATATTACAAAATTCAAAATGCTAACGGCTATTTTGAAATTGTTTGATCCCAAAAGGTAATCAGGTCATTGGCTGACATGCTGAACATATCTGCCAAATTAAAAGATGATCTGATGGCAACTTTGTCCTTCGTTTGTGGCCATAGTAATTAAAAGGTTGATGATATGGGGATCAAAATGTCACCAAAACAATTCCCCAGTGGTATGTGATGGCTATGTGAAGTATGAGGAAGCAGAATTTGATAGATTAGTAGCTATCTTCAAAACAAATAACTGCGGCGGCGGCGGGCCGTGTGGAATACAGTAAGCAGCCTGCCTCGGCGAGGGCTGCTTGAATATTGCATCAGACCGAAGAGGTTACCATGTGACGTGACCTCCTTGATCAGACTTTCACATTTTTACCCCCTGGTCACTGGACCTGTTCATTCGTGGACCATCTCAACTCCACGGAGAGCATACAGTCCTGCAGCCATTTCGGTGCATTGAAATTAGCATACACATTGCCATCTCTGTCCTACCAGGTACTCATTTTCACCAGAGTCAAGTGAAGCATTTGAGAGTTTAGTGCCTTGCCCAAGGACACAATATTGAAACCAATATTGAGAGGGGAGAAACATGATATTTATCTGAAATCCTGCACCAAGCGGGATTCAAAACCGCAGGGCAGGCAGCGACATCGACAAAGCTCCACGATCTAGCCATGCGCCATGTCCCTCTCTATGTGATGTGATTTTTATTGTTGATATAATTATTATGTGTTAGATTTTGAGACGAAAAGAGTATTTGTAATCTGATTATATTTGAGTACATTTTTATCTGAAGCATTCATATACAGACCTTATTATTCCTTATTATTTAGGTCTGATATACTACAGGGCAGAATGTACCGTATCGACCATTGCACAAGCCAAATCTTATATCTTGAAAGGACACAGCGCAAGCAGAATGCCATTTTAAAGCTAGGAACGGCAAAATTCACAAGCGTTAACAATATGCTAATGAAACTACATGAGAACTTGCCATCAATATCTTGTTATGCTAATGAAACTACATTCGAATTTGATGCGGGACAGTCCACACCAACAGAGAAGGAGCACTGGAATCGAGCTCTGAGGTTTAGCTCGCTACATCTCTACAAAATTGAATCTTTATGTCATGCCCATATTTACGTCACGCATTCTATTGGTGTTACCATAGGCATTTGCCGCATTTCGAATTCCAATGCACTAAATACTTTGTCTAATATCAACTGGGAATAGCATCTCCAAGCACTTTCCATTTGTTAATTATGTTATTCGTGGGCATGAGGTATTACACTTGCACTTGTGTTTGTTCAAATAGTCCAGTAAAATAGGGGTTTTGATCAGACAAAAATAGGAGAGAGATGAAATTTGGGGTATTGCATCTTGATGTTGCGCTAGAAAACGACACATTTGTTTTGTTCTCCATGACTCTGTGACATATTGATAATGGACGCGAGTCTGAATTGGTTTCCTGGTTGTGAAAAACCTATAGTATGTAGACACCAAAAACACATTTCTACGTTATTTGGCAGCAAAGTTATGGCGCAATACGTTGCAGTGGCGGCCATTTTGGATTTTGTCCCCTAGCGGCAAACGCACAAGAAGAAATTCGGAGGACTTCTAGTATGTTGCTCAGGTGATGTTCAAGATGCAATCCTCAAATTTATTCCTCCCCCCATTTTTTCGTGATAAAAATCCTAATTTTACTGGGCCAAGGCCGCCTATGCTAGTGTAAAATATGAAGCTGATCAATGACAAGGTAGTCTGCATAATCTTGCCATACATACTTATATGTTTCGTTCTTGTAGTAGGCCTAAAGTAGATGCTAAAGTCATATAATTTTCGTAATTTGTGGAATTGACAGTGAACTTTTGCCATTGTAGATGACTTTGAATCGCAAAAATAGTATCAGCAATGGATTATATAGTGAAAATTACACAAAAAAGAGGTATTGCACGTGATGTTATTTGCATTGTTGTTAAATTATATTTTTTACATTTTGACCTTGAGATTGACGTTTTGACCCTCAAGATGATCTTGAATCATGAAAATAATATCAGAAAAGGATTTTCCAGTAAAAAATATACGAAACTGAGGTATTACGCCTTTTCCTAGCTATATTAGCTAGAAAAATCATATTTGACCTTGAAAATCTTATACTCGCTTACTTGACCTTGAAATTTACGTTTTGACCTTGAAATGACCTCTTATCATCAAAATAATACCACAACATGATGTTCAGTCAAAAACACAACAAAATGAGGTTTTAGACTTGCTGTTATTTGTATTTGTTAAAAACCATATTTTCGCAGTTTGACCTTGAAATTGACATTTTGACCTTGAATTGACCTTGAAACACCATAATAATATCATCAATAGATTCTGTAGTCAAAATCATACCTAAAAGAGTTATTACATTTGTTCATATGATTGTGTTTGTAAAAATGAACTTTTCAAGAATTTGACATTGAAATTGTCCTTTTGACTTGGAAGATGACCTAGAATCATTAAAATAATACCAGAAATAAATTTCCCAGTCAAAATTAAATTAAATGGAGGTATTACACTTGTTCGTAGCTTTATTTGTTAAAAAAATATATTTGACCTTGAAATTGACCTCTGACCTTGAATTATGGCAAAATAAAAAGCAAAAATCAAAAACGTCCGCTGTTTAAAATTTTCCACTTGACCCAAGTATCATTCGTGCCAAGTGGCATAATTGTACTACGAAATGCAGTGGGCATGTCGTTAGCCTGTCCACTATCACATAAGTTACGACAATGGTAATAATAAATGACCGCATGAGTTTGTGGGAGAAGGTGATGTAGCTCAGTAGAAGAGCGTTCGCTTTGCATGTGAAAGGTCCTGGGCTCGAAACCCAGCTTCTCCATTACTTTTAAACCATGTCTGGGGTGCTGTTAAAAAATAACAATAAAGACATGTAACCATCATTGTGAAATATGTGTGATTACTTCATATGGGTTATGACAGTGGTAATAATAAATGGCCAAAGTAGTTGATGGGAGAAGGGGATGTAGCTCAGTGGTAGAGCGTTTGCTTTGCATGTGAAAGGTCCTAGTTGCGAAACTCAGCTTCTCCATTACTTTTAAAACATGTCTGGAGTGCTATTAAAAGATAACAATAAAGACATGTAACCAGCATGGTGAAGAACATATGATTACTTTATATGGGTTATGACACTGGTAATAATAACTAACCTATGGAGTTTATGGGAGAATGGGATGTAGCTCAGTGGTGGAGCGTTCGCTTTGCCTCTGAAAGGTCCTGGGTTCGAAACCCAGCTTCTCCATTACTTTTCAAACAAGTGTGGTAAGCTATTAAAAAAAAACAGTAAAGACATATAACAAGCATTGTGAAATATGTGTGACTACTTCATATGGGTTATGAAAATGGTAATAATAAATGACCGAAGGAGTTGATGGGAGAATGAGGGTGCAGTGCAGTGGTAGAGCGTTCGCTTCGCATGTGAAAGGTCCTGGGTTCGAAACCCAGCTTCTCCATTACTTTTAAAACAAGTCTGGTGTGCTATTAAAAAATAACAATAAAGACATGTAACCAGCATTGTGAAATATGTGTGATTACTTCACAATAGGGTACAACAATGGAAATAATAAATGACCGAAGGAGTATGCGAGAAAAGGGGATGTAGCTAAGCGGTAGAGCGTTCGCTTTGAATGTGAAAGCTCCTGGGTTCGAAACCCAACTTCTCCATTAATTTTAAAACATGTCTGGTGTGCTATTGAAAAATAACAATAAATACATGTAACCATCATTGTGAAATATGTGTGATTACTTCATATGGCTTATGACAGTGGTAATAATAAATGACCAAAGTAGTTGATGGGAGAAGGGGATGTAGCTCAGTGGTAGAGCGTTTGCTTTGCATGTGAAAGGTCCTAGTTGCGAAACCCAGCTTCTCCATTACTTTTAAAACATGTCTGGAGTGTTAATAAAAGATAACAAAAAAGACATGTAACCAGCATGGTGAAGAACATATGATTACTTTATATGGGCTATGACACTGGTAATAATAAAATAACCTATGGAGTTTATGGGAGAATGGGATGTAGCTCAGTGGTGGAGCGTTCGCTTTGCCTGTGAAAGGTCCTGGGTTCGAAACCCAGCTTCTCCATTACTTTTAAAACATGTCTGGTGTCCTATTAAAAAATAACAACAATAAACACGAGTAGCCAGCATTGTGAAATATGTGTGATTACTTCATATGGGCTATGACAATTGTAATAATAAATGACCAAAGGAGTTGATGGGAAAATGGGATGTAGCTCAGTGGTAGAGCGTTCGCTTTGCATGTGAAAGGTCCTGGGTTTCGAAACCCAGCTTCTCCATTACTATTAAAACATGTCTGGTATGCTACTAAAAATAACAATACAGATATGAAACCAGCATTGTGAAATATGTGTGATTACTTCACATAGGTTACGACAATTGTAATAATAAATAACCAAAGCAGTTTCTGGGAGAAGGGGATGTAGCTCAGTGGTAAAGCGTTCGCTTTGCATGTGAAAGGTCCTGGGTTCGAAACCCAGCTTCTCCAATACTTTGAAAACATGTCTGGTGTGCTATTAAAAAGTAACAATAAAGACGAGTAACCAGCATTGTGAAATATATTTGATTACTTCATATGGGTTATGACAATGGTAATAATAAATGACTAAAGGAGTTGATGGAAAAAGGGGATGTAGCTCAGTGGTAGAGCGTTCGGTTTGCACGTGAAAGGTTTTTTGTTCGAAACCCTGCTTCTCCATTACTTTTAAAACAAGTCTGGTGTGCTATTAAAAAATAACAATAAAGACATGTAACCAGCATTGTGAAATATGTGTGACTACTTTATATGGGTTATGACAATGGTAATAATAAATGACCAAAGGGGTTGATGGGAGAAGGGGATGTATCTCAGTGGTAGAGCGTTCGCTTTGCATGTGAAAGGTCCTGGGTTCGAAACCCAGCTTCCCCATTTCTTTTCAAACATGACTGGAGTGCTAATAAAAAATAACAGTAAAGACATGTAACCAGCATTGTGAAATATGTGTGATTACTTCACATAGGTTACGACAATGGTAATAATAAATGACCAAAGGAGTTTCTGGGAGGAGGGGGTGTAGCTCAGTGGTAGAGCGTTCGCTTTGCATGTGAAAGGTCCTGGGTTCGAAACCCAGCTTCTCCATTACTTTTAAAACATGTCTGGTGTGCCATTAAACAACAACAATAAACACGAGTAACCAGCATTGTGAAATATGTGTGATTACTTCATATGGGCTATGACAATGGTAATAATAAATGACTAAAGGAGTTGATGGGAAAAGGGGATGTAGCTCTGTGGTAGAGCGTTCGCTTTGCATGTGAAAGGTCCTGGGTTTGAAACCCAGCTTCTCCATTACTTTTAAAACATGTCTGGTATGCTACTAAAAAATAACAATACAGATATGAAACCAGCATTGTGAAATATGTTTGATTACTTCACATAGAACACGACAATGGTAATAATAAATGACCAAAGCAGTTTCTGGGAGAAGGGGGTGTAGCTCAGTGGTAGAGCGTTCGCTTTGCATGTGAAAGGGCCTGGGTTCGAAACCAAGCTTCTACATTGCTTTTGAAACATGTCTGGTGTGCTATTAAAAAATAACAATAAAGACGAGTAACCAGCATTGTGAAATATATGTGATTACTTCATATGGGTTATGACAATGGTAATAATAAATAACTAAAGGAGTTGATGGGAAATGGGGATGTAGCTCAGTGGTAGTGCGTTCGCTTTGCATGTGAAAGGTTTTGTGTTCGAAACCCTGCTACTCCATTACTTTTAAAACAAGTCTGGTGTGCTATTAAAAAATAACAATAAAGACATGTTAACAGCATTGTGAAATATGTGTGATTACTTTATATGGGTAATGACAGTGGTAATAATAAATGACCAAAGTAGTTGATGGGAGAAGGGGATGTAGCTCAGTGGTAGAGCGTTTGCTTTGCATGTGAAAGGAACTGGGGTCGAAACCCAGCTTCCCCATTTCTTTTCAAACATGTCTGGAGTGCTACTAAAAAATAACAATACAGAGATGGAACCAGCATTGTGAAATATGTGTGATTACTTCACATAGGTTACGACAATGGTGATAATAAATGACCAAAAGTGTTGATGGAAGAAGGGGATGTAGCTCAGTGGTAGAGCGTTCGCTTTGCATGTGAAAGGTCCTGGGCTCGAAACCCAGCTTCTCCATTATTTTTAAAACATGTCTGGTATGCTACTAAAAAATAACAATACAGATATGAAACCAGCATTGTGAAATATGTGTGATTACTTCACATAGTTTTTGACAATGGTAATT
Organism: Flabesymbios commensalis; assembly: GCA_964017125.1. Taxonomy (NCBI): domain Eukaryota; kingdom Metazoa; phylum Annelida; class Polychaeta; order Terebellida; family Flabelligeridae; genus Flabesymbios; species Flabesymbios commensalis. The sequence goes on along the minus strand of OZ024914.1, from coordinate 40,733,608 downwards.
ATAAATGACCAAAAGAGTTGATGGCAGAAGGGGATGTAGCTCAGTGGTAGAGCGTTCGCTTTGCATGTGAAATGTCCTGGGTTCGAAACCCAGCTTCTCCATTACTTTTAAAGCAAGTCTGGTGTGCTATTAAAAAATAACAATAAAGACATGTAACCAGCATTGTGAAATATGTGTTATTACTTTATATGGGTTATGACAATGGTAATAATAAATGACCAAAGAAGTCGATGGGAGAAGGGGATGTAGCTCAGTGGTAGATCGTTCGCTTTGCATGTGAAAGGTCCTGGGTTTGAAACCCAGCTTCCCCATTTCTTTTCAAACTTGTCTGGAGTGCTAATAAAACAAATAATAATAAAGACATGTAACTAGCATTGTGAAATATGTGTGATTACTTCATATGGGTTATGACAAGGGGAATAATAAATGACCAAAGGAGTTGATGGGTGAAGGGGATGTAGCTCAGTGGTAGAGCCTTCGCTTTGCATGTGAAAGGTCCTGCACTCGAAACCCAGCTGCTCTATTTCTTCTAAAACAAGTCTGGTGCTTTATTAAAAAATAACAATAAAGACGAGTAACAATTCATATGGGTTATGACAAGGGGAATAATAAATGACCAAAGGAGTTGATGGGAGAAGGGGATGTAGCTCAGTGGTAGAGCGTTTGCTTAGCATTTGAAAGGTCCTGTATTCGAAACCCAGCTTCTCCATTTCTTCTAAAACAAGTCTGGTGTGCTATTAAAAAATAACATTAAAGACGAGTAACCAGCATTGTGAAATATGTGTGATTAATTCATATGGGTTATGACTATGGTAATAATAAATGACCAAAGGAGTTGATGGGAGAAGGGGATGTAGCTCAGTAGTAGAGCGTTTGCTTTGCATGTGAAAGGTCCGGCATTCGAAACCCAGCTTCTGCATTTCTTCTAAAACAAGTCTGGTGTTCTATTAGAAGATAAAAATAAAGACGAGTAACCAGCATTGTGAAATATGTGTGAATAATTCATATGGGTTTATGACTATGGTAATAATAAATTACCAAAGGAGTTGATGGGAGAAGGGGATGTAGCTCAGTGGTAGAGCGTTCGCTTTGCATGTGAAAGGTCCTGGGTTCGAAACCCAGCTTCTCCATTACTTTTAAAACATGTCTGGTATGCTACTAAAAAATAACAATACAGATATGAAACCAGCATTGTGAAATATGTGTGATTACTTCACATAGGTTACGACAATGGTAATAATAAATGACCAAAGCAGTTTCTGGGAGAAGGGGATGTAGCTCAGTGGTAGAGCGTTCGCTTTGCATGTGAAAGGTCCTGGGTTCGAAACCCAGCTTCTCCATTACTTTTAAAACAAGTCTGGTGTGCTATTAAAAAATAACGATAAAGACATGTAACCAGCATTGTGAAATATGTGTTATTACTTTCTATGGGTTATGACAATGGTAATAATAAATGACCAAAGAAGTCGATGGGAGAAGGGGATGTAGCTCAGTGGTAGAGCGTTCGCTTTGAATGTGAAAGGTCCTGGGTTCGAAACCCAGCTTCCCCATTTCTTTTTAAACTTGTCTGGAGTGCTAATAAAAAAATAACAATAAAGACATGTAACCAGCATTGTGAAATATGTGTGATTACTTCATCTGGGTTATGACAAGGGCAATAATAAATGACCAAAGGAGTTGATGGGTGAAGGGGATGTAGCTCGGTGGTAGAGCCTTCGCTTTGCATGTGAAAGGTCCTGCATTCAAAACCCAGCTGTTCTATTTGTTCTAAAACAAGTCTGGAGTGCTAATAAAAAATAACAATAAAGACATGCAACCAGCATTGTGAAATATGTGTGATTACTTCACATAGGTTACGACAATGGTAATAATAAATGACCAAAGGAGTTTCTGGGAGAAGGGGGTGTAGCTCAGTGGTAGAGCGTTCGCTTTGCATGTGAAAGCTCCTGGGTTCGAAACCCAGCTTCTCCATTACTTTTAAAACATGTCTGGTATGCTACTAAAAAATAACAATACAGATATGAAACCAGCATTGTGAAATATGTGTGATTACTTCACATAGGTTACGACAATGGTAATAATAAATGACCAAAAGAGTTGATGGAAGAAGGGGATGTAGCTCAGTGGTAGAGCGTTCGCTTTGCATGTGAAAGGTCCTGGGTTCGAAACCCAGCTTCTCCATTACTTTTAAAACAAGTCTGGTGTGCTATTAAAAAATAACGATAAAGACATGTAACCAGCATTGTGAAATATGTGTTATTACTTTATATGGGTTATGACAATGGTAATAATAAATGACCAAAGAAGTCGATGGGAGAAGGGGATGTAGCTCAGTGGTAGAGCGTTCGCTTTGCATATGAAAGGTCCTGGGTTCGAAACCCAGCTTCCCCATTTCTTTTCAAACTTGTCTGGAGTGCTAATAAAAAAATAACAATAAAGACATGTAACCAGCATTGTGAAATATGTGTGATTACTTCATATAGGTTATGACAAGGGCAATAATAAATGACCAAAGGAGTTGATGGGTGAAGGGGATGTAGCTCAGTGGTAGAGCCTTCGCTTTGCATGTGAAAGGTCCTGCATTCGAAACCCAGCTGCTCTATTTGTTCTAAAACAAGTCTGGTGTGCTATTAAAAAATAACAATAAAGACGAGTAACCAGCATTGTGAAATATGTGTGAATAATTCATATGGGTTATGACTATGGTAATAATAAATTACCAAAGGAGTTGATGGGAAAAGGGGATGTATCTCAGTGATAGAGCGTTTGCTTAGCATGTGAAAGGTCCTGCATTCGAAACCCAGCTTCTCCATTTCTTCTAAAACAAGTCTGGCGTGCAATTAAAAATTAACAATAAAGACGAGTAACCAGCATTGTGAAATATGTGTGAATAATTCATATGGGTTATGACTATGGTAATAATAAATTACCAAAGGAGTTGATAGGAGAAGGGGATGTAGCTCAGTGGTAGAGCGTTCGCTTTGCATGTGAAAGGTCCTGGGTTCGAAACCCAGCTTCTCCATTACTTTTAAAACAAGTCTGGTGTGCTATTCAAAAATAACAATAAGGACACGTAACCAGCATTGTGAAATATGTGTGATTACTTCATATGGGGTATGACAATGGTAATAATAAATGAACAAAGAAGTTGATGGGAGAAGGGGATGTAGCTCAGTGGTAGAGAGTTCGCTTTGCATGTGAAAGGTCCTTGGTTAGTCTGGTGTGCTAATAAAAAATAACAATAAAGACATGTAACCAGCATTGTGAAATATGTGTGATTACTTCACATAGGTTACGACAATGGTAATAATAAATGACCGAAGGAGTTTTTGGGAATAGAGAATGTAGCTCAGTGATAGAGCGTTAGCTTTGCATGTGAAAGGTCCTGGGTTTGAAACCAAACTTCTCGATTATTTTTAAAACATGTCTGGTATGCTATTAAAAAATAGCGATATAGACATGTAACCAGCATTGTGAAATAGTTGTGATTACTTCATATGGGTTATGACAATGGTAATAATAAATGACCAAAGGAGTTGCTGGGAGAAGGAGATGTAACTCAGAAGTAGAGCAATATCTTTGCATGTGAAAGGTCCTGGGTTAGTTTGGTTTGCTAATAAAAAATAACAATAAAGACATGTAACCAGCATTGTGAAATATGTGTGATTACTTCACATAGGCTACGACAATGGTAATAATAAATGACCGAAAGAGTATGTGAGAGATGGGGATATAGCTCAGTGGTAGAGTGTTAGCTTTGCATGTGAAAGGTCCTGGGTGCGAAACCCAGCTTCTCCATTTCTTCTAAAACAAGTCTGGTGTGCTATTAAAAAATAACAATAAAGACGAGTAACCAGCATTGTGAAATATGTGTGAATATTTCATATTGGTTATGACTATGATAATAATAAATTACCAAAGGAGTTGATGGGAGAAGGAGATGTAGCTCAGTGGTACAGCGTTCGCTTTGCATGTGAAAGGTCCTGGGTTCGAAACCCAGCTTCTCCATTTCTTTTAAAACATGTCTGGTGTAGTATTAAAAAATACAAATAAAGACATATAACCAGCATTGTGAAAAATGTGTGAATAATTCATATGGGTTATGACTATGGTAATAATAAATGACCAAAGGAGTTGATGGGAGAAGGGGATGTAGCTCAGTGGTAGAGCGTTCGCTTTGCATGTGAAAGGTCCTGGGTTCAAACCCAGCTTCTCTATTACTTTTAAAATATTTCTGGTATGCTATTAAAAAATAACAATATAGACATGTAACCAGCATTGTGAAATATGTGTGATTACTTCATATGGGTTATGACAATGGTAATAATAAATGACCAGAGGAGTTGATGGGAGAAGGGGATGTATCTCAGTGGTAGATCTTTCGCTTTGCATGTGAAAGGTCCTGGGTTCGAAACCCAGCTTCTCCATTACTTTTAAAACAAGTCTGGTGTGCTATTCAAAAATAACAATAAGGACATGTAACCATCATTGTGAAATATGTGTGATTACTTCACATAGGTTACGACAATGGTAATAATAAATGACGGTGAAGGGGATGTAGATCAGTGGTAGAGCCTTCGCTTTGCATGTGAAAGGTCCTGCATTCGAAACCCAGCTGCTCTATTTCTTCTGAAACAAGTCTGGTGCTTTATTAAAAAATAACAATAAAGACGAGTAACCAGCATTATGTGAGAGATGGGGATATAGCTCAGTGGTAGAGCGATAGCTTTGCATGTGAAAGGTCCTGGTTTCGAAACCCAGCTTCTCCATTACTTTTAAAACAAGTCTGATGTGCTACTAAAAAATAACAATACAGATATGTAACCAGCATTGTGAAATATGTGTGATTACTTCACATAGGTTACGACAATGGTAATAATAAATGACCAAAGGTGTTTCTGGGAGAAGGGGTGTAGCTCAGTGGTGGAGCGTTCGCTTTGCATGTGAAAAGTCCTGGGTTTGAAACCCAGCTTTTCCATTACTTTTAAAACAAGTCTGGTGTGCTATTCAAAAATACCAATAAAGACATGTAACCAGCATTGTGAAATATGTGTGATTACTTCATATGGGTTCTGACAATGGTAATATTAAATGTCCAAAGGAGTTTGTGGGAGAAGGGGATGTAGCTCAGTGATAGAGCGTTACCTTTGCATGTGAAAGGTCCTGGGTTTGAAACCCATCTTATCCATTACTTTTAAAACATGTCTGGTATGCTATTAAAAATTAACAATATAGACATGTAACCAGCCGTGTGAAATATATGTGATTACTTCATATGGGTGATGACAATGGTAATAATGAATGACCAAAGGAGTTGTTAGGAGAAGGGGATGTAACTCGCGCTTTGCTTGTGAAAGGTCCTGGGTTCGAAACCCTGCTTCTCCACTACTTTTAAAACAAGTCTGGTGTGCTATTAAAAAAAAACAATAAAGACATATAACACAATGCTGGTTACTCATCTTTATTGTTATTCTTTAATAGCACACCAGATTTGTTTTAGAAGAAATGGAGAAGCTGGGTTTCGAAAGCAGGAACTTTCACATGCAAAACGAGCTCCGTGAAAGAGGGACGCCCGGGCACATGCACTAACATGTGCACGCTGGTCACTTCGTCCGGGATAGAATCACGCACTATCATTGAAAGTGCTCAGCATGGCTAGACCCGTGCAGGACCTTCCGGAGGTTCACCCCGGACGAGTAACCAGTACTGCTGGTTCCCCGGACGGGGCGGGCCATTGAATGTGGGTCACGCACGTGCCTGGTCATGATGAATATTAAGAGGCATTCTATTAATAGACACCCTTTAATTTTTGTATACTTGATTAGAATAATTTAACTAGTTGCACTGGATCTATGACGTCACAGTTCAACATGCTGATATATTGAGCACTACCAGTAATGGTGTGGTTTTATGGTGTGATGGGCCTACGTCGGTGGCTCCAGTATGGTGTATTGGGGAGCCCCTCGTGCCGAGAGTACCTGTAAGTGACCGTCGGAGCCTCTAGTGTGGGGTCACAATGGCCGACGAGGGAATCTGCCCGATCTCACCATTTAAACTCAAACTTCCTTCTCCTCCATCGAGTCGACGGTTCCAAACAAATCAGAAAACTCTTTCTCCACTTGTCATGTTTATTCGTTTAACATTTGGCAACAGCAAAGCACAACCTCCGCGCACGGCACGTCCTATCTGACTTAGCGAGAGCGAACTACGGCACGTCCGTAGTCGCCGAGTGTAACGCCTGAAGTGCGGGAAAAATACCAAGGCCGCACACTTTGCAATTGTGTGCACCCGTCACCAAGGTACGGAAACGAGGCGGTCGTCCACAACCTCTCGCGTCCGAGAAGCCGGGGATAACCGCCACATTAACTGAACGACGTCAGGATCCTACATTACCCCCGGGTGAGTGATAACGTAGGACCCAACTGATGTGTAGAAGACTGCTTCGTGCAAGTAGCGGGGTTGTAAAAATATGTAACCTGTTATAACTAAGCATAGTTTCTAAAAAAATATAGCGAGTGTGGTTACAGCGTGGGTGGTTGAAATCGCAGCATTATACGTGAATTGTCCCATCCTCTTAACACCAACTGTCCTTTATGTATGTATTCATTTGCTGCAAGCTGCGATCAACCCATTCATTTAATTAACATAATTTCTATTCGTAATTTAGCAATGAACTTGCTAAAAAAAATGTCTCTTCATTTATATATCTGTACACAATGCTGCCAGGCCTGGCATATTCATTTACAATTTAAAAACATTGTTATTACGATGTATGCGGTTGGGCCCGCCATAGATGTCGTTAGGTGCAACTATGGCGTGAACCATCTGCACGAATCGGGCAGGAGTCTGGATTATTCGTCCGACTCTAGTTTTTCGCACTGTTTGGTCGGTCGAAATTTTGTCGCGATTAGCGATATTCGCATGTTTGCTTTTGGTCGAGTCGATTACGGCGTCAGCAGCACCCGGGTTTTACCCCGTAGATGTAAAGGTATGCGGGAATACGTTCGCAAACCACCGCCGTTCCCGTTAGCGCGGGACACAGTGGGGGCTCGCGAATGCGGCGCTACATAAGTTTTGTCTCTGTTAGACAAGTTGACTTTACCATCTATTTGCTTTGGGACTGTGGCCGATTTTTGACTGCTTCTGACTGCCGTCGACTTTTTCGTTTTAACTCTCGTCCCGTTGGACGTCGGAGTCTCCGCACTACCAGTTCTAGGTGGACCCTGTTAGTGGGGGCTCTTAGGTAATTGGGTGTGCACTTCTGGATAAAATTGTGAATTTTGGCACACAAATAGTTAAGTATTCGCTGTACAGGAATTTTGATGGAAGCAAGTTGGTACGTCCACATTTTGGCCGCCATCTTGGTTTTCAAAATGGCCGCCACTTGGGACCTAGATTCAGCAATATTTCATAAAGGAAGACAATTAGAGAGCTCGTAACAAGCTGATTTTCTTATGAAAGAACCCTAGAGGTATCTAAATTAACATAGTAAACGTTCTAGAAAATCCTCCTCAAGCACTCTGACATATTCAAGATGGCGGCCAAGATGGCCGCCAGCGTATAGTCAGATTTGATAAATAGCGTAAATGATCGATTTTAGCTCGATTTTCTTTTGTAATACACCATTACAAATAGTTTCGTGGTCAGTAAAGCTATAGACTACTACCAGCAATTTTAAAAACATATTTAACCCTCTTATCCCAAGAGGCGTTTTAGCGAACGCCGCTGTAATTTCTATTGGGACAACTTTATTATGTATAACCAATTAATTAAGTGTTAATGGTGATGTATGTTGTTGTCAGTAATACTATATTAAAGGCATATTAAAGGCACGCTTATATTGGTCACTTAATTTGTATTTTTAGTTATTCAAGATGGCGTCTTGGACGCCATCTTGAATAACTAAAAATACTAATTAATTGACCAATAAGCGTGCTTTTAATATAGCTATATTACTGAAACCAATATACATCACCAATAAAGATCGCAGGGGCTTTCGCTAAAAAGCCTCTTGGAATAAAAGGGTCAAATATGTTTTTAAATTGCTGGGGATAGTCTGTATAGCTTTACTGACCACGAAACTATTTGAAATGGTGTAGGGCCTATTACAAAAGAAAATCGAGCTAAAATCGATCATTTTACGCTATTTATCAAATATGACTATATGCTGGTGGCCATCTGGAACGCCATCTTGTATAACTAAAAATACTACTTAATTGACCAATAAGCGTGCTTTTAATATATATCTATATTACTGAAACCAATATACATCACCATTAATACTTAATTAATTGATTATAAATAAAAATGTTTTCCCAATAAAGATCGCAGGGGCGTTCGCTAAAAAGCCTCTTGGGATAAAAGGGTTAAATATGTTTTCGAAATTGCTGGGGATAGTCTATATAGCTTTACTGACCACGAAACTATTTGAAATGGTGTATTACAATGGAAAATCGAGCTAAAATCGATCATTTTCGCTATTTATCAAATCTGACTATACGCTGGCGGCCATCTTGGACGCCATCTTGAATATGTCAGAGTGCTTGAGAATGATTTTCTAGAACGTTTACTATGTTAATCTAGATACCGATAGGGTTCATTCCTGAAAAAATCAGCTTGTTTTGAGCTCTCTAGGTGTCTTCCTTTTCGAAATATCGCTGAATATAGGTCCCAAGTGGCGGCCATTTTGAAAACCAAGATGGCGGCCAAAAACTGGACGTACCAACTTGCTTCCATCAAAATTCCTGTACAGGAAGATCTCAACTATCTGTGTGCCAAAATTCACAATTTTATCCAGAAGTGCACACTTCATCTCATATATTGACTTAAGAGCCCCCACTATGTGGATTCCTACTAGATGTCCTGGTAGCCGTCGATCTCCGTGGTTTGCTTGGCGTTTTACGCTGTATTGTCGTACCTGTCGCAGGCTCGCACTCAAGATGTGCAGGTTTAACGCGATCTAAAGAGACCGTCTCAACCTTGCCTTTAACTAGGATTTTCATTACTCTGCCACTCCTCGCGACGACCTTATATGGTCCGTCGTAAGGGGCGGTCAGAGGGGCGCGATTGCGATTCGGCGCAAGAATACATGAGTACATGTAGCTATTTCCTTGAATTGGAAAATGTTGTGTTGTTGTGTGTCACGTGGCGGACATAGACGGAGACGCGACATGGCCACGCGTAGCTTGTCTGAATAATTCTCCAAATCAGTGTTGGCGTCGACGGTGTACTGTTTAGTAAACTCTCCTGGGAGTCTAAGGGTTGTCCCGTAAATCATCTCGGCAGCTGACCTGCCTAGTCTCTCTTTAACGGCTGAACGAACTCCTAAAAGCACAGCGGGTAACGTGATAGTCCACGGGTTCGGTGAGTCGTGCGCCATAATGGCGGCTTTCAATTGACGGTGGAAACGTTCGACCATGCCATTCGACTGAGGGTGATAACTCGTGGTACGATTCCGAATAATCCCGAATTGATTACACAAATTATCCCACAATTTGGACTCGAATTGAGCGCCCCTATCAGTGGTGATAGTGGCTGGGGTACCATAACGTGCTATCCACCCGCTGAAGAAGGCATCGGCGACCGTTTCGGCTCTAATATCTACCATAGGTATAGCTTCGGGCCAACGTGTAAAACGGTCGACGCAAGTCAGTAGATATCTAAAGCCATCAGCATAAGGTAAGGGTCCGACTATGTCTACGTGGACATGATCGAATCGCTCGGTAGGTTCAGTGTACTTTCCGAAAGCTGGAGTGTTGTGACGTGAAACTTTAGCAGTCTGGCAACCCTTACAGGTACGACACCATCTAGCAATATCTATATTCATGCCGTGCCATACAAATCGGGTATTAATCAAAGGTTTGGTAGCTCTATGCGATGGATGGCCTAAACCGTGCAAGTTTGAAAAAACTTTTCGGCGAAATTTCGCGGTAAGGTACGGCCGGTTGTGTCCCGTGGACACATCACACCAGATCAATTGATTATCGAACGATTTTAATAATTTGAACTTCATAGTGGATGTAGTCGAGTGTCTCAAACGCGTGAATTCCGTCATTAGCTTGGTCGAGACTTAACTCTTTATAGTCTATCGCTGGTCCATCATGTATCGCTTACACTGATGGTCGTGACAGCGCATCAGCGACGAAATTTGTCTCTCCTTTTACATATCTAATATCGGTGGTGAATTCAGCGATGAAAGCTAAATGACGTGTTTGTCGTAGGGACGCGCGCTCAGTCACGGATGACATTACGAATGTCAACGGTTTGTGATCTGTATTAACGAAAAAATTTCGTCCTTCTAAATTGTGTCTTAAATGTTTAATTGTAGCGTATACTGCCAAAAGCTCACGGTCGAACGCGCTGTAGCGTGTCTCTGCTGGGTTCAGCTTCTTGCTGAAAAACGAAAGCGGCTGCCACATACCGTTTAAAAATTGCTGCAAAACGCCACCGACGGCGACATCACTAGCGTCGCACGTGATGTTAAGCTGGGCCGTAGAATCTGGGTGCACCAGAAGCGTAGCGTTTGCCAATATCTGTTTTGACTCAGAAAATGCTGACTCTGCATTTTTATTCCACTTCAAATCGAAATTTGACTTCGGTGACAGTCTGGTATGTCCTTCGTTGGCAGCTGTCAGTAGATTATTGAGTGGTGTCAACTTCGCGGCGCAATGCGGTATGAAACGGTGGTAGTAATTCACCATTCCCAGATATCTACGCAATGCTCGTTGTTTTTCGGATTTAACGAAATTAACAATCGCGTCAACGGCGCTGGGTAACGGCGAAATTCCTTCGGCGCAAACGTGGTGACCTAGGAAACTTAATTCAGTTGTACCGAACTGACACTTTTCAGGACCAATGATAATTTCGTATTCAGATAGTCGAGCAAAAAGAATTCGTAGATGTTTCTTATGCGTTTTATGATCTGGGCTGGTTACCAGTAGGTCATCCAAATAAACAAAAACGAAATCAAGTCCGCCTGTAACGTGGTCTATAAAGCGCTGAAACGTTTGACCAGAATTTCTTAGACCAAACGGTGTTCTAGTGAAATTAAACAAGCCAAAAGGTGTAGTAACGGCAGTCTTGTGTACGTCGGACGGTTCCACCGGAATTTGGTAATAAGCCCTGACCAAGTCGATCTTTGAAAAAATTTTCGATCCGGCTAAACGCTGCGTGAAATCTCGTATATGAGGAATCAAATAACGGTCCGGTACGGTCTGTGCATTCAAACTACGGTAGTCCCCGCATGGTCTCCAATCGCCGTTTTTCTTTGGCACCATGTGAAGCGCTGAGGACCACTCACTGTCGCTGGGTTCAATGACCCCTAGTTTTATCATCTCATCAAACTCGCGTTTTGCGGTACCCAGCTTATCGGGTGCTAAACGTCGTGGTCGTGCAAAAACCGGGTGACCTTTAGTCACAATCTTGTGTGTTATACCGTGTTTAACGGTCTCACCCTTTGTCGTAGGGCGTGTCAGTTCCGGGAACTGGCCGAGGAGTTTTGTGTACTCATTCTGAACGGTGTCAACTCTGTTCAATGACAGAGGTTTAATCGATGACAGTGAAGCGGCAATAGCTAGACCTGTACGCATGTCCGGAGACATCTGCTTTTCAAGTCTACGAGCAAATTATAGTGGATTAAAAAATCAGCCCCGATTATGGGCTGCTGCACATCTGCCACTATGAACGTCCACGGATTTAAGCCCACATCGACGACGCGTTTACAGTTGCCGTAAGTATGTATAGTACTGTTATTAGCTGCCACCAGGGGGAGACTGCCAGCGTCCGAAATCCCGTTAGCGCAAGATTTCGGCAGAACACTGACAGCTGCGCCCGTGTCGATTAAATATCTGCATTTATGTCCCTTATCTGCGACATATAATAACTTAGAGTGAGATAACTTTGGAGAACTAGCGTCCGCGGAGTCATGTCGCGTCTCAGTTATACCGCCAGATGCAAGAGTCGCTACCTTGCTCTGGCTTAGCAGTTTAAAGAAAAAGCGCAGGGGCTCCTGCACGTGCGTGCCTTATCACCGAAAGTCTGGTGAAAATAGCAGACAGGTGCATTAGCCGAATCTAATGTCTTAGCGGTGTCATTTCTCTGTGGGTTCGGCGGCGGAACGAAAGGTCGAGCAAGTGGTTGTAAATTCGTCGGCTGGGCGAAAGGTCGAGCATTATCCTTTTCATTTCTATACTGACTAGGTTGGTTGCTAACAAAACCTGAGGCCTGAACATTAGGAGCAAATGCAGGCGCGTGAGCATAGTTATTTGCTCGTCCACGTCCTTTATTTCTTTTCCTCTCTGATGTAGTCACGGTTTCTAGCTTCTTGATTCGCCTAGACAGATCCTCCAACAAACCAACTAGTTTGGTGGTTTCTTCGACTTCAATCTCTGCGACCCCCGGCTTACTCTCTTCGACGTCCTCTTCGGCTGCCAGTGCCCGGTCGGCCAAAACGGCCAAACTTTCAAGGGTGGCACTGTCGGGTTGAGTCGCCAAATGGGCTCTGATGGAAGCGGGCATCTGGCGTATGAATGCTTGACGAATTACAGCTTTCCCCACCACAGCTTTGGTGCCGAAACCTGCAGTCTTCTGCAGACGCCGCATTACCAATCTTCTCGCCAGAGATAACTTTGTTAACCCTTTCGGGTGTGGTCAAACCTCGTCTCTCAATCAAGATCGCTTTCAGGCTGTCATATTTATTGGACCTGAAAGGCTGAAGTAGCACGTCCCTCACGTCCGATGCGACCTCGCCCGAAAGTGCAGCGCATGTTAAGCTGTACCTCTCATCATCATCGTTGATCTGGTGAAGAGCAAACTGAGTCTCAATTTGGTTGAACCAGAGTTCAACATCCGAAGCGTAGAAAGTGGCGATTCTGAACTTTGGTAAGTTCGTAGCACGTCTCTGCAAATGTCTACCGAGCGGTGAAGAACTCCTTGAGGAGTCGCTCCTAGAGTGAGAAGTCATACGTTTAGCTCGGGCAATTCGAGCGAAATCAGCTTTGAGGCGTTGATATTCCTCATCCGCCTCTCGGAATCGAACCTCATTGTCCTCACTGTCTTGACGATAATCATCTTTAGGTCTAGCACCCGAACCTTCTAGGGGCGTTGACATGAAGCCTTCACTGTCGTACTGCTTTGACATTAAGGAGTAGTGTTTTTAAATTATCTAACTAGTGAAGCATCTGAGATAGCTGGCCTATTGGCTCTATGTCTATCCCAAATGTGTTTAAAATGGCATGTCGTATTAACACATGCCAACTATTTTGACGCGCCGTGCGCGGATAGGTTGTGCGTTGCCGTGTAAATCAGATGAAAAATGTCTGTAATATGCTGAATCTTAGAATTGTAGACTGTAGAAAATGTTCATGCTATGTCGCATGCTGCGAGAAACGGGGGTTGCAGATTAGTTGAAAATGCGTCGCTGAAGTTTCACCTAAATGCTGTGCACTAATTCACAAAGGTATATATTGATTGAAGTGAAAACTGAAGGTCTATATTTGACATAAAACGTTTTCACTTATTCACACACATGCAAAATGGTACCGTGAAAACCGTAGGTCGAAGTGGTACATAAAAAATAATATGCCAGATACAACTATGACATGCTATGCTAAGCTAGGATAATAGTATTTTGTAAATCGACCTGGGTGAAAAAAAAAAAAATTTCACGCAAGTCGAAAAACACATTCAAATATATGCAATGTTTCGCGATAGCGCAACTGTCAAATTGAATATTTCTGTATTTATGAAAAATTTAAACTTCAGAAATAAACTATCGTGAGAAAATTTCGTTCTCAAACTGATAGACTAAATGTGACTGCGAAGGAAAACAGTTACATTTATGATTTAAGAATAATATTTAAAACGTGACTGACAGTAGTCTATGCTGATTAATGATATAGTATATCATTTCGCTGAAAAATGATGTCTGTGATGAACATTCCACGTTTTTTTTTTTATAATGGTACGTTCATCACCGAGTCATTCTCATAAACGTCCGAATCAATCGCTCGCATCGATTCATTGATTGACGTATAAACCGACTGTCTTCGTTGCGGTTGTGTTTATGTCGTCTGTGGTGGGTGTGTGCGTGATGTATTGTCGGTGCTTACAGCCTGTGCGGCAGGCAGCATGTGGCTTACAGTCTGTGACGGCATGCTTGGGGCGGTATGTACATAGTATATGGTCAGCATCCCCGTCTCGCCTCACATTAGCATATTCATTACCTACTGCGTTCCCAAATAAGGCGCTAAATAGGCTAGAAGGATTACAAACACAGAAGGGCGTTTCAAAGTGAACAAAAATCTCACACAATTAGTAGCACAATTTGTTTTCGAAACAACTTATTTACATTTCTTCTCCCTCAAACGTTTTAAAAAAGAAAATTTATAAACAATTTAAAAAAATTATTACAACCGGTCCGTGTAAAATTTTGAACACGTGAAAAATGATCTCCACCAAATCAAAATGGCGGCCTATTTTATGCTAATGTGATGTGGCGACACAGGTTCACTGTCCAAATGCATGCCGGTTAGGGCGGAACACGTGGGTGCCCACGGCGGGCGATAAGCTAAGTTAGGGAAACCAGCGTCCAAAATGGCGCACACCTACCAAATACATGTACAATATTCAGCATTCTCTGAAATAACATATGATAATAGTACAAAATATTGACCTACGGTCCTGGGAATATTTTAAACAGACCAAATAAGACCGTTTATTGACATTCATTTAGGGAAACAATTTATTTTGGCCCTAAACCTATTAAAGGTTACCCGAGTCGAAGCGATATTTATAATTTCTGTCGATTTTGCAGAAAAAAATCGGAAAAAATGACGAGATTTCGTCTATGGACTTAAAATCGAGTTACCCAATTATGGTAATCAACGATAAAAATTGAGTTACCGAAAATACCCACTTCCTACTCGCCTACAGTGGCATTAATAGGATGAAGGCATTAAACAAACTCTTACAATTAACAAATGATAGACTAAGTCTATGAGAATAATTTCCTGGATTCTTCTAGAGAAACCGACAAAGTCGCCATCTTGAAAAGGCGCCAAACACGTAGGATTTCGTCCAAAATTTTAGAAATTTACGCCGTTATCGACGTAAAGAAACGTGCTGCTCCTCTGATAACTCTTTCTGACTAATTTAAACTGGCATATAAATGATGACCTACAGTTTTCACGTACCTGATGAAAAAAATGCTTTTGATTTTTTTCAAAAAATCCCTTAAAATTAATCAAAACTATCCTTGAAAACAGTGGTTTTCAACTGGCGTCTAGGTGAAAACACTGTTGCGTAGACGATCAGTCGTCAGGGGTCACCAGTATGGTGTGATGGGCCTACGTCGGGGGCTCCAGTATGGTGTATTGGGGAGCCCCTCGTGCCGAGAGTACCTGTAAGTGACCGTCGGAGCCTCTAGTGTGGGGTCACAATGGCCGACGAGGGAATCAGCCCGAACTCACCATTTAAACTCAAACCTCCTTCTCCTCTGTCGAGTCGACGGTTCCAAACAAATCAGAAAACTCTTTCTCCACTTGTCATGTTTATTCGTTTAACATTTGGCAACAGCAAAGCACAACCTCCGCGCACGGCACGTCCTATCTGACTTAGCGAGAGCGAACTACGGCACGTCCGTAGTCGCCAAGTGTAACGCCTGAAGTGCGGGAAAAATACCAAGGCCGCACACTTTGCAATTGTGTGCACCCGTCACCAAGGTACGGAAACGAGGCGGTCGTCCACAACCTCTCGCGTCCGAGAAGCCGGGGATAACCGCCACATTAACTGAACGACGTCAGGATCCTACAGTTTAATGGACCTGGAACTATGACGCCATCATTTGTACTTGAATAGAAATACGTCACAATATACCATTTGTTCACAACTCAACAATGGGAGAAGGGGATGTAGCTCAGTGGTAGAGCGTTCGCTTTGCATGTGAAAGGTCTTGGGTTCGAAGCCCAGCTTATCAATTTCTTCTAAAACAAGTCTGGTGTGCTACTAAAACTAATAATAAAGACGAGTAACCCCAGCATTGTGAAATATGTGTGAATAATTTATATGGGTTATGACTATGGTAATAATAAATGACCAAAGGAGCTGATGGGAGAAGGGGATGTAGCTCAGTGGTAGATCGTTCGCATTGAATGTGAAAGGTCCTGGGTTAGTCTGATGTGCTAATAAAAAATAACAATAACGACATGTAACCAGCATTGTGAAATATGTGTGATTACTTCACAAAGGTTATGAAAATGGTAATAATAAATGACCGAAGGAGTTTCTGGGAGAAGGGGATGTAGCTCAGTGGTAGAGCGTTTGCTTTGCATGTGAAAGGTCCTGGGTTCGAAACCCAGCTTCTCCATTACTTTTAAAACATGTCTGGTGTGCTACTAAAAATAACAATACAGATATAGAGCCAGCATTGTGAAAAATGTGTGATTACTTCATATCGGTTATGACAAGGGTAATAATAAATGACCAAATGAGTTGATAGGAGAAGGGGATAAAGCGTTCGCTTTGCATGTGAAAGTCCTGCATTCGAAACCCAGCCTTTCCATTTCTTCTGAAACAAGTCTGGTGTGCTATTAAAAATTAACAATAAAGACGAGTAACCAGCATTGTGAAATATGTGTGAAAAATTCATATGGGTTATGACTATGGTAATAATAAATGACCAAAGGAGTTGATGGGAGAAGGGGATGTATATCAGTGGTAGATCGTTCGCTTTGCATGTGAAAGGTCCTGGGTTCGAAATCCAGCTTCTTCATTACTTTTAAAACAAGTCTGGTGTGTTTCTAAAAAATAACAATACAGATTTATCAGCATTGTGAAATATGTGTGACTACTTCACATAGGTTACGACAATGGTAATAATAAATGACAAAAGTAGTTTCTGGGAGAAGGGGATGTAGCTCAGTGGTAGAGCGTTCATTTTGCATGTGAAAGGTCCTGGGTTCGAAACCCAGCTTCTCCATTACTTTTAAAACATGTCTGGTGTGCTACTAAAAATAACAGTACAGTTATGTAAGCAGCATTGTGAAAAATGTGTGATTACTTCATATGGGTTTTGACAAGGGTAATAATAAATGACCAAAGGAGTTGATAAGAGAAGGAGATGTAGATCAGTGGTAGAGCGTTTGCTTTGTATGTGAAAGAACCTGCATTCGAAACCCAGCTTCTCCATTCCTTCTAAAACAAGTCTGATGTGCTATTAAAAAATAACAATCAGGACGAGTAACCAGCATTGTGAAACATGTGTGAATAATGCATATGGGTTACGACAATGGTAGTAATAAATGACCAAAGGAGTTGATGGGAGAAGGGGATGTAGCTCAGTGGTCATGTGAAAGGTCCTGGGTGCGAAACCCAGCTTCTCCATTTCTTTTAAACAAATCTGGGGATGTAGCTCAGTGGTAGAGCGTTCGCTTTGCATGTGAAAGGTCCTGTGTTAGAAACCCAGCTTCTCCATTACTTTTAAAACACGTCTGGTATGCTATTAAAAAATAACAATATAGACATGTAACCAGCATTGTGAAATATGTCTGATTAATTCATATGGGTTATGACAATGGTAATAATTAATGACCAAAGGATTTGATAGAAGGGGATGTAGCTCAGTAGTAGAGCGTTCGCTTTGCATGTGAAAGGTCCTGCGTTCGAAACCCAGCTTCTCCATTTCTTCTAAAACAAGTCTGGTGTGCTACTAAAAAATAATAATGAAGACGAGTAACCCCAGCATTGTAGAATGTGTGTGAATCATTTATATGGGTTATGACAAGGGTAATAATAAATGACCAAAGGAGTTGATGGGAGAAGGGGATGTAGCTCAGTGGTAGAGCGTTCGCTTTGCATGTGAAACGTCCTGGTTTAGTCTGGTGTGCTAATAAAAAATAACAACAAAGACATGTAACCAGCATTGTGAAATATGTGTGATTACTTCACATAGGTTACGACAATGGTAATTAAATGACCGAAGGAGTTTGTGGGAGAAGGGGATGTAGCTAAGTAGTAGAGCGTTAGCTTTGCATGTGAATGTTCCTGGGTTTTAAACCCAACTTCTTCATTACTTTTAAAACATGTCTGGTATGCTATTAAAAAAAACAATATAGACATGTAACCAGCATTGTGAAATATGTGTGAATAATTCATATGGGTTATGACTATGATAAAAATAAATGACCAGAGGAGTTGATGGAAGAAAGGGATGTAGCTCAGTGGTAGAGCGTTCGCTTTGCATGTGAAAGGTCCTGGGTTCGAAACCCAGCTTCTCCATTACTTTTAAAACAAGTCTGGTGTGCTATTCAAAAATAACAATAAAGAAATGTAACCAGCATTGTGAAATATGTGTGATTACTTCATATCGGGTATAACAATGGTAAAAATAAATGACCAAAGGAGTTGATGGAAGAAGGGGATGTAGCTCAGTGGTAGAGCGTTCGCTTTGCATGTGAAACGTCCTGGTTTAGTCTGGTGCGCTAATAAAAAATAACAATAAAGACATGTAACCAGCATTGTGAAATATGTGTGATTACTTCACATAGGTTACGACAATGGTAATAATAAATGACCGAAGGAGTTTGTGGGAGAAGGGGATGGAGCTAAGTGGTAGAGCGTTAGCTTTGCATGCGAATGTTCCTGGGTTTTAAACCCAACTTCTTCATTACTTTTAAAACATGTCTGTTGTGCTACTAAAAAATTAAAATAAAGACGAGTAACCCCAGCATTGTGAAATATGTGTGAATAATTTATATGGGTTATGACTATGGTAATAATAAATGACCAAAGGAGTTGATGGGAGAAGAGGATGTAGCTCAGTGGTAGAGCGTTCGCTTTGCATGTGAAAGGTCCTGGGTTAGTCTGATGTGCTAATAAAAAATCACAATAACGACATGTAACTAGCATTGTGAAATATGTGTGATTACTTCACATAGGTTACGACAATGGTAATAATAAATGACCGAAGGAGTTGCTGGGAGAAGGGGATGTAGCTGAGTGGTAGAGCGTTCGATTTGCATGTGAAAGGTCCTGGGTTCGAAACCCAGCTTCTCCATTACTTTTAAAACAAGTCTGGTGTGGTATTCAAAAATAACAATAAAGACATGTAACCAGCATTGTGAAATATGTGTGATTACTTCACATAGGTTACGACAATGGTAATAATAAATGACCGAAGGAGTTTGTGGGAGAAGGGGATGGAGCTAAGTGGCAGAGCGTTAGCTTTGCATGTGAATGTTCCTGGGTTTTAAACCCAACTTCTTCATTACTTTTAAAACATGTCTGGTATGCTATTAAAAAAAACAATATAGACATGTAACCAGCAATGTGAAATATGTGTGAATAATTCATATGGGTTATGACTATGATAATATTAAATGACCTTTGGAGTTGATGGAAGAAAGGGGTGTAGCTCAGTGGTAGAGCGTTCGCTTTGCATGTGAAAGGTCCTGGGTTCGAAACCCAGCTTCTCCATTACTTTAAAAACATGTCTGGTGTGCTATTAAAAAATAAATAAAGGCATGTAACCAGCATTGTGAAAATCGTATGATTACTTCATATGGGTTATAACAATGGTAATAATAAATGACCAAAGGAATTGATGGGAGAACGGGATGTAGCTCAATGGTAGAGCGTTTGCTTTGCATGGGAAAGGTCCTGGGTTCGAAACCCAGCTTCTCCATTACTTTTAAAACAAGCCTGGTGTGCTACTAAAAAATAACAATACAGATATGTAACCAGTATTGTGAAATATGTGTGATTACTTCTCATGGTTACGACAATGGTAATAATAAATGACCAAAGGAGTTTCTCGGAAAAGGGGATTTAGCTGAGTGGTTGAGCGTTCCCTTTGCATGTGAAAGGTCCTGGGTGCGAAACCCAGCTTCTCCACTACTTTTAAAACAAGTCTTGAGTGCTATTCAAAAATAACCATGGAACATGTAACCTGCATTGTGATATATGTGTAATTACTTCATATGGGTTATGACACTGGTAATAATAAATACCCTATGTAGTTTATGGGAGAAGGGGATGTAGCTCAGTATTAGAGCCTTCGCTTTGCATGTGAAAGGTCCTGCGTTCGAAACCGAGCATCTACATTACTTTTAAAAGAAGTCTAGTGTGCTATTAAAAATAACAATGAAGACATGTAACCAGCATTGTGAATATGTGTGATAACCTCATATGTGTTATGACACTGGTAATAAATAAATGACGGAAGAATTTGTTAGCACCGCTGCCTTTCACGCCAGAGTCCGGGGTTCGGTTCCCGGTCTCGGCGGTTTGAAAGAAACAAAATTGTTTCTTCCCCATCCACGTGTGAAAGTTAGTATTGTGGGGAGCCTCCGTGACCGAGAGGTAGCGTGCTCGGCCTCAGACCGCCAGGGCTCGAATTTCGAATCCTGTGTCTGGAGGACAGTGTCATCTCAATCATCTCACCATCCTCAGGAGGTTCTCCTGGCCCAGTTTAGCCTATATGTGCACAAAGGTGGCCTAAAGCCCGATTCATTTCATTTCATATCGGTTATGACAAGGGTAATAATAAATGACCAGAGGAGTTGATAGGACAAGGGGATAGAGCGTTCGCTTTGCATGTGAAAGGTCCTGTATTCGAAACCCAGCCTTCCCATTTCTCCTGAAACAAGTCTGGTGTGCTATTAAAAAACAACAATAAAGACGAGTAGCCAGCATTGTGAAATATGTGTGAATAATTCATATGGGTTATGACTATGGTAATAATAAATGACCAAAGGAGTTGATGGGAGAAGGGGATGTATCTCAGTGGTAGATCGTTCGCTTTGCATGTGAAAGGTCCTGGGTTCGAAACCCAGCTTATCAATTTCTTCTAAAACAAGTCTGGTGTGCTACTAAAATTAATAATAAAGACGAGTAACCCCAGCAGTGTGAAATATGTGTGAATAATTTATATGGGTTATGACTATGGTAATATTAAATGACCAAAGGAGTTGATGGGAGAATAGGATGTAGCTCAGTGGTAGATCGTTCGCTTTGAATGTGAAAGGTCCTGGGTTAGTCTGATGTGCTAATAAAAAATAACAATAACGACATGTAACCAGCATTGTGAAGTATGTGTGATTACTTCACAAAGGTTACGGCAATGGTAATAATAAATGACCTTAGGAGTTTCTTGGAGAAGGGGATATAGCTCAGTGGTAGAGCGTTCGCTTTGCATGTGAAAGGTCCTGGGTTCGAAACCCAGCTTCTCCACTTCTTTTAAAACATGGCTGGTGTGCTACTAAAAATAACAATACAGATATAGAACCAGCATTGCGAAAAATGTGTGATTACTTCATATCGGTTATGACAAGGGTAATAATAAATGACCAAAGGAGTTGATAGGACAAGGGGATAGAGCGTTCGCTTTGCATGTGAAAGGTCCTGTATTCGAAACCCAGCCTTCCCATTTCTCCTGAAACAAGTCTGGTGTGCTATTAAAAAACAACAATAAAGACGATTAGCCAGCATTGTGAAATATGTGTGAATAATTCATATGGGTTATGACTATGGTAATAATAAATGACCAAAGGAGTTGATGGGAGAAGGGGATGTATCTCAGTGGTAGATCGTTCGCTTTGCATGTGAAAGGTCCTGGGTTCGAAACCCAGCTTCTTCATTACTTTTGAAACAAATCTGGTGTGCTACTAAAAAATAGCAATACAGATTTACCAGCATTGTGAAATATGTGTGATTACTTCACATAGGTTACGACAATGGTAATAATAAATGACCAAAGGTGTTTCTGGGAGAAGGGGATGTAGCTCAGTGTTAGAGCGTTCGCTTTGCATGTGAAAGGTCCTGGGTTCGAAACCCAGCTTCTCCATTACTTTTGAAACATGTCTGGTGTGCTACTAAAAATAACGATGCAGATATGTAAGCAGCATTGTGAAAAATGTGTGATTACTTCATATGGGTTTTGACAAGGGTAATAATAAATGACCAAAGGAGTTGATGGGAGAAGGAGATAGAGCGTTCGCTTTGCATGTGAAAGGTCCTGTATTCGAAACCCAGCCTTCCCATTTCTTCTATAACAAGTCTGGTGTGCTATTAAAAAACAACAATAAAGACGAGTAGCCAGCATTGTGAAATATGTGTGAATAATTCATATGGGTTATGACTATGGTAATAATAAATGACCAAAGGAGTTGATGGGAGAAGGGGATGTATCTCAGTGGTAGATCGTTCGCTTTGCATGTGAAAGGTCCTGGGTTCGAAACCCAGCTTATCAATTTCTTCTAAAACAAGTCTGGTGTGCTACTAAAATTAATAATAAAGACGAGTAACCCCAGCAGTGTGAAATATGTGTGAATAATTTATATGGGTTATGACTATGGTAATAATAAATGACCAAAGGAGTTGATGGGAGAAGAGGATGTAGCTCAGTGGTAGATCGTTCGCTTTGAATGTGAAAGGTCCTGGGTTAGTCTGATGTGCTAATAAAAAATAACAATAACGACATGTAACCAGCATTGTGAAATATGTGTGATTACTTCACAAAGGTTACGACAATGGTAATAATAAATGACCTTAGGAGTTTATTGGAGAAGGGGATATAGCTCAGTGGTAGAGCGTTCGCTTTGCATGTGAAAGGTCCTGAGTTCGAAACCCAGCTTCTCCACTTCTTTTAAAACATGGCTGGTGTGCTACTAAAAATAACAATACAGATATAGAACCAGCATTGCGAAAAATGTGTGATTACTTCATATCGGTTATGACAAGGGTAATAATAAATGACCAAAGGAGTTGATAGGACAAGGGGATAGAGCGTTCGCTTTGCATGTGAAAGGTCCTGTATTCGAAACCCAGCCTTCCCATTTCTCCTGAAACAAGTCTGGTGTGCTATTAAAAAACAACAATAAAGACGATTAGCCAGCATTGTGAAATATGTGTGAATAATTCATATGGGTTATGACTATGGTAATAATAAATGACCAAAGGAGTTGATGGGAGAAGGGGATGTATCTCAGTGGTAGATCGTTCGCTTTGCATGTGAAAGGTCCTGGGTTCGAAACCCAGCTTCTTCATTACTTTTAAAACAAATCTGGTGTGCTACTAAAAAATAGCAATACAGATTTACCAGCATTGTGAAATATGTGTGATTACTTCACATAGGTTACGACAATGGTAATAATAAATGATCAAAGGTGTTTCTGGGAGAAGGGGATGTAGCTCAGTGTTAGAGCGTTCGCTTTGCATGTGAAAGGTCCTGGGTTCGAAACCCAGCTTCTCTATTACTTTTAAAACATGTCTGGTGTGCTACTAAAAATAACGATGCAGATATGTAAGCAGCATTGTGAAAAATGTGTGATTACTTCATATGGGTTTTGACAAGGGTAATAATAAATGACCAAAGGAGTTGATGGGAGAAGGAGATAGAGCGTTCGCTTTGCATGTGAAAGGTCCTGTATTCGAAACCCAGCCTTCCCATTTCTTCTATAACAAGTCTGGTGTGCTATTTAAAAATAACAATAAAGACGAGTAACCAGCATTGTGAAATATGTGTGAATAATTCATATGGGTTATGACTATGGTAATAATAAATGACCAAAGGAGTTGATGGGAGAAGGGGATGTATCTCAGTGGTAGATCGTTCGCTTTGCATGTGAAAGGTCCTGGGTTCGAAACCCAGCTTCTTCATTACTTTTGAAACAAGTCTGGTGTGCTACTAAAAAATAGCAATACAGATTTACCAGCATTGTGAAATATGTGTGATTACTTCACATAGGTTACGACAATGGTAATAATAAATGACCTTAGGAGTTTCTTGGAGAAGGGGATATAGCTTAGTGGTAGAGCGTTCGCTTTGCATGTGAAAGGTCCTGGGTTCGAAACCCAGCTTCTCCACTTCTTTTAAAACATGGCTGGTGTGCTACTAAAAATAACGATGCAGATATGTAAGCAGCATTGTGAAAAATGTGTGATTACTTCATATGGGTTTTGACAAGGGTAATAATAAATGACCAAAGGAGTTGATGGGAGAAGGAGATGTAGCTTAGTGGTAGAGCCTTCGCTTTGCATGTGAAAGGTCCTGGGTTAGTCTGATGTGCTAATAAAAAACAACAATAACGACATGTAACCAGCATTGTGAAATATGTGTGATTACTTCACAAAGGATACGACAATGGTAATAATAAATGACCGAAATAGTTTCTGGGAGAAGGGGATGTAGCTCAGTGGTGGAGCGTTCGCTTTGCATGTGAAAGGTCCTGGGTTCGAAACCCAGCTTCTCCATTACTTTTAAAACATGTCTGGTGTGCTACTAAAAATAACAATACAGATATAGAACCAGAATTGTGAAAAATGAGTGATTACTTCATATCGGTTATGACAAGGGTAATAATAAATGACCAAAGGAGTTGATAGGAGAAGGGGATAGAGCGTTCGCTTTGCATGTGACAGGTCCTGCATTCGAAACCCAGCATTTCCATTTCTTCTGAAACAAGTCTGGTGTGCTTTTAAAAAATAACAATAAAGACGAGTAACCAGCATTGTGAAATATTTGTGAATAATTCATATGGGCTATGACTATGGTAATAATAAATGACCAAAAGAGTTGTTAGGAGAAGGGGATGTATCTCAGTGGTAGATCGTTCGCTTTGCATGTGAAAGGTCCTGGGTTCGAGACCCAGCTTCTTCATTACTTTTAAAACAAGTCTGGTGTGCTTCTAAAAAATAACAATACAGATTTACCAGCATTGTGAAATATGTGTGATTACTTCACATAGGTTACGACAATGGTAATAATAAATGACCAAAGGAGTTTCTGGGAGAAGGGGATGTAGCTCAGTGGTGGAGCGTTCGCTTTGCATGTGAAAGGTCCTGGGTTCGAAACCCAGCTTCTCCATTACTTTTAAAACATGTCTGGTGTGCTACTAAAAATAACAGTAAAGATATAGAACCAGCAATGTGAAAAATGAGTGATTACTTCATATCGGTTATGACAAGGGTAATAATAAATGACCAAAGGTGTTGATAGGAGAAGGGGATAGAGCGTTCGCTTTGCATGTGAAAGGTCCTGCATTCGAAACCCAGCCTTTCCATTTCTTCTGAAACAAGTCTGGTGTGCTTTTAAAAAATAACCATAAAGACGAGTAACCAGCATTGTGAAATATTTGTAAATAATTCATATGGGCTATGACTATGGTAATAATAAATGACCAAAAGAGTTAATGGGAGAAGGGGATGTATCTCAGTGGTAGATCGTTCGCTTTGCATGTGAAAGGTCCTGGGTTCGAAACCCAGCTTCTTCATTACTTTTAAAACAAGTCTGGTGTGCTTCTAAAAAATAACTTTACAGATTTACCAGCATTGTGAAATATGTGTGATTACTTCACATAGGTTACGACAATGGTAATAATAAATGACCAAAGGAGTTTCTGGGAGAAGGGGATGTAGCTCAGTGGTAGAGCGTTCGCTTTGCATGTGAAATGTCCTAGGCTCGAAACCCAGCTTCTCCATTACTTTTAAAACATGTCTGGTGTGCTACTAAAAATAAAAATACAGATATGTAAGCAGCATTGTGAAAAATGTGTGATTACTTCACATGGGTTTTGACAAGGGTAATAATAAATGACCAAAGGAGTTGATGGGAGAAGGAGATGTAGCTCAGTGATGGAGCGTTCGCTTTGCATGTGAAAGGTCCTGGGTTAGTCTGATGTGCTAATAAAAAATAACAATAACGACATGTAACCAGCATTGTGAAATATGTGTGATTACTTCACAAAGGTTACGACAATGGTAATAATAAATGACCGAAGGAGTTTCTGGGAGAAGGGGATGTAGCTCAGTGGTAGAGCGTTCGCTTTGCATGTGAAAGGTCCTGGGTTCGAAACCCAGCTTCTCCATTACTTTTAAAACATGTCTCGTGTGCTACTAAAAATAACAATACAGATATGTAAGCACCATTGTGAAAAATGTGTGATTACTTCATATGGGTTTTGACAAGGGTAATAATAAATGACCAAAGGAGTTTATGGGAGAAGGAGATGTAGCTCAGTGGTACAGCGTTCGCTTTGCATGTGAAAGGCCCTGCATTCGAAACCCAGCTTCTCCATTCCTTCTAAAACAAGTCTGATGTGCTATTAAAAAATAACAATAAAGACGAGTAACCAGCATTGTGAAACATGTGTGAATAATTCATATGGGTTACGACAATGGTAATAATAAATGACAAAAGGAGTTGATGGGAGAAGGGGATGTAGCTCAGTGGTCATGTGAAAGGTGCTGGGTTCGAAACCCTGCTTCTCCATTACTTTTAAAACAAGCCTGGTGTGCTACTAAAAAATAACTATACAGATATGTAACCAGCATTGTGAAATATGTGTGATTACTTCACATGGTTACGACAATGGTAATAATAAATGACCAAAGAAGTTTCTGGGAGAAGAGATTGTCGCTCAGTGATTGAGCGTTCGCTTTGCATGTGAAAGGTCCTGGGTGCGAAACCCAGCTTCTCCACTTCTTTTAAAACATGGCTGGTGTGCTACTAAAAATAACAATACAGATATAGAACCAGCATTGTGAAAAATGTGTGATTACTTCACAAAGGTTACGACAATGGTAATAATAAATGACCGAAGGAGTTTCTGGGAGAAGGGGATAGAGCGTTCGCTTTGCATGTGAAAGGTCCTGTATTCGAAACCCAGCCTTCCCATTTCTTCTGAAACAAGTCTGGTGTGCTATTAAAAAATAACAATAAAGACGAGTACCCAGCATTGTGAAATATGTGTGAATAATTTATATGGATTATGACTATGGTAATAATAAATGACCAAATGAGTTGATGGGAGAAGGGGATGTATCTCAGTGGTAGATCGTTCGCTTTGCATGTGAAAGGTCTTGGGTTCGAAACCCAGCTTCTTCATTACTTTTAAAACAAGTCTGGTGTGCTACTAAAAAATAGCAATACAGAATAACCAGCATTGTGAAATATGTGTGATTACTTCACATAGGTTACGACAATGGTAATAATAAATGACCAAAGGTGTTTCTGGGAGAAGGGGGTGTAGCTCAGTGGTAGAGCGTTCGCTTTGCATGTGAAAGGTCCTGGGTTCGAAACCAAGCTTCTCCATTACTTTTGAAACATGTCTGGTGTGCTACTAAAAATAACGATGCAGATATGTAAGCAGCATTGTGAAAAATGTGTGATTACTTCATATGGGTTTTGCCAAGGGTAATAATAAATGACCAAAGGAGTTGATGGGAGAAGGAGATAGAGCGTTCGCTTTGCATGTGAAAGGTCCTGTATTCGAAACCCAGCCTTCCCATTTCTTCTGTAACAAGTCTGGTGTGCTATTAAAAAATAACAATAAAGACGAGCAACCAGCATTGTGAAATATGTGTGAATAATTCATATGGGTTATGACTATGGTAATAATAAATGACCAAAGAAGTTGATGGGAGAAGGGGATGTATCTCAGTGGTAGATCGTTCGCTTTGCATGTGAAAGGTCCTGGGTTCGAAACCCAGCTTCTTCATTACTTTTAAAACAAGTCTGGTGTGCTACTAAAAAATAGCAATACAGAATTACCAGCAATGTGAAATATGTGTGATTACTTCACATAGGTTACGACAATGGTAATAATAAATGACCGAAGGAGTTTCTGTGAGAAGGGGATGTAGCTCAGTGGTAGAGCGTTCGCTTTGCATGTGAAAGGTCCTGGGTTCGAAACCCAGCTTCTCCATTACTTTTAAAACATGTCTGGTGTGCTACTAAAAATAACGATGCAGATATGTAAGCAGCATTGTGAAAAACGTGTGATTACTTCATATGGGTTTTGACAAGGGTAATAATAAATGACCAAAGGAGTTGATGGGAGAAGGAGATGTAGCTTAGTGGTAGAGCCTTCGCTTTGCATGTGAAAGGTCCTGGGTTAGTCTGATGTGCTAATAAAAAACAACAATAACGACATGTAACCAGCATTGTGAAATATGTGTGATTACTTCACAAAGGATACAACAATGGTAATAATAAATGACCGAAATAGTTTCTGGGAGAAGGGGATGTAGCTCAGTGGTGGAGCGTTCGCTTTGCATGTGAAAGGTCCTGGGTTCGAAACCCAGCTTTTCCATTACTTTTAAAACATGTCTCGTGTGCTACTAAAAATAACAATACAGATATGTAAGCACCATTGTGAAAAATGTGTGATTACTTCATATGGGTTTTGACAAGGGTAATAATAAATGACCAAAGGAGTTTATGGGAGAAGGAGATGTAGCTCAGTGGTACAGCGTTCGCTTTGCATGTGAAAGGCCCTGCATTCGAAACCCAGCTTCTCCATTCCTTCTAAAACAAGTCTGATGTGCTATTAAAAAATAACAATAAAGACGAGTAACCAGCATTGTGAAACATGTGTGAATAATTCATATGGGTTACGACAATGGTAATAATAAATGACAAAAGGAGTTGATGGGAGAAGGGGATGTAGCTCAGTGGTCATGTGAAAGGTCCTGGGTGCGAAACCCAGCTTCTCCACTTCTTTTAAAACATGGCTGGTGTGCTACTAAAAATAACAATACAGATATAGAACCAGCATTGTGAAAAATGTGTGATTACTTCACAAAGGTTACGACAATGTTAATAATAAATGACCGAAGGAGTTTCTGGGAGAAGGGGATAGAGCGTTCGCTTTGCATGTGAAAGGTCCTGTATTCGAAACCCAGCCTTCCCATTTCTTCTGAAACAAGTCTGGTGTGCTATTAAGAAATAACAATAAAGACGAGTAACCAGCATTGTGAAATATGTGTGAATAATTCATATGGATTATGACTATGGTAATAATAAATGACCAAATGAGTTGATGGGAGAAGGGGATGTATCTCAGTGGTAGATCGTTCGCTTTGCATGTGAAAGGTCCTGGGTTCGAGACCCAGCTTCTTCATTACTGTTAAAACAAGTCTGGTGTGCTTCTAAAAAATAACAATACAGATTTACCAGCATTGTGAAATATGTGTGATTACTTCACATAGGTTACGACAATGGTAATAATAAATGACCAAAGGTGTTTCTGGGAGAAGGGGATGTAGCTCAGTGGTGGAGCGTTCGCTTTGCATGTGAAAGGTCCTGGGTTCGAAACCCAGCTTCTCCATTACTTTTAAAACATGTCTGGTGTGCTACTAAAAATAACAGTAAAGATATAGAACCAGCAATGTGAAAAATGAGTGATTACTTCATATCGGTTATGACAAGGGTAATAATAAATGACCAAAGGTGTTGATAGGAGAAGGGGATAGAGCGTTCGCTTTGCATGTGAAAGGTCCTGCATTCGAAACCCAGCCTTTCCATTTCTTCTGAAACAAGTCTGGTGTGCTTTTAAAAAATAACCATAAAGACGAGTAACCAGCATTGTGAAATATTTGTGAATAATTCATATGGGCTATGACTATGGTAATAATAAATGACCAAAAGAGTTAATGGGAGAAGGGGATGTATCTCAGTGGTAGATCGTTCGCTTTGCATGTGAAAGGTCCTGGGTTCGAAACCCAGCTTCTTCATTACTTTTAAAACAAGTCTGGTGTGCTTCTAAAAAATAACTTTGCAGATTTACCAGCATTGTGAAATATGTGTGATTACTTCACATAGGTTACGACAATGGTAATAATAAATGACCAAAGGTGTTTCTGGGAGAAGGGGATGTAGCTCAGTGGTAGAGCGTTCGCTTTGCATGTGAAAGGTCCTGGGTTCGAAACCCAGCTTCTCCATTACTTTTAAAACATGTCTGGAGTGCTACTAAAAATAACGATGCAGATATGTAAGCAGCATTGTGAAAAATGTGTGATTACTTCATATGGGCTTTGACAAGGGTAATAATAAATGACCAAAGGAGTTGATGGGAGAAGGAGATGTAGCTTAGTGGTAGAGCCTTCGCTTTGCATGTGAAAGGTCCTGGGTTAGTCTGATGTGCTAATAAAAAACGAAATGTAACCAGCATTGTGAAATATGTGTGATTACTTCACAAAGGATACGACAATGGTAATAATAAATGACCGAAGTAGTTTCTGGGAGAAGGGGATGTAGCTCAGTGGTGGAGCGTTCGCTTAGCATGTGAAAGGTCCTGGGTTCGAAACCCAGCTTCTCCATTACTTTTAAAACATGTCTGGTGTGCTACTAAAAATAACAATACAGATATAGAACCAGAATTGTGAAAAATGAGTGATTACTTCATATCGGTTATGACAAGGGTAATAATAAATGACCAAAGGAGTTGATAGGAGAAGGGGATAGAGCGTTCGCTTTGCATGTGAGAGGTCCTGCATTCGAAACCCAGCATTTCCATTTCTTCTGAAACAAGTCTGGTGTGCTTTTAAAAAATAACAATAAAGACGAGTAACCAGCATTGTGAAATATTTGTGAATAATTCATATGGGCTATGACTATGGTAATAATAAATGACCAAAAGAGTTGATGGGAGAAGGGGATGTATCTCAGTGGTAGATCGTTCGCTTTGCATGTGAAAGGTCCTGGGTTCGAGACCCAGCTTCTTCATTACTTTTAAAACAAGTCTGGTGTGCTTCTAAAAAATAACAATACAGATTTACCAGCATTGTGAAATATGTGTGATTACTTCACATAGGTTACGACAATGGTAATAATAAATGACCAAAGGAGTTTCTGGGAGAAGGGGATGTAGCTCAGTGGTGGAGCGTTCGCTTTGCATGTGAAAGGTCCTGGGTTCGAAACCCAGCTTCTCCATTACTTTTAAAACATGTCTGGTGTGCTACTAAAAATAACAGTAAAGATATAGAACCAGCAATGTGAAAAATGAGTGATTACTTCATATCGGTTATGACAAGGGTAATAATAAATGACCAAAGGTGTTGATAGGAGAAGGGGATAGAGCGTTCGCTTTGCATGTGAAAGGTCCTGCATTCGAAACCCAGCCTTTCCATTTCTTCTGAAACAAGTCTGGTGTGCTTTTAAAAAATAACCATAAAGACGAGTAACCAGCATTGTGAAATATTTGTGAATAATTCATATGGGCTATGACTATGGTAATAATAAATGACCAAAAGAGTTAATGGGAGAAGGGGATGTATCTCAGTGGTAGATCGTTCGCTTTGCATGTGAAAGGTCCTGGGTTCGAAACCCAGCTTCTTCATTACTTTTAAAACAAGTCTGGTGTGCTTCTAAAAAATAACTTTACAGATTTACCAGCATTGTGAAATATGTGTGATTACTTCACATAGGTTACGACAATGGTAATAATAAATGACCAAAGGAGTTTCTGGCAGAAGGGGATGTAGCTCAGTGGTAGAGCGTTCGCTTTGCATGTGAAATGTCCTAGGCTCGAAACCCAGCTTCTCCATTACTTTTAAAACATGTCTGGTGTGCTACTAAAAATAAAAATACAGATATGTAAGCAGCATTGTGAAAAATGTGTGATTACTTCATATGGGTTTTGACAAGGGTAATAATAAATGACCAAAGGAGTTGATGGGAGAAGGAGATGTAGCTCAGTGATGGAGCGTTCGCTTTGCATGTGATAGGTCCTGTGTTAGTCTGATGTGCTAATAAAAAATAACAATAACGACATGTAACCAGCATTGTGAAATATGTGTGATTACTTCACAAAGGTTACGACAATGGTAATAATAAATGACCGAAGGAGTTTCTGGGAGAAGGGGATGTAGCTCAGTGGTAGAGCGTTCGCTTTGCATGTGAAAGGTCCTGGGTTCGAAACCCAACTTCTCCATTACTTTTAAAACATGTCTCGTGTGCTACTAAAAATAACAATACAGATATGTAAGCACCATTGTGAAAAATTTGTGATTACTTCATATGGGTTTTGACAAGGGTAATAATAAATGACCAAAGGAGTTTATGGGAGAAGGAGATGTAGCTCAGTGGTACAGCGTTCGCTTTGCATGTGAAAGGCCCTGCATTCGAAACCCAGCTTCTCCATTCCTTCTAAAACAAGTCTGATGTGCTATTAAAAAATAACAATAAAGACGAGTAACCAGCATTGTGAAACATGTGTGAATAATTCATATGGGTTACGACAATGGTAATAATAAATGACAAAAGGAGTTGATGGGAGAAGGGGATGTAGCTCAGTGGTCATGTGAATGGTGCTGGGTTCGAAACCCAGCTTCTCCATTACTTTTAAAACAAGCCTGGTGTGCTACTAAAAAATAACTATACAGATATGTAACCAGCATTGTGAAATATGTGTGATTACTTCACATGGTTACGACAATGGTAATAATAAATGACCAGAGAAGTTTCTGGGAGAAGAGGTTATAGCTCAGTGATTGAGCGTTCGCTTTGCATGTGAAAGGTCCTGGGTGCGAAACCCAGCTTCTCCACTTCTTTTAAAACATGGCTGGTGTGCTACTAAAAATAACAATACAGATATAGAACCAGCATTGTGAAAAATGTGTGATTACTTCACAAAGGTTACGACAATGGTAATAATAAATGACCGAAGGAGTTTCTGGGAGAAGGGGATAGAGCGTTCGCTTTGCATGTGAAAGGTCCTGTATTCGAAACCCAGCCTTCCCATTTCTTCTGAAACAAGTCTGGTGTGCTATTAAAAAATAACAATAAAGACGAGTAACCAGCATTGTGAAATATGTGTGAATAATTTATATGGATTATGACTATGGTAATAATAAATGACCAAATGAGTTGATGGGAGAAGGGGATGTATCTCAGTGGTAGATCGTTCGCTTTGCATGTGAAAGGTCTTGGGTTCGAAACCCAGCTTCTTCATTACTTTTAAAACAAGTCTGGTGTGCTACTAAAAAATAGCAATACAGAATAACCAGCATTGTGAAATATGTGTGATTACTTCACATAGGTTACGACAATGGTAATAATAAATGACCAAAGGTGATTCTGGGAGAAGGGTATGTAGCTCAGTGGTAGAGCGTTCGCTTTGCATGTGAAAGGTCCTGGGTTCGAAACCAAGCTTCTCCATTACTTTTAAAACATGTCTGGTGTGCTACTAAAAATAACGATGCAGATATGTAAGCAGCATTGTGAAAAATGTGTGATTACTTCATATGGGTTTTGACAAGGGTAATAATAAATGACCAAAGGAGTTGATGGGAGAAGGAGATAGAGCGTTCGCTTTGCATGTGAAAGGTCCTGTATTCGAAACCCAGCCTTCCCATTTCTTCTGTAACAAGTCTGGTGTGCTATTAAAAAATAACAATAAAGACGAGTAACCAGCATTGTGAAATATGTGTGAATAATTCATATGGGTTATGACTATGGTAATAATAAATGACCAAAGAAGTTGATGGGAGAAGGGGATGTATCTCAGTGGTAGATCGTTCGCTTTGCATGTGAAAGGTCCTGGGTTCGAAACCCAGCTTCTTCATTACTTTTAAAACAAGTCTGGTGTGCTACTAAAAAATAGCAATACAGAATTACCAGCAATGTGAAATATGTGTGATTACTTCACATAGGTTACGACAATGGTAATAATAAATGACCAAAGGAGTTTCTGGGAGAAGGGGATGTAGCTCAGTGGTAGAGCGTTCGCTTTGCATGTGAAATGTCCTAGGCTCGAAACCCAGCTTCTCCATTACTTTTAAAACATGTCTGGTGTGCTACTAAAAATAAAAATACAGATATGTTATCAGCATTGTGAAAAATATGTGATTACTTCATATGGGTTTTGACAAGGGTGATAATAAATGACCAAAGGAGTTGATGGGAGAAGGAGATGTAGCTCAGTGATGGAGCGTTCGCTTTGCATGTGATAGGTCCTGGGTTAGTCTGATGTGCTAATAAAAAATAACAATAACGACATGTAACCAGCATTGTGAAATATGTGTGATTACTTCACAAAGGTTACGACAATGGTAATAATAAATGACCGAAGGAGTTTCTGGGAGAAGGGGATGTAGCTCAGTGGTAGAGCGTTCGCTTTGCATGTGAAAGGTCCTGGGTTCGAAACCCAGCTTCTCCATTACTTTTAAAACATGTCTCCTGTGCTACTAAAAATAACAATACAGATATGTAAGCACCATTGTGAAAAATTTGTGATTACTTCATATGGGTTTTGACAAGGGTAATAATAAATGACCAAAGGAGTTTATGGGAGAAGGAGATGTAGCTCAGTGGTACAGCGTTCGCTTTGCATGTGAAAGGCCCTGCATTCGAAACCCAGCTTCTCCATTCCTTCTAAAACAAGTCTGATGTGCTATTAAAAAATAACAATAAAGACGAGTAACCAGCATTGTGAAACATGTGTGAATAATTCATATGGGTTACGACAATGGTAATAATAAATGACAAAAGGAGTTGATGGGAGAAGGGGATGTAGCTCAGTGGTCATGTGAAAGGTGCTGGGTTCGAAACCCAGTTTCTCCATTACTTTTAAAACAAGCCTGGTGTGCTACTAAAAAATAACTATACAGATATGTAACCAGCATTGTGAAATATGTGTGATTACTTCACATGGTTACGACAATGGTAATATTAAATGACCAGAGAAGTTTCTGGGAGAAGAGGTTGTAGCTCAGTGATTGAGCGTTCGCTTTGCATGTGAAAGGTCCTGGGTGCGAAACCCAGCTTCTCCACTTCTTTTAAAACATGGCTGGTGTGCTACTAAAAATAACAATACAGATATAGAACCAGCATTGTGAAAAATGTGTGATTACTTCACAAAGGTTACGACAATGGTAATAATAAATGACCGAAGGAGTTTCTGGGAGAAGGGGATAGAGCGTTCGCTTTGCATGTGAAAGGTCCTGTATTCGAAACCCAGCCTTCCCATTTCTTCTGAAACAAGTCTGGTGTGCTATTAAAAAATAACAATAAAGACGAGTAGCCAGCATTGTGAAATATGTGTGAATAATTCATATGGATTATGACTATGGTAATAATAAATGACCAAATGAGTTGATGGGAGAAGGGGATGTATCTCAGTGGTAGATCGTTC
The DNA here is from genome assembly GCA_964017125.1 of Flabesymbios commensalis. Taxonomy (NCBI): domain Eukaryota; kingdom Metazoa; phylum Annelida; class Polychaeta; order Terebellida; family Flabelligeridae; genus Flabesymbios; species Flabesymbios commensalis. Next base: position 40,698,701 of record OZ024914.1, on the reverse strand, counting down.
GCTTTCCATGTGAAAGGTCTTGGTTTCGAAACCCAGCTTCTTCATTACTTTTGAAACAAGTCTGGTGTGCTACTAAAAAATAGCAATACAGAATAACCAGCATTGTGAAATATGTGTGATTACTTCACATAGGTTACGACAATGGTAATAATAAATGACCAAAGGTGATTCTGGGAGAAGGGGATGTAGCTCAGTGGTAGAGCGTTCGCTTTGCATGTGAAAGGTCCTGGGTTCGAAACCAAGCTTCTCCATTACTTTTAAAGCATGTCTGGTGTGCTACTAAAAATAACGATGCAGATATGTAAGCAGCATTGTGAAAAATGTGTGATTACTTCATATGGGTTTTGACAAGGGTAATAATAAATGACCAAAGGAGTTGATGGGAGAAGGAGATAGAGCGTTCGCTTTGCATGTGAAAGGTCCTGTATTCGTAACCCAGCCTTCCCATTTCTTCTGTAACAAGTCTGGTGTGCTATTAAAAAATAACAATAAAGACGAGTAACCAGCATTGTGAAATATGTGTGAATAATTCATATGGGTTATGACTATGGTAATAATAAATGACCAAAGAAGTTGATGGGAGAAGGGGATGTATCTCAGTGGTAGATCGTTCGCTTTGCATGTGAAAGGTCCTGGGTTCGAAACCCAGCTTCTTCATTACTTTTAAAACAAGTCTGGTGTGCTACTAAAAAATAGCAATACAGAATTACCAGCAATGTGAAATATGTGTGATTACTTCACATAGGTTACGACAATGGTAATAATAAATGACCAAAGGAGTTTCTGGGAGAAGGGGATGTAGCTCAGTGGTAGAGCGTTCGCTTTGCATGTGAAAGGTCCTGGGTTCGAAACCCAGCTTCTCCATTACTTTTAAAACATGTCTGGTGTGCTACTAAAAATAACGATGCAGATATGTAAGCAGCATTGTGAAAAATGTGTGATTACTTCATATGGGTTTTGACAAGGGTAATAATAAATGACCAAAGGAGTTGATGGGAGAAGGAGATGTAGCTTAGTGGTAGAGCCTTCGCTTTGCATGTGAAAGGTCCTGGGTTAGTCTGATGTGCTAATAAAAAACAACAATAACGACATGTAACCAGCATTGTGAAAAATGTGTGATTACTTCACAAAGGATACGACAATGGTAATAATAAATGACCGAAATAGTTTCTGGGAGAAGGGGATGTAGCTCAGTGGTGGAGCGTTCGCTTTGCATGTGAAAGGTCCTGGGTTCGAAACCCAGCTTTTCCATTACTTTTAAAACATGTCTCGTGTGCTACTAAAAATAACAATACAGATATGTAAGCACCATTGTGAAAAATGTGTGATTACTTCATATGGGTTTTGACAAGGGTAATAATAAATGACCAAAGGAGTTTATGGGAGAAGGAGATGTAGCTCAGTGGTACAGCGTTCGCTTTGCATGTGAAAGGCCCTGCATTCGAAACCCAGCTTCTCCATTCCTTCTAAAACAAGTCTGATGTGCTATTAAAAAATAACAATAAAGACGAGTAACCAGCATTGTGAAACATGTGTGAATAATTCATATGGGTTACGACAATGGTAATAATAAATGACAAAAGGAGTTGATGGGAGAAGGGGATGTAGCTCAGTGGTCATGTGAAAGGTGCTGGGTTCGAAACCCAGCTTCTCCATTACTTTAAAAACAAGCCTGGTGTGCTACTAAAAAATAACTATACAGATATGTAACCTGCATTGTGAAATATGTGTGATTACTTCACATGGTTACGACAATGGTAATAATAAATGACCAAAGAAGTTTCTGGGAGAAGAGGTTGTAGCTCAGTCATTGAGCGTTCGCTTTGCATGTGAAAGGTCCTGGGTGCGAAACCCAGCTTCTCCACTTCTTTTAAAACATGGCTGGTGTGCTACTAAAAATAACAATACAGATATAGAACCAGCATTGTGAAAAATGTGTGATTACTTCACAAAGGTTACGACAATGGTAATAATAAATGACCGAAGGAGTTTCTGGGAGAAGGGGATAGAGCGTTCGCTTTGCATGTGAAAGGTCCTGTATTCGAAACCCAGCCTTCCCATTTCTTCTGAAACAAGTCTGGTGTGCTATTAAAAAATAACAATAAAGACGAGTAACCAGCATTGTGAAATATGTGTGAATAATTCATATGGATTATGACTATGGTAATAATAAATGACCAAATGAGTTGATGGGAGAAGGGGATGTATCTCAGTGGTAGATCGTTCGCTTTGCATGTGAAAGGTCTTGGGTTCGAAACCCAGCTTCTTCATTACTTTTAAAACAAGTCTGGTGTGCTACTAAAAAATAGCAATACAGATTTACCAGCATTGTGAAATATGTGTGATTACTTCACATAGGTTACGACAATGTTAATAATAAATGACCAAAGGTGTTTCTGGGAGAAGGGGATGTAGCTCAGTGGTAGAGCGTTCGCTTTGCATGTGAAATGTCCTAGGCTCGAAACCCAGCTTCTCCATTACTTTTAAAACATGTCTGGTGTGCTACTAAAAATAAAAATACAGATATGTAATCAGCATTGTGAAAAATATGTGATTACTTCATATGGGTTTTGACAAGGGTGATAATAAATGACCAAAGGAGTTGGTGGGAGAAGGAGATGTAGCTCAGTGATGGAGCGTTCGCTTTGCATGTGATAGGTCCTGGGTTAGTCTGATGTGCTAATAAAAAATAACAATAACGACATGTAACCAGCATTGTGAAATATGTGTGATTACTTCACAAAGGTTACGACAATGGTAATAATAAATGACCGAAGGAGTTTCTGGGAGAAGGGGATGTAGCTCAGTGGTAGAGCGTTCGCTTTGCATGTGAAAGGTCCTGGGTTCGAAACCCAGCTTCTCCATTACTTTTAAAACATGTCTCGTGTGCTACTAAAAATAACAATACAGATATGTAAGCACCATTGTGAAAAATTTGTGATTACTTCATATGGGTTTTGACAAGGGTAATAATAAATGACCAAAGGAGTTTATGGGAGAAGGAGATGTAGCTCAGTGGTACAGCGTTCGCTTTGCATGTGAAAGGCCCTGCATTCGAAACCCAGCTTCTCCATTCCTTCTAAAACAAGTCTGATGTGCTATTAAAAAATAACAATAAAGACGAGTAACCAGCATTGTGAAACATGTGTGAATAATTCATATGGGTTACGACAATGGTAATAATAAATGACAAAAGGAGTTGATGGGAGAAGGGGATGTAGCTCAGTGGTCATGTGAAAGGTGCTGGGTTCGAAACCCAGTTTCTCCATTACTTTTAAAACAAGCCTGGTGTGCTACTAAAAAATAACTATACAGATATGTAACCAGCATTGTGAAATATGTGTGATTACTTCACATGGTTACGACAATGGTAATATTAAATGACCAGAGAAGTTTCTGGGAGAAGAGGTTGTAGCTCAGTGATTGAGCGTTCGCTTTGCATGTGAAAGGTCCTGGGTGCGAAACCCAGCTTCTCCACTTCTTTTAAAACATGGCTGGTGTGCTACTAAAAATAACAATACAGATATAGAACCAGCATTGTGAAAAATGTGTGATTACTTCACAAAGGTTACGACAATGGTAATAATAAATGACCGAAGGAGTTTCTGGGAGAAGGGGATAGAGCGTTCGCTTTGCATGTGAAAGGTCCTGTATTCGAAACCCAGCCTTCCCATTTCTTCTGAAACAAGTCTGGTGTGCTATTAAAAAATAACAATAAAGACGAGTAGCCAGCATTGTGAAATATGTGTGAATAATTCATATGGATTATGACTATGGTAATAATAAATGACCAAATGAGTTGATGGGAGAAGGGGATGTATCTCAGTGGTAGATCGTTCGCTTTCCATGTGAAAGGTCTTGGTTTCGAAACCCAGCTTCTTCATTACTTTTGAAACAAGTCTGGTGTGCTACTAAAAAATAGCAATACAGAATAACCAGCATTGTGAAATATGTGTGATTACTTCACATAGGTTACGACAATGGTAATAATAAATGACCAAAGGTGATTCTGGGAGAAGGGGATGTAGCTCAGTGGTAGAGCGTTCGCTTTGCATGTGAAAGGTCCTGGGTTCGAAACCAAGCTTCTCCATTACTTTTAAAGCATGTCTGGTGTGCTACTAAAAATAACGATGCAGATATGTAAGCAGCATTGTGAAAAATGTGTGATTACTTCATATGGGTTTTGACAAGGGTAATAATAAATGACCAAAGGAGTTGATGGGAGAAGGAGATAGAGCGTTCGCTTTGCATGTGAAAGGTCCTGTATTCGTAACCCAGCCTTCCCATTTCTTCTGTAACAAGTCTGGTGTGCTATTAAAAAATAACAATAAAGACGAGTAACCAGCATTGTGAAATATGTGTGAATAATTCATATGGGTTATGACTATGGTAATAATAAATGACCAAAGAAGTTGATGGGAGAAGGGGATGTATCTCAGTGGTAGATCGTTCGCTTTGCATGTGAAAGGTCCTGGGTTCGAAACCCAGCTTCTTCATTACTTTTAAAACAAGTCTGGTGTGCTACTAAAAAATAGCAATACAGAATTACCAGCAATGTGAAATATGTGTGATTACTTCACATAGGTTACGACAATGGTAATAATAAATGACCAAAGGAGTTTCTGGGAGAAGGGGATGTAGCTCAGTGGTAGAGCGTTCGCTTTGCATGTGAAAGGTCCTGGGTTCGAAACCCAGCTTCTCCATTACTTTTAAAACATGTCTGGTGTGCTACTAAAAATAACGATGCAGATATGTAAGCAGCATTGTGAAAAATGTGTGATTACTTCATATGGGTTTTGACAAGGGTAATAATAAATGACCAAAGGAGTTGATGGGAGAAGGAGATGTAGCTTAGTGGTAGAGCCTTCGCTTTGCATGTGAAAGGTCCTGGGTTAGTCTGATGTGCTAATAAAAAACAACAATAACGACATGTAACCAGCATTGTGAAAAATGTGTGATTACTTCACAAAGGATACGACAATGGTAATAATAAATGACCGAAATAGCTTCTGGGAGAAGGGGATGTAGCTCAGTGGTGGAGCGTTCGCTTTGCATGTGAAAGGTCCTGGGTTCGAAACCCAGCTTTTCCATTACTTTTAAAACATGTCTCGTGTGCTACTAAAAATAACAATACAGATATGTAAGCACCATTGTGAAAAATGTGTGATTACTTCATATGGGTTTTGACAAGGGTAATAATAAATGACCAAAGGAGTTTATGGGAGAAGGAGATGTAGCTCAGTGGTACAGCGTTCGCTTTGCATGTGAAAGGCCCTGCATTCGAAACCCAGCTTCTCCATTCCTTCTAAAACAAGTCTGATGTGCTATTAAAAAATAACAATAAAGACGAGTAACCAGCATTGTGAAACATGTGTGAATAATTCATATGGGTTACGACAATGGTAATAATAAATGACCAAAGGAGTTGATGGGAGAAGGGGATGTAGCTCAGTGGTCATGTGAAAGGTGCTGGGTTCGAAACCCAGCTTCTCCATTACTTTAAAAACAAGCCTGGTGTGCTACTAAAAAATAACTATACAGATATGTAACCTGCATTGTGAAATATGTGTGATTACTTCACATGGTTACGACAATGGTAATAATAAATGACCAAAGAAGTTTCTGGGAGAAGAGGTTGTAGCTCAGTCATTGAGCGTTCGCTTTGCATGTGAAAGGTCCTGGGTGCGAAACCCAGCTTCTCCACTTCTTTTAAAACATGGCTGGTGTGCTACTAAAAATAACAATACAGATATAGAACCAGCATTGTGAAAAATGTGTGATTACTTCACAAAGGTTACGACAATGGTAATAATAAATGACCGAAGGAGTTTCTGGGAGAAGGGGATAGAGCGTTCGCTTTGCATGTGAAAGGTCCTGTATTCGAAACCCAGCCTTCCCATTTCTTCTGAAACAAGTCTGGTGTGCTATTAAAAAATAACAATAAAGACGAGTAACCAGCATTGTGAAATATGTGTGAATAATTCATATGGATTATGACTATGGTAATAATAAATGACCAAATGAGTTGATGGGAGAAGGGGATGTATCTCAGTGGTAGATCGTTCGCTTTGCATGTGAAAGGTCTTGGGTTCGAAACCCAGCTTCTTCATTACTTTTAAAACAAGTCTGGTGTGCTACTAAAAAATAGCAATACAGATTTACCAGCATTGTGAAATATGTGTGATTACTTCACATAGGTTACGACAATGTTAATAATAAATGACCAAAGGTGTTTCTGGGAGAAGGGGATGTAGCTCAGTGGTAGAGCGTTCGCTTTGCATGTGAAAGGTCCTGGGTTCGAAACCCAGCTTCTCCATTACTTTTAAAACATGTCTGGTGTGCTACTAAAAATAACGATGCAGATATGTAAGCAGCATTGTGAAAAATGTGTGATTACTTCATATGGGTTTTGACAAGGGTAATAATAAATGACCAAAGGAGTTGATGGGAGAAGGAGATAGAGCGTTCGCTTTGCATGTGAAAGGTCCTGTATTCGAAACCCAGCCTTCCCATTTCTTCTGTAACAAGTCTGGTGTGCTATTAAAAAATAACAATAAAGACGAGTAACCAGCATTGTGAAATATGTGTGAATAATTCATATGGGTTATGACTATGGTAATAATAAATGACCAAAGAAGTTGATGGGAGAAGGGGATGTATCTCAGTGGTAGATCGTTCGCTTCGCATGTGAAAGGTCCTGGGTTCGAAACCCAGCTTCTTCATTACTTTTAAAACAAGTCTGGTGTGCTACTAAAAAATAGCAATACAGAATTACCAGCATTGTGAAATATGTGTGATTACTTCACATAGGTTACGACAATGGTAATAATAAATGACCAAAGGTGTTTCTGGGAGAAGGGGATGTAGCTCAGTGGTAGAGCGTTCGCTTTGCATGTGAAAGGTCCTGGGTTCGAAAGCCAGCTTCTCCATTACTTTCAAAACATGTCTGTTGTGCTACTAAAAATAACGATGCAGATATGTAAGCAGCATTGTGAAAAATGTGTGATTACTTCATATGGGTTTTGACAAGGGTAATAATAAATGACCAAAGGAGTTGATGGGAGAAGGAGATGTAGCTTAGTGGTAGAGCCTTCGCTTTGCATGTGAAAGGTCCTGGGTTAGTCTGATGTGCTAATAAAAAACAACAATAACGACATGTAACCAGCATTGTGAAATATGTGTGATTACTTCACAAAGGATACGACAATGGTAATAATAAATGACCGAAATAGTTTCTGGGAGAAGGGGATGTAGCTCAGTGGTGGAGCGTTCGCTTTGCATGTGAAAGGTCCTGGGTTCGAAACCCAGCTTCTCCATTACTTTTAAAACATGTCTGGTGTGCTACTAAAAATAACAATACAGATATAGAACCAGCATTGTGAAAAATGAGTGATTACTTCACATCGGTTATGACAAGGGTAATAATAAATGACCAAAGGAGTTGATAGGAGAAGGGGATAGAGCGTTCGCTTTGCATGTGAAAGGTCCTGCATTCGAAACCCAGCCTTTCCATTTCTTCTGAAACAAGTCTGGTGTGCTTTTAAAAAATAACAATAAAGACGAGTAACCAGCATTGTGAAATATTTGTGAATAATTCATATGGGCTATGACTATGGTAATAATAAATGACCAAAAGAGTTGATGGGAGAAGGGCATGTATCTCAGTGGTAGATCGTTCGCTTTGCATGTGAAAGGTCCTGGGCTCGAAACCCAGCTTCTTCATTGCTTTTAAAACTCGTCTGGTGTGCTTCTAAAAAATAACAATACAGATTTACCAGCATTGTGAAATATGTGTGATTACTTCACATAGGTTACGACAATGGTAATAATAAATGACCAAAGGAGTTTCTGGGAGAAGGGGATGTAGCTCAGTGGTAGAGCGTTCGCTTTGCATGTGAAATGTCCTGGGCTCGAAACCCAGCTTCTCCATTACTTTTAAAACATGTCTGGTGTGCTACTAAAAATAACAATACAGATATGTAAGCAGCATTGTGAAAAATGTGTGATTACTTCATATGGGTTTTGACAAGGGTAATAATAAATGACCAGAGGAGTTGATGAGAGAAGGAGATGTAGCTCAGTGGTGGAGCGTTCGCTTTGCATGTGAAAGGTCTTGGGTTAGTCTGATGTGCTAATAAAAAATAACAATAACGACATGTAACCAGCATTGTGAAATATGTGTGATTACTTCACAAAGGTTACGACAATGGTAATAATAAATGACCGATGGAGTTTCTGGGAGAAGGGGATGTAGCTCAGTGGTAGAGCGTTCGCTTTGCATGTGAAAGGTCCTGGGTTCGACACCCAGCTTCTCCATTACTTTTAAAACATGTCTGGTGTGCTACTAAAAATAACAATACAGATATGTAAGCACCATTGTGAAAAATGTGTGATTACTTCATATCGGTTATGACAAGGGTAATAATAAATGACCAAAGGAGTTGACAGGAGAAGGGGATGTAGCTCAGTGGTAGAGCGTTCGCTTTGCATGTGAAAGGTCCTGCATTCGAAATCCAGCTTCTCCATGTCTTCTAAAACAAGTCTGGTGTGCTATTAAAAAATAACAATAAAGACGAGTAACCCCAGCATTGTGAAATATGTGTGAATAATTCACATGGGTAATGACTATGGTACTAATAAATGACCAAAGGAGTTGATGGGAGAAGGGGATGTATCTCAGTGGTAGATCGTTCGCTTTGCATGTGAAAGGTCCTGGGTTCGAAACCCAGCTTCTTCATTACTTTTAAAACAAGTCTGGTGTGTTTCTAAAAAAATAACAATACAGATTTACCAGCATTGTGAAATATGTGTGAAAACTTCACATAGGTTACGACAATGGTAATAATAAATGACCAAAGGAGTTTCTGGGAGAAGGGGATGTATCTCAGTGGTAGATCGTTCGCTTTGCATGTGAAAGGTCCTGGGTTCCAAACCCAGCTTCTCCATTACTTTTAAAACATGTCAGGTGTGCTACTAAAAATAACAATACAGATATGTAAGCAGCATTGTAAAAAATGTGTGAATACTTCATATGGGTTTTGACAAGGGTAATAATAAATGACCGAAGGAGTTGATAGAAGAGGATGTAGCTCAGTGGTACAGCGTTCGCTTTGCATGTGAAAGGTCCTGCGTTCGAAACCCAGCTTCTCCATTTCTTCTAAAACAAGTCTGGTGTGCTACTAAAAAATAATAATAAAGACGAGTAACCCCAGCATTGTGAAATATTTGTAAATAATTCATATGGGTTATGACTATGGTGATAATAAATGACCTAAGGAGTTGATGGAAGAAGGGTATGTAGCTCAGTGGTAGAGCGTTCGCTTTGCTTGTGAAAGGTCATGGGTTAGTCTGATGTGCTAATAAAAAATAACAATAACGACATGTAACCAGCATTGTGCAATATGTGTGATTACTTCACAAAGGTTACGACAATGGTAATAATAAATGACCGAAGGAGTTTCTGGGAGAAGGGGATGTAGCTCAGTGGTAGATCGTTCGCTTTGCATGTGAAAGGTCCTGGGTTCGAAACCCAGCTTCTCCATTACTTTTAAAACATGTCTGGTGTGCTACTAAAAATAACAATACAGATATGTAAGCAGCATTGTTAAAAATGTGTGATTACTTCATATGGGTTTTGACAAGGGTAATAAAAAATGACCAAAGGAGTTGATGGGAGAAGGGGATGTAGCTCAGTGGTAGATCGTTCGCTTTGCATGTGAAAGGTCCTGGGTTAGTCTGATGTGCTAATAAAAAATAACAATAACGACATGTAACCAGCATTGTGAAATATGTGTGATTACTTCACAGAGGTTACGACAATGGTAATAATAAATGACCGAAGCAGTTTCTTGGAGAAGGGGATATATCTCAGTGGTAGAGCGTTCGCTTTGCATGTGAGAGGTCCTATGTTCGAAACCCAGCTTCTCCATTACTTTTAAAAACATGTCTGGTGTGCTACTAAAAATAACAATACAGATATAGAACCAGCATTGTGAAAAATGTGTGATTACTTCATATTGGTTATGACAAGGGTAATAATAAATGACCAAAGGAGTTGAAAGGAGAAGGTGATAGAGCGTTCGCTTTGCATGTGAAAGGTCCTGCATTCGAAACCCAGCCTTTCCATTTCTTCTGAAACAAGTCTGGTGTGCTATTAAAAAATAACAATAAAGACGAGTAACCAGCATTGTGAAATATGTGTGAATAATTCATATGGGTTATGACGATGGTAATAATAAATGACCAAAGGAGTTGATGGGAGAAGGGGATGTATCTCAGTGGTAGATCGTTCGCTTTGCATGTGAAAGGTCCTGGGTTCGAAACCCAGCTTCTTCATTACTTTTAAAACAAGTCTGGCGTGCTACTAAAAATAACAATACAGATATGTAAGCAGCATTGAGAAAAATGTGTGATTACTTCATATGGGTTTTGACAAGGGTAATAATAAATGACCAAATGAGTTGATAGAAGAAGGGGATAGAGCGTTCGCTTTGCATGTGAAAGGTCCTGCATTCAAAACCCAGCCTTTCCATTTCTTCTGAAACAAGTCTGGTGTGCTATTAAAAAATAACAATAAAGACGAGTAACCAGCATTGTGAAGTATTTGTGAATAATTCATATGGGTTATGACTATGGTAATAATAAATGACCAAAGGAGTTGATGGGAGAAGGGGATGTATCTCAGTGGTAGATCGTTCGCTTTGCATGTGAAAGGTCCTGGGTTCGAAACCCAGCTTCTTCCTTACTTTTAAAGCAAGTCTGGTGTGCTACTAAAAAATAACGATAGAGATTTACCAGCATTGTGAAATATGTGTGATTACTTCACATAGGTTACGACAATGGTAATAATAAATGACCAAAGGAGTTTCTGGGAGAAGGGGATGTAGCTCAGCGGTAGAGCGTTCGCTTTGCATGTGAAAGGTCCTGGGTTCGAAACCCAGCTTCTCCATTACTTTTAAAACATGTCTGGTGTGCTACTAAAAATAACAATACAGATATGTAAGCAGCATTGTGAAACATGTGTGATTACTTCATATGGGTTTTGACAAGGGTAATAATAAATGACAAAAGGAGTTGATGGGAGAAGGGGATGTAGCTCAGTGGTAGATCGTTCGCTTTGCATGTGAAAGGTCCTGGGTTAGTCTGATGTGCTAATAAAAGATAACAATAACGACATGTAACCAGCATTGTGAAATATGTGTGATTACTTCACAAAGGTTACGACAATGGTAATAATAACTGACCGAAGGTTTTTCCGGGAGAAGGGGATGTAGCTCAGTGGTAGAGCGTTCGCTTTGCATGTGAAAGGTCCTGGGTTCGAAACCCAGCTTCTCCATTACTTTTAAAACATGTCTGGTGTGCTACTAAAAATAACAATACAGATATGTAAGCAGCATTGTGAAAAATGTGTGAATACTTCATATGGGTTTTGACAAGGGTAATAATAAATGACCAAAGGAGTTTATGGGAGAAGGAGATGTAGCTCAGTGGTACAGCGTTCGCTTTTAAACTTTGAAATTATATCCAGCAGCACCTCCTATTGGAGTATCAGGCTGGAGGGGGGAAAGGGCTGGTGGATTTAGTCAACCAGTTGACTCTTGAACGCTGCCACAGTTTTTTATTCTATGGCAGCTGCCGGAAGAGAATTCCAATCAGGGATAGTTCGATGCCAAAAAGAATTTTGTCCCAGTGTGGTGTTAGCTCTAAGATGTTTATAGGCCTGATTGTGCCCACCACGTGTTCTTCTGTCCGCTGGGATTAAACGGTCATTGATAGGAATTTCGACTAGCTCATTTAAAATTTTGAACATGCTTACAAGTCTAGAATTTTTACGTCTTGTTTTCAAATCAGTCCAGCCCAGGTTCTGAATGAGAGATGTCACACTGGCTGTTTGTCTATAATTTTGGGTGACAAATCTTGCTGCAGATCTTTGAATTTTTTCTAATTTATCAATATCTTTTTGTCTAAAGGGGTCCCAAACTGCTGAAGAGTATTCTAAAGACGATCTGACCAGGGAGAAATAGGCAGTCTCCCTTAGTTTAGGGGGACATGCCTTCAGGTTCCTCCGAAGGAAGCCCAGAGTGGAATTTGCTTTACTTGTAATTTTGTTAATGTGGGCCTCCCATTCCAGGGTCTCACTAAGGCAAACACCAAGATATGGTGTTGATGAAACGTTCGCTAGTGTTTCACCTTTAAGGGTGTACTCAAATTCCAGGTTTTTTTATTTCGGCCTGGACACCCTCAGGACCGAGCATTTCGAGGGGTTGAAACACATCCCCCATCGATCTGCCCAGTCCTGTAACGCAGATAGGTCTCTCTGCAGCTGCTCCTGATCTGCTCGACATTTTATCGGGCGATACAGGAGGCAGTCATCTGCAAAGAGACGAACCTGCGAGGAGACCGTGGAAGGGAGGTCATTAATATAAGTCAAAAAAAGTAGGGGTCCGAGAACAGTACCCTGGGGCACACCGGACCTCACGCGAGCTGATTCTGAAGAGCTGCCATCAACTACTACTTTTTGGGTTCTATTGGTCAGAAAATTTTGAATCCAATTAAGAGTTGTTCCCCGAATTCCATAGTGGTCAAGTTTGTGCAAGAGGCGTTGGTGGGGGACAACATCAAAGGCCTTACTAAAATCCAAGACAACAACATCTGTTTGTGTCTTGCTTTCAAAATTTTGAATAAATTCATCAGTTGTAATCAAAAGCTGGCTTTCGCATGAATGTTTTGATCGAAAGCCATGCTGTACAGGTGTTAAAATTTTGTTTTCCGAAAAATGGGACATAATTTGTTTACAAATGATGTGTTCAAGTAATTTGGCACAAACACATGTGAGGGATATCGGCCTGTAGTTTGCCGGAGAGTGCCGATCTCCTTTTTTGAAGACTGGGGCAACATTAGCCTCTACCCAGTCATCTGGTGATTTGCCCGTCTGTAGAGATTGGTCGAAAATAATTTTAAGAAAGGGAGATATTTCGTTGGCAGCATTCTTCAGAATTAAGTTCGGGAGTTCGTCCGGTCCAGATGCCTTTCCGCCGTTTAAACCCTCAAGTAATTTAGTTACACCTTGAACGGTAATTTCGAATTTAGGCATTTCAGTATTCGGTGGTCCTGTTAATTTAGGTATATTCGTGGTGTCTTCCGAGGTGAAAACTGAGCAAAATTGGTTGTTTAGTATTTCGGCCTTACGTCTGCTATCTGAATGCAGCTGACCGTTTTCCTTCAAGGGAGAGACACCATTTCCATCCTGACGTTTAGATTTAATATACCGCCAGAGTGGTTTTGAATTTTTTTGTTCTAATGATTCAGAAAGTGTGTTTTTCAAAAAAGACCACCTGGCAGACCTGATGGCACGCTGGGTCTGCCGTTTACATAATTTATATTTTGCCCAAAGGTCAGCTTTATTCGTACGCTTGGCTCTGCTATATAAAGATGCTTTTTTCCGAATAGATGCAAGGAGTGATTTGGATAGCCAAGGTAGATTTTCCCGAGGGGACGTCATTTTAGTTGGTATAAATTTGTTCAGGCATTAATTTAGGATGGATTTAAGTTTCAACCAATTTTCATTAACAGAACAGCTGGGACTGTTTTCTGAAAAGGAGGTCCAGCAGCTCCTAATTTGTTGCCTGATAGCTTCCCAATTGTGAAAGGACCTGCATTCGAAACCCAGCTTCTCCATTCCTTCTAAAACAAGTCTGATGTGCTTTTAAAAAATAACAATAAAGACGAGTAACCAGCATTGTGAAACATGTGTGAATAATTCATATGGGTTACGACAATGGTAATAATAAATGACCAAAGGAGTTGACGGGAGAAGGGGATGTAGCTCAGTGGTCATGTGAAAGGTCCTGGGTGCGAAACCCAGCTTCTCCATTAGTTTTTAAACAAATCTGGGGATGTAGCTCAGTGGTAGAGCGCTAGCTTTGCATGTGAAAGGTCCTGGGTTCGAAACCCAGCTTCTCTAAAACTTTTAAAACAAGCCTGGTGTGCTACTAAAAATAACTATACAGATATGTAACCAGCATTGTGAAATATGTGTGATTACTTCACATGGTTACGACAATGGTAATAATAAATGACCAAAGGAGTTTCTGGGAGAAGGGGATGTAGCTCAGTGATTGAGCGTTCGCTTTGGATGTGAAAGGTCCTGGGTGCGAAACCCAGCTTCGCTACTACTTTTAAAACATGTCTGGTGTGCTATTAAAAAATAAAAATAAAGACATGTAACCAGCCTTTTGAAAATCGTATGATTACTTCATATCGGTTATAACAATGGTAATAATAAATAACCCATGTAGTATATGGGAGACGGGGATGTAGCTCAGTTGTAGAGCCTTCGCTTTGCATGTCAAAGGTCCTGGGCTCCAAACCCAGCTTCTCCATTACTTTTAAAAGAAGTCTAGTGTGTTATTAAAAATAACAATCAAGACATGTAACCAGCATTGTGAATATGTGTGATTACCTCATATGTGTTATGACACTGGTAATAAATAAATGACTGAAGGAGTTGATGGCAGAAGGGGATGTAGCTCAGTGGTAGAGCGTTCGCTTTGCATGTGAAAGGTCCTGTGTTCGAAACCCAGCTTCTCCATTACTTTTAAAACATGTCTGGTATGTTATTAAAAAATAAATATATAGACATGTAACCAGCATTGTGAAATATGTCTGATTACTTCATATGGGTTATGACAATGGTGATAATTGATGACCAAAGGAGTTGATAGAAGGGGATGTAGCTCAGTGGTAGAGCGTTCGCTTTGCATGTGAAAGGTCATGCGTTCGAAACCCAAGTTCTCCACTTTTTCTAAAACAAGTCTGGTGTGCTACTAAAAAATAATAATAGAGACGAGTAACCCCAGCATTGTGAAATATTTGTAAATAATTCATATGGGTTATGACTATGGTGATAATAAATGACCAAAGGAGTTGATGGAAGAAGGGGATGTAGCTCAGTGGTAGAGCGTTCGCTTTGCTTGTGAAAGGTCATGGGTTAGTCTGATGTGCTAATAAAAAATAACAGTAACGACATGTAACCAGCATTGTGAAATATGTGTGATTACTTCACAAAGGTTACGACAATGGTAATAATAAATGACCGAAGGAGTTTCTGGGAGAAGGAGATGTAGCTCAGAGGTAGAGCGTTCGCTTTGCATGTGAAAGGTCCTGGGTTCGAAACCCAGCTTCTCCATTACTTTTAAAACATGTCTGGTGTGCTACTAAAAATAACGATACAGATATATAAGCAGCATTGTGAAAAATGTGTGATTACTTCATATGGGTTTTGACAAGGGTAATAATAAATGACCAAAGGAGTTGATGGGAGAAGGGGATGTAGCTCAGTAGTAGATCGTTCGCTTTGCATGGGAAAGGTCCTGAGTTAGTCTGATGTGCTAATAAAAGATAACAATAACGACATGTAACCAGCATTGTGAAATATGTGTGATTACTTCACAAAGGTAACGACAATGGTAATAATAAATGAACGAAAGAGTTTCTGGGAGAAGGGGATGTAGCTCAGTGGTAGAGCGTTCGCTTTGCATGTGAAAGGTCCTGGGTTCGAAACCCAGCTTCTCCATTACTTTTAAAACAGGGTAATAATAAATGACCAAAGGATTTGATGGGAGAAGGAGATGTAGCTCAGTGGTAGAGCGTTCGCTTTGCATGTGAATGGTCCTGAGGTAGTCTGATGTGCTAATAAAAAATAACAATAACGACATGTAACCAGCATTGTGAAATATGTGTGATTACTTCACAAAGTTTACGACAATGGTAATAATAAATGACCGAAGGAGTTTCTGGGAGAAGGGGATGTAGCTGAGTGGTAGAGCGTTCGCTTTGCATGTGAAAGGTCCTGGGTTCGAAACCCAGCTTCTCCATTACTTTTAAAACAGGGTAATAATAAATGACCAAAGGATCTGATGGGAGAAGGAGATGTAGCTCAGTGGTAGAGCGTTCGCTTTGCATGTGAATGGTCCTGGGTTAGTCTGATGTGCTAATAAAAAATAACAATAACGACATGTAACCAGCATTGTGTAATATGTGTGATTACTTCACAAAGGTTACGACAATGGTAATAATAAATGACCGAAGCTGTTTCTGGGAGAAGTGGATGTAGCTCAGTGGTAGAGCGTTCGCTTTGCATGTGAAAGGTCCTGGGTTCGAAACCCAGCTTCTCCATTACTTTTAAAACATGTCTGGTGTGCTACTAAAAAAACCAATACAGATATGTAAGCAGCATTGTGAAAAATGTGTGATTACTTCATATGGGTTTTGACAAGGGTAATAATAAATGACCAAAGGAGTTGATAGAAGAAGGGGATAGAGCGTTCGCTTTGCATGTGAAAGGTCCTGCATTCTAAACCCAGCCTTTCTTTTTCTTCTGAAACAAGTCTGGTGTGCTATTAAAAAATAACAATAAAGACGAGTAACCAGCATTGTGAAATATTTGTGAATAATTCATATGGGTTATGACTATGGTAATAATAAATGACCAAAGGAGTTGATGGGAGAAGGGGATGTATCTCAGTGGTAGATCGTTCGCTTTGCATGTGAAAGGTCCTGGGTTCGAAACCCAGCTTCTTCCTTACTTTTAAAACAAGTCTGGTGTGCTACTAAAAAATAACAATACAGATTTACCAGCATTGTGAAATATGTGTGATTATTTCACATAGGTTACGACAATGGTAATAATAAATGGCCAAAGGAGTTTCTGGGAGAAGGGGATGTAGCTCAGTGGTAGAGCGTTCGCTTTGCATGTGAAAGGTCCCGGGTTCGAAACCCAGCTTCTCCATTACTTTTAAAACATGTCTGGTGTGCTACTAAAAATAACAATACAGATATGTAAGCAGCATTGTGAAAAATGTGTGATTACTTCATATGGGTTTTGACAAGGGTAATAATAAATGACCAAAGGAGTTGATGGGAGAAGGAGATAGAGCGTTCGCTTTGCATGTGAATGGTCCTGGGTTAGTCTGATGTGCTAATAAAAAATAACAATAACGACATGTAACCAGCATTGTGTAATATGTGTGATTACTTCACAAAGGTTACGACAATGGTAATAATAAATGACCGAAGCAGTTTCTGGGAGAAGGGGATGTAGCTCAGTGGTAGAGCGTTCGCTTTGCATGTGAAAGGTCCTGGGTTCGAAACCCAGCTTCTCCATTACTTTTAAAACATGTCTGGTGTGCTACTAAAAAAACCAATACAGATATGTAAGCAGCATTGTGAAAAATGTGTGATTACTTCATATGGGTTTTGACAAGGGTAATAATAAATGACCAAAGGAGTTGATAGAAGAAGGGGATAGAGCGTTCGCTTTGCATGTGAAAGGTCCTGCATTCTAAACCCAGCCTTTCTTTTTCTTCTGAAACAAGTCTGGTGTGCTATTAAAAAATAACAATAAAGACGAGTAACCAGCATTGTGAAATATTTGTGAATAATTCATATGGGTTATGACTATGGTAATAATAAATGACCAAAGGAGTTGATGGGAGAAGGGGATGTATCTCAGTGGTAGATCGTTCGCTTTGCATGTGAAAGGTCCTGGGTTCGAAACCCAGCTTCTTCCTTACTTTTAAAACAAGTCTGGTGTGCTACTAAAAAATAACAATACAGATTTACCAGCATTGTGAAATATGTGTGATTATTTCACATAGGTTACGACAATGGTAATAATAAATGACCAAAGGAGTTTCTGGGAGAAGGGGATGTAGCTCAGTGGTAGAGCGTTCGCTTTGCATGTGAAAGGTCCCGGGTTCGAAACCCAGCTTCTCCATTACTTTTAAAACATGTCTGGTGTGCTACTAAAAATAACAATACAGATATGTAAGCAGCATTGTGAAAAATGTGTGATTACTTCATATGGGTTTTGACAAGGGTAATAATAAATGACCAAAGGAGTTGATGGGAGAAGGGGATGTAGCTCAGTGGTAGATCGTTCGCTTTGCATGTGAAAGGTCCTGGGTTAGTCTGATGTGCTAATAAAAGATAACAATAACGACATGTAACCAGCATTGTGAAATATGTGTGATTACTTCACAAAGGTTACAACAATGGTAATAATAAATGACCGAAGGAGTTTCTGGGAGAAGGGGATGTAGCTCAGTGGTAGAGCGTTCGCTTTGCATGTGAAAGATCCTGGGTTCGAAACCCAGCTTCTCCATTACTTTTAAAACAGGGTAATAATAAATGACCAAAGGATTTGATGGGAGAAGGAGATGTAGCTCAGTGGTAGAGCGTTCGCTTTGCATGTGAATGGTCCTGGGTTAGTCTGATGTGCTAATAAAAAATAACAATAACGACATGTAACCAGCATTGTGAAATATGTGTGATTACTTCACAAAGGTTACGACAATGGCAATAATAAATGACCGAAGGAGTTTCCGGGAGAAGGGGATGTAGCTCAGTGGTAGAACGTTCGCTTTGCATGTGAAAGGTCCTGGGTTCGAAACCCAGCTTCTCCATTACTTTTAAAACATGTCTGGTATGTTATTAAAAAATAAATATATAGACATGTAACCAGCATTGTGAAATATGTCTGATTACCTTATATGGGTTATGACAATGGTGATAATTGATGACCAAAGGAGTTGATAGAAGGGGATGTAGCTCAGTGGTAGATGGTTCGCTTTGCATGTGAAAGGTCCTGGGTTAGTCTGATGTGCTGATAAAAAATGCAATAACGACATGTAACCAGCATTGTGAAATATGTGTGATTACTTCACAAAGGCTACGACAATGGTAATAATAAATGACCGGAGGAGTTTCTGGGAGAAGGGGATGTGGCTCAGTGGTAGAGCGCTCGCTTTGCATGTGAAAGTTCCTGGGTTCGAAACCCAGCTTCTCCATTACTTTTAAAACATATCTGGTGTGCTACTAAAAATAACAATACAGATATATACCCAGCATTGTGAAAAATGTGTGATTACTTCATATCGGTTATGACAAGGGTAATAATAAATGACCAAAGGAGTTGATAGGAGAATAAAGACGAGTAACCAGCATTGTGAAATATGTGTGAATAATTCATATGGGTTATGACTATGGTAATAATAAATGACCAAAGGAGTTGATGGGAGAAGGGGATGTATCTCAGTGGTAGATCGTTCGCTTTGCATGTGAAAGGTCCTGGGTTCGAAACCCAGCTTCTTCATTACTTTTAAAACAGGTCTGGTGTGCTTCTAAAAAATAACAAGAGAGATTTACCAGCATTGTGAAATATGTGTGATTACTTCACATAGGTTACGACAATGGTAATAATAAATGACCAAAGGAGTTTCTGGGAGAAGGGGATGTATCTCAGTGCTAGATCGTTCGCTTTGCATGTGAAAGGTCCTGGGTTCCAAACCCAGCTTCTCCATTACTTTTAAAACATGTCTGGTGTGCTACTAAAAATAACAATACAGATATGTAAGCAGCATTGTGAAAAATGTGTGAATACTTCATATGGGTTTTGACAAGGGTAATAATAAATGACCAAAGGAGTTGATGGGAGAAGGAGATGTAGCTCAGTGGTAGAGCGTTCGCTTTGCATGTGAAAGGACCTGCATTTGAAACCCAACTTCTCCATTTCTTCTAAAACAAGTCTGATGTGCTATTAAAAAAAAACAATAAAGACGAGTAACCAACATTGGGAAACATGTGTGAAAAGTTTATACGGGTTACGACAATGGTAATAATAAATGACCAAAGGAGTTGATGGTAGAAGGGGAATGGGGGTGTAGCTCAGTGGAAGAACGTTCGATTTGCATGTGAAAGGTCCTGGGTTCGAAACCCAGCTTCTCCATTACTTTTAAAACAAGCCTGGTGTGCTACTAAAAAATAGCTATACAGATATGTAACCAGCATTGTGAAATATGTGTGATTACTTCACATGGTTACGACAATGGTAATAATAAATGACCAAAGAAGTTTCTGGGAGAAGGGGGTGTAGCTCAGTGATTAAGCGTTCGCTTTGTATGTGAAAGGTCCTGGGTGCGAAACCCACTTTCGCTGCTACTTTTAAAACATGTCTGGTGTGCTAATAAAAAATAAAAATAAAGACATGTAACCAGCCTTGTGAAAATCGTATGATTACTTCATATGGGTTATAACAATGGTAATAATAAATGATCAATGGAGTTGATGGGAGAAGGGGATATAGCTCAGTGGTAGAGCGTTCGCTTTGCATGTGAAAGGTCCTGGGTTCGAAACCCAGCTTGTCCATTACTTTTAATACAAGTCTGGTGTGCTATTTAAAAATAACCATGGAGCATGTAACCAGCATTGTGAAATATGTGTGATTACTTCATATGGAGTATGACAATGGTAATAATAAATGACCAAAAGAGTTGATGGGAGAAGGGGATGTAGCTCAGTGGTAGATCGTTCGCTTTGCATGTGAAAGTTCCTGGGTTAGTCTGATGTGCTAATAAAAGATAACAATAACGACATGTAACCAGCATTGTGAAATATGTGTGATTACTTCACAAAGGTTACGACAATGGTAATAATAAATGACCGAAGGAGTTTCTGGGAGAGGGGGATGTAGCTCAGTGGTAGAGCGTTCGCTTTGCATGTGAAAGATCCTGGGTTCGAAACCCAGCTTCTCCATTACTTTTAAAACAGGGTAATAATAAATGACCAAAGGATTTGATGGGAGAAGGAGATGTAGCTCAGTGGTAGAGCGTTCGCTTTGCATGTGAATGGTCCTGGGTTAGTCTGATGTGCTAATAAAAAATAACAATAACGACATGTGACCAGCATAGTGAAATATGTGTGATTACGTCACAAAGGTTACGACAATGGCAATAATAAATGACCGAAGGAGTTTCCGGGAGAAGGGGATGTAGCTCAGTGGTAGAACGTTCGCTTTGCATGTGAAAGGTCCTGGGCTCGAAACCCAGCTTCTCCATTACTTTTAAAACATGTCTGGTATGTTATTAAAAAATAAATATATAGACATGTAACCAGCATTGTGAAATATGTCTGATTACCTTATATGGGTTATGACAATGGTGATAATTGATGACCAAAGGAGTTGATAGAAGGGGATGTAGCTCAGTGGTAGATGGTTCGCTTTGCATGTGAAAGGTCCTGGGTTAGTCTGATGTGCTGATAAAAAATGCAATAACGACATGTAACCAGCGTTGTGAAATATGTGTGATTACTTCACAAAGGCTACGACAATGGTAATAATAAATGACCGGAGGAGTTTTTGGGAGAAGGGGATGTGGCTCAGTGGTAGAGCGTTCGCTTTGCATGGGAAAGTTCCTGGGTTCGAAACCCAGCTTCTCCATTACTTTTAAAACATGTCTGGTGTGCTACTAAAAATAACAATACAGATATATACCCAGCATTGTGAAAAATGTGTGATTACTTCATATCGGTTATGACAAGGGTAATAATAAATGACCAAAGGAGTTGATAGGAGAATAAAGACGAGTAACCAGCATTGTGAAATATGTGTGAATAATTCATATGGGTTATGACTATGGTAATAATAAATGACCAAAGGAGTTGATGGGAGAAGGGGATGTATCTCAGTGGTAGATCGTTCGCTTTGCATGTGAAAGGTCCTGGGTTCGAAACCCAGCTTCTTCATTACTTTTAAAGCAGGTCTGGTGTGCTTCTAAAAAATAACAAGAGAGATTTACCAGCATTGTGAAATATGTGTGATTACTTCACATAGGTTACGACAATGGTAATAATAAATGACCAAAGGAGTTTCTGGGAGAAGGGGATGTATCTCAGTGGTAGATCGTTCGCTTTGCATGTGAAAGGTCCTGGGTTCCAAACCCAGCTTCTCCATTACTTTTAAAACATGTCTGGTGTGCTACTAAAAATAACAATACAGATATGTAAGCAGCATTGTGAAAAATGTGTGAATACTTCATATGGGTTTTGACAAGGGTAATAATAAATGACCAAAGGAGTTGATGGGAGAAGGAGATGTAGCTCAGTGGTAGAGCGTTCGCTTTGCATGTGAAAGGACCTGCATTTGAAACCCAACTTCTCCATTTCTTCTAAAACAAGTCTGATGTGCTATTAAAAAAAAACAATAAAGACGAGTAACCAACATTGGGAAACATGTGTGAAAAGTTTATACGGGTTACGACAATGGTAATAATAAATGACCAAAGGAGTTGATGGTAGAAGGGGAATGGGGGTGTAGCTCAGTGGAAGAACGTTCGATTTGCATGTGAAAGGTCCTGGGTTCGAAACCCAGCTTCTCCATTACTTTTAAAACAAGCCTGGTGTGCTACTAAAAAATAGCTATACAGATATGTAACCAGCATTGTGAAATATGTGTGATTACTTCACATGGTTACGACAATGGTAATAATAAATGACCAAAGAAGTTTCTGGGAGAAGGGGGTGTAGCTCAGTGATTAAGCGTTCGCTTTGTATGTGAAAGGTCCTGGGTGCGAAACCCACTTTCGCTGCTACTTTTAAAACATGTCTGGTGTGCTAATAAAAAATAAAAATAAAGACATGTAACCAGCCTTGTGAAAATCGTATGATTACTTCATATGGGTTATAACAATGGTAATAATAAATGATCAATGGAGTTGATGGGAGAAGGGGATATAGCTCAGTGGTAGAGCGTTCGCTTTGCATGTGAAAGGTCCTGGGTTCGAAACCCAGCTTGTCCATTACTTTTAATACAAGTCTGGTGTGCTATTTAAAAATAACCATGGAACATGTAACCAGCATTGTGAAATATGTGTGATTACTTCATATGGACTATGACAATGGTAATAATAAATGACCAAAAGAGTTGATGGGAGAAGGGGATGTAGCTCAGTGGTAGAGCGTTCGCTTTGCATGTGATAGGTCCTGGGTACGAAACCCAGCTTCACCAATTTTTTTTAAACATGTCTGGATTGTTATTGAAAAATAACAATAAAGACATGTAACCAGCATGGTGAGGAGCATATGATTACTTCATATGGGTTATGACACTGGTAATAATAAAGAACCTATGTAGTTTATGGGAGACGGGGATGTAGCTCAGTGGTAGAGCGTTCGCTTTGCATGTGAAAGGTCCTGGGCTCGAAACCCAGCTTCTCCATTACTTTTAAAACATGTCTGGTATGTTATTAAAAAATAACAATATAGACATGTAATCAGCATTGTGAAGTATGTCTGATTACTTCATATGGGTTATGACAATGGTAATAATTAATGACAAAAGGGTTGATAGAAGGGGATGTAGCTCAGTGGTAGAGCGTTCGCTTTGCATGTGAAAGGTCCTGCGTTCGAAACCCAGCTTCTCCATTTCTTCTAAAACAAGTCTGGTGTGCTACTAATAAATAATAATAAAGACGAGTAACCCCAGCATTGTGAAATATTTGTAAATAATTCATATGAGTTATGACTATGGTAATAATAAATGACAAAAGGAGTTGATAGGAGAAGGGATTTTAGATCAGTGTTAGAGCGCTCGCTTTGCATGTGAAAGGACCTGCATTCGAAACCCAGCTTTTCCATTCCTTCTAAAACAAGTCTGATGTGCTGTTTAAAAATAACAATAACGACGAGTAACCAGCATTGTGAAACATGTGTGAATAATTCATATGAGTTACGACAATGGTAATAATAAATGACCAAAGGAGTTGATGGGAGAAGGGGATGTAGCTCAGTGGTCATGTGAAAGGTCCTGGGTGCGAAACCAAGCTTCTCCATTACTTTTAAAACATATCTGGGGATGTAGCTCAGTGGTAGAGCGTTCGCTTTGCCTGTGAAAGATCCTGGGTTCGAAACCCAGCTGCTCCATTACTTTTAAAACATGTCTGGTGTGCTACTAAAAATAACAATACAGATATAGAACCAGCATTGTGAAATATGTGTGAAAAATTCATATGGGTTTTGACTATGGTAATAATAAATGACCAGAGGAGTTGATGTTAGAAGGGGATGTATCTCAGTGGTAGATCGTTCGCTTTGCATGGGAAAGGTCCTGGGTTCGAAACCCAGCTTCTTCCTTACTTTAAAAAAAAGTCTGGTGTGCTACTAAAAAATAACAATGCAGATTTACCAGCATTGTGAAATATGTGTGATTACTTCACATAGGTTACGACAATGGTAATAATAAATGACCAAAGGAGTTTCTGGGAGAAGGGGATGTAGCTCAGTGGTAGAGCGTTCGCTTTGCATGTGAAAGGTCCTGGGTTCAAAACCCAGCTTCTTCATTACTTTTAAAACAAGTCTGGTGTGCTACTAAAAAATAACAATACAGATTTACCAGCATTGTGAAATATGTGTGATTACTTCACATAGGTTACGACAATGGTAATAATAAATGACCAAAGGAGTTTCTAGGAGAAGGGGATGTAGCTCAGTAGTAGAGCGTTCGCTTTGCATGTGAAAGGTCCTGGGTTCGAAACCCAGCTTCTCCATTACTTTTAAAACATGTTTGGTGTGCTACTAAAATAACAATGCAGATATGTAAGCAGCATTGTGAAAAATGTGTGATTACTTCATATGTGTTTTGACAAGGGTAATAATAAATGACCAAAGGAGTTGATGGGAGAAGGAGATGTAGCTCAGTGGTAGAGCGTTCGCTTTGCATGTGAAAGGTCCTGGGTTAGTCTGATGTGCTAATAAAAAATAACAATAACGACATGTAACCAGCATTGTGGAATATGTGTGATTACTTCACAAAGGTTACGACAATGGTAATAATAAATGACCGAAGGAGTTTCTGGGAGAAGGGGATGTAGCTCAGTGGTAGAGCATTCGCTTTGCATGTGAAAGGTCCTGGGTTCGAAACCCAGATTCTCCATTACTTTTAAAACATGTCTGGTGTGCTACTAAAAATAACAATACAGATATATAACCAGCATTGTGAAAAATGTGTGATTACTTCATATGACAAGGGTAATAATAAATGACCAAAGGTGTTGATAGGAGAAGGGGCTGTAGCTCAGTGGTAGAGCGTTTGCTTTGCATGTGAAAGGTCCTGCATTCGAAACCCAGCTTCTCCATTTCTTCTAAAACTAGTCTGGTGTGCTATTAAAAAATAACAATAAAGACGTTTAACCAGCTTCACAAAGGTTACGACAATGGTAATAATAAATGACCGAAGGAGTTTCTGGGAGAAGGGGATGTAGCTCAGTGGTAGAGCGTTCGCTTTGCATGTGAAAGGTCCTGGGTTCGAAACCCAGCTTCTCCATTACTTTTAAAATATGTCTGGTGTGCTACTAAAAATAACAATACAGATATATAACCAGCATTGTGAAAAATTTGTGATTACTTCATATCGGTTATGACAAGGGTAATAATAAATGACCAAAGGTGTTGATAGGAGAAGGGGCTGTAGCTCAGTGGTAGAGCGTTCGCTTTGCATGTGAAAGGTCCTGCATTTGAAACCCAGCTTCTCCATTTCTTCTAAAACTAGTCTGGTGTGCTATTAAAAAATAACAATAAAGACGAGTAACCAGCATTGTGAAATATGTGTGAATAATTCATATGGGTTATGACTATTGTAATAATAAATGACCAAAGGAGTTGATGGGAGAAGGGGATGTATCTTAATGGTAGAGCGTTCGCTTTGCATGTGAAAGGTCCTGCATTTGAAATCCAGCTTCTCCATTTCTTCTAAAACAAGTCTGGTGTGCTATTAAAAAATAACAATAAAGACGAGTAACCAGCATTGTGGAACATGTGTGAATAATTCATATGGGTTACGACAATGGTAATAATAAATGACAAAAGGAGTTGACGGGAGAAGGGGATGTAGCTCAGTGGTAGATCGTTCGCTTTGCATGTGAAAGGTCATGGGTTAGTCTGATGTGCTAATAAAAGATAACAATAACGACATGTAACCAGCATTGTGAAATATGTGTGATTACTTCACAAAGGTTACGACAATGGTAATAATAAATTACCGAAGGAGTTTCTGGGAGAAGGGGATGTAGTTCAGTGGTAGAGCGTTCGCTTTGCATGTGAAAGGTCCTGGGTTCGAAACCCAGCTTCTCCATTACTTTTAAAACAGGGTAATAATAAATGACCAAAGGATTTGATGGGAGAAGGAGATGTAGCTCAGTGGTAGAGCGTTAGCTTTGCATGTGAATGGTCCTGGGTTAGTCTGATGTGCTGATGAAAAATAACAATAACGACATGTAACCAGCATTGTGAAATATGTGTGATTACTTCACAAAGGTTACGACAATGGTAATAATAAATGACCGAAGGAGTTTCTGGGAGAAGGGGATGTAGCTCAGTGGTAGAGCGTTCGCTTTGCATGTGAAAGGTCCTGGGTTCGAAACCCAGCTTCTCCATTACTTTTAAAACATGTCTGGTGTGCTACTAAAAAAACCAATACAGATATGTAAGCAGCATTGTGAAAAATGTGTGATTACTTCATATGGGTTTTGACAAGGGTAATAATAAATGACCAAAGGAGTTGATAGAAGAAGGGGATAGAGCGTTCGCTTTGCATGTGAAAGGACCTGCATTCGAAACCCAGCCTTTCTATTTCTTCTGAAACAAGTCTGGTGTGCTATTTAAAAATAACAATAAAGACGAGTAACCAGCATTGTGAAATATTTGTGAATAATTCATATGGGTTATGACTATGGTAATAATAAATGACCAAAGGAGTTGATGGGAGAAGGGGATGTATCTCAGTGGTAGATCGTTCGCTTTGCATGTGAAAGGTCCTGGGTTCGAAACCCAGCTTCTTCCTTACTTTTAAAACAAGTCTGGTGTGCTACTAAAAAATAACAATACAGATTTACCAGCATTGTGAAATATGTGTGATTACTTCACATAGGTTACGACAATGGTAATAATAAATGACCAAATGAGTTTCTGGGAGAAGGGGATGTAGCTCAGTGGTAGAGCGTTCGCTTTGCATGTGAAAGGTCCTGGGTTCGAAACCCAGCTTCTCCATTACTTTTAAAACATGTCTGGTGTGCTACTAAAAATAACAATACAGATATGTAAGCAGCATTGTGAAAAATGTGTGATTACTTCATATGGGTTTTGACAAGGGTAATAATAAATGACCAAAGGAGTTGATGGGAGAAGGGGATGTAGCTCAGTGGTAGATCGTTCGCTTTGCATGTGAAAGGTCATGGGTTAGTCTGATGTGCTAATAAAAGATAACAATAACGACATGTAACCAGCATTGTGAAATATGTGTGATTACTTCACAAAGGTTACGACAATGGTAATAATAAATTACCGAAGGAGTTTCTGGGAGAAGGGGATGCAGCTCAGTGGTAGAACGTTCGCTTTGCATGTGAAAGGTCCTGGGTTCGAAACCCAGCTCCTCCATTACTTTTAAAACAGGGTAATAATAAATGACCAAAGGATTTGATGGGAGAAGGAGATGTAGCTCAGTGGTAGAGCGTTCGCTTTGCATGTGAATGGTCCTGGGTTAGTCTGATGTGCTGATAAAAAATAACAATAACGACATGTAACCAGGATTGTGAAATATGTGTGATTACTTCACAAAGGCTACGACAATGGTAATAATAAATGACCGGTGGAGTTTCTGGGAGAACGGGATGTGGCTCAGTGGTAGAGCGTTCGCTTTGCATGTGAAAGTTCCTGGGTTCGAAACCCAGCTTCTCCATTACTTTTAAAACATGTCTGGTGTGCTACTAAAAATAACAATACAGATATATACCCAGCATTGTGAAAAATGTGTGATTACTTCATATCGGTTATGACAAGGGTAATAATAAATGACCAAAGGAGTTGATAGGAGAAGGGGATGTAGCTCAGTGGTAGAGCGTTCGCTTTGCATGTGAAAGGTCCTGCATTCGAAATCCAGCTTCTCCATTTCTTCTAAAACAAGTCTGGTGTGCTATTAAAAAATGACAATAAAGACGAGTAACTAGCATTGTGAAATATGTGTGAATAATTCATATGGGTTATGACTATGGTAATAATAAATGACCAAAGGAGTTGATGGGAGAAGGGGATGTATCTCAGTGGTAGATCGTTCGCTTTGCATGTGAAAGGTCCTGGGTTCGAAACCCAGCTTCTTCATTACTTTTAAAACAAGTCTGGTGTGCTTCTAAAAAATAACAATAGAGATTTACCAGCTTTGTGAAATATGTGTGATTACTTCACAAAGGTTACGACAATGGTAATAATAAATGACCAAAGGAGTTTCTGGGAGAAGGGGATGTATCTCAGTGGTAGATCGTTCGCTTTGCATGTGAAAGGTCCTGGGTTCCAAACCCAGCTTCTCCATTACTTTTAAAACATGTCTGGTGTGCTACTAAAAATAACAATACAGATATGTAAGCAGCATTGTGAAAAATGTGTGAATACTTCATATGGGTTTTGACAAGGGTAATAATAAATGACCAAAGGAGTTGATGGGAGAAGGAGATGTAGCTCAGTGGTAGAGCGTTCGCTTTGCACGTGAAAGGACCTGCATTCGAAACCCAACTTCTCCATTTCTTCTAAAACAAGTCTGATGTGCTATTAAAAAAAACAATAAAGACGAGTAACCAGCATTGGGAAACATGTGTGAAAAGTTCATACGGGTTACGACAATGGTAATAATAAATGACCAAAGGAGTTGATGGTAGAAGGGGAATGGGGGTGTAGCTCAGTGGAAGAGCGTTCGATTTGCATGTGAAAGGTCCTGGGTTCGAAACCCAGCTTCTCCATTACTTTTAAAACAAGCCTGGTGTGCTACTAAAAAATAACTATACAGATATGTAACCAGCATTGTGAAATATGTGTGATTACTTCACATGGTTACGACAATGGTAATAATAAATGACCAAAGGAGTTTCTGGGAGAAGGGGGTGTAGCTCAGTGATTAAGCGTTCGCTTTGCATGTGAAAGGTCCTGGGTGCGAAACCCAGCTTCGCTGCTACTTTTAAAACATGTCTGGTGTGCTAATAAAAAATAAAAATAAAGACATGTAACCAGCCTTGTGAAAATCGTATGATTACTTCATATGGGTTATAACAATGGTAATAATAAATGATCAATGGAGTTGATGGGAGAAGGGGATATAGCTCAGTGGTAGAGCGTTCGCTTTGCCTGTGAAAGGTCCTGGGTTTGAAACCCAGCTTCTCCATTACTTTTAAAACATGTCTGGTGTGCTACTAAAAATAACAATACAGATATGTAAGCAGCATTGTGAAAAATGTGTGATTACTTTATATGGGTTTTGACAAGGGTAATAATAAATGACCAAAGGAGTTTCTGGGGGAAGGGGGTGTAGCTCAGTGATTAAGCGTTCGCTTTGCATGTGAAAGGTCCTGGGTGCGAAACCCAGCTTCGCTGCTACTTTTAAAACATGTCTGGTGTGCTAATAAAAAATAAAAATAAAGACATGTAACCAGCCTTATGAAAATCGTATGATTACTTCATATGGGTTATAACAATGGTAATAATAAATGATCAATGGAGTTGATGGGAGAAGGGGATGTAGCTCAGTGGTAGATCGTTCGCTTTGCATGTGAAAGGTCCTGGGTTAGTCTGATGTGCTAATAAAAGATAACAATAACGACATGTAACCAGCATTCTGAAATATGTGTGATTACTTCACAAAGGTTACGACAATGGTAATAATAAATGACCGATGGAGTTTCTGGGAGAAGGGGATGTAGCTCAGTGGTAGAGCGTTCGCTTTGCATGTGAAAGGTCCTGGGTTCGAAACCCAGCTTCTCCATTACTTTTAAAACAGGGTAATAATAAATGACCAAAGGATTTGATGGGAGAAGGAGATGTAGCTCAGTGGTAGAGCGTTCGCTTTGCATGTGAATGGTCCTGGGTTAGTCTGATGTGCTAATAAAAAATAACAATAACGACATGTAACCAGCATTGTGAAATATGTGTGATTACTTTACAAAGGTTGCGACAATGGTAATAATAAATGACCGAAGGAGTGTCTGGGAGAAGGGGATGTAGCTCAGTGGTAGAGCGTTCGCTTTGCATGTGAAAGGTCCTGGGTTCGAAACCCAGCTTCTCCATTACTTTTAAAACATGTCTGGTGTGCTACTAAAAATAACAATACAGATATGTAAGCAGCATTGTGAAAAATGTGTGATTACTTCATATGGGTTTTGACAAGGGTAAGAATAAATGACCAAATGAGTTTATGGGAGAAGGAGATGTAGCTCAGTGGTAAAGCGTTCCCTTTGCATGTGAAAGGCCCTGCATTCGAAACCCAGCTTCTCCATTTCTTCTAAAACAAGTCTGATGTGCTTTTAAAAAATAACAATAAAGACGAGTAACCAGCATTGTGAAACATGTTTGAATAATTCATATGGGTTACGACAATAGTAATAATAAATGACCAAAGGAGTTGACGGGAGAAGGGGATGTAGCTCAGTGGTCATGTGAAAGGTCCTGGGTGCGAAACCCAGCTTCTCCATTAGTTTTTAAACAAATCTGGGGATGTAGCTCAGTGGTAGAGCGCTCGCTTTGCATGTGAAAGGTCCTGGGTTCGAAACCCAGCTTCTCCATTACTTTTTAAACAAGCCTGGTGTGCTACTAAAAAATAACTATACAGATATGTAACCAGCATTGTGAAATATGTGTGATTACTTCACATGGTTACGACAATGGTAATAATAAATGACCAAAGGAGTTTCTGGGAAAAGGGGATGTAGCTCAGTAATTGAGCGTTCGCTTTGGATGTGAAAGGTCCTGGGTGCGAAACCCAGCTTCGCTACTACTTTTAAAACATATCTGGTGTGCTATTAAAAAATAAAAATAAAGACATGTGACCAGCCTTTTGAAAATCGTATGATTACTTCATATCGGTTATAACAATGGTAATAATAAATAACCCATGTAGTATATGGGAGACGGGGATGTAGCTCAGTTGTAGAGCCTTCGCTTTGCATGTGAAAAGTCCTGGGCTCCAAACCCAGCTTCTCCATTACTTTTAAAAGAAGTCTAGTGTGTTATTAAAAATAACAATCAAGACATGTAACCAGCATTGCGAATATGTGTGATTACCTCATATGTGTTATGACACTGGTAATAAATAAATGACTGAAGGAGTTGATGGCAGAAGGGGATGTAGCTCAGTGGTAGAGCGTTCGCTTTGCATGTGAAAGGTCCTGTGTTCGAAACCCAGCTTCTCCATTACTTTTAAAACATGTCTGGTATGTTTTTAAAAAATAAATATATAGACATGCAACCAGCATTGTGAAATATGTCTGATTACTTCATATGGGTTATGACAATGGTGATAATTGATGACCAAAGGAGTTGATAGAAGGGGATGTAGCTCAGTGGTAGAGCGTTCGCTTTGCATGTGAAAGGTCATGCGTTCGAAACCCAGCTTCTCCACTTTTTCTGAAACAAGTCTGGTGTGCTACTAAAAAATAACAATAAAGACGAGTAAGCAGCATTGTGAAAAATGTGTGATTACTTCATATGGGTTTTGACAAGGGTAATAATAAATGACCAAAGGAGTTGATGGGAGAAGGGGATGTAGCTCAGTAGTAGATCGTTCGCTTTGCATGTGAAAGGTCCTGAGTTAGTCTGATGTGCTAATAAAAGATAACAATAACGACATGTAACCAGCATTGTGAAATATGTGTGATTACTTCACAAAGGTTACGACAATGGTAATAATAAATGACCGTAGAAGTTTCTGGGAGAAGGGGATGTAGCTCAGTGGTAGAGCGTTCGCTTTGCATGTGAAAGGTCCTGGGTTCGAAACCCAGCTTCTCCATTACTTTTAAAACATGTCTGGTGTGCTACTAAAAAAACCAATACAGATATGTAAGCAGCATAGTGAAAAATGTGTGATTACTTCATATGGGTTTTGACAAGGGTAATAATAAATGACCAAAGGAGTTGATAGAAGAAGGGGATAGAGCGTTCGCTTTGCATGTGAAAGGTCCTGCATTCGAAACCCAGCCTTTCTATTTCTTCTGAAACAAGTCTGGTGTGCTATTAAAAAATAACAATAAAGACGGGTAACCAGCATTGTGAAATATTTGTGAATAATTCATATGGGTTATGACTATGGTAATAATAAATGACCAAAGGAGTTGATGGGAGAAGGGGATGTATCTCAGTGGTAGATCGTTCGCTTTGCATGTGAAAGGTCCTGGGTTCGAAACCCAGCTTCTTCCTTACTTTTAAAACAAGTCTGGTGTGCTACTAAAAAATAACAATACAGATTTACCAGCATTGTGAAATATGTGTGATTACTTCACATAGGTTACGACAATGGTAATAATAAATGACCAAAGTAGTTTCTGGGAGAAGGGGATGTAGCTCAGTGATAGAGCGTTCGCTTTGCATGTGGAAGGTCCTGGGTTCGAAACCCAGCTTCTCCATTACTTTTAAAACATGTCTGGTGTGCTACTAAAAATAACAATACAGATATGTAAGCAGCATTGTGAAAAATGTGTGATTACTTCATATGGGTTTTGACAAGGGTAATAATAAAAGACCAAAGGAGTTGATGGGAGAAGGGGATGTAGCTCAGTGGTAGATCGTTCGCTTTGCATGTGAAAGGTCTTGGGTTAGTCTGATGTGCTAATAAAAGATAACAATAACGACATGTAACCAGCATTGTGAAATATGTGTGATTACTTCACAAAGGTTACGACAATGTTAATAATAAATGACCGAAGGAGTTTCTGGGAGAAGGGGATGTAGCTCAGTGGTAGAGCGTTCGCTTTGCATGTGAAAGGTCCTGGGTTCGAAACCCAGCTTCTCCATTACTTTTAAAACAGGGTAATAATAAATGACCAAAGGATTTGATGGGAGAAGGAGATGTAGCTCAGTGGTAGAGCGTTCGCTTTGCATGTGAATGGTCCTGGGTTCGAAACCCAGCTTCTTCCTTACTTTTAAAACAAGTCTGGTGTGCTACTAAAAAATAACAATACAGATTTACCAGCATTGTGAAATATGTGTGATTACTTCACATAGGTTACGACAATGATAATAATAAATGACCAAAGTAGTTTCTGGGAGAAGGGGATGTAGCTCAGTGGTAGAGCGTTCGCTTTGCATGTGAAAGGTCCTGGGTTCGAAACCCAGCTTCTCCACTACTTTTAAAACATGTCTGGTGTGCTACTAAAAATAACAATACAGATATGTAAGCAGCATTGTGAAAAATGTGTGATTACTTCATATGGGTTTTGACAAGGGTAATAATAAATGACCAAAGGAGTTGATGGGAGAAGGGGATGTAGCTCAGTGGTAGATCGTTCGCTTTGCATGTGAAAGGTCCTGGGTTAGTCTGATGTGCTGATAAAAGATAGCAATAACGACATGTAACCAGCATTGTGAAATATGTGTGATTACTTCACAAAGGTTACGACAATGGTAATATTAAATGACCGAAGGAATTTCTGGGAGAAGGGGATGTAGCTCAGTGGTAGAGCGTTCGCTTTGCATGTGAAAGGTCCTGGGTTCGAAACCCAGCTTCTCCATTACTTTTAAAACAGGGTAAAATTAAATGACCAAAGGATTTGATGGGAGAAGGAGATGTAGCTCAGTAGTAGAGCGTTCGCTTTGCATGTGAATGGTCCTGGGTTAGTCTGATGTGCTAATAAAAAATAACAATAACGACATGTAACCAGCATTGTGAAATATGTGTGATTACTTCACAAAGGCTACGACAATGGTAATAATAAATGACCGGAGGAGTTTCTGGGAGAAGGGGATGTGGCTCAGTGGTAGAGCGTTCGCTTTGCATGTGAAAGTTCCTGGGTTCGAAACCCAGCTTCTCCATTACTTTTAAAACATGTCTGGTGTGCTACTAAAAATAACAATACAGATATATACCCAGCATTGTGAAAAATGTGTGATTACTTCATATCGGTTATGACAAGGGTAATAATAAATGACCAAAGGAGTTGATAGGAGAAGGGGATGTAGCTCAGTGGTAGAGCGTTCGCTTTGCATGTGAAAGGTCCTGCATTCGAAATCCAGCTTCTCCATTTCTTCTAAAACAAGTCTGGTGTGCTATTAAAAAATGACAATAAAGACGAGTAACCAGCATTGTGAAATATGTGTGAATAATTCATATGGGTTATGACTATGGTAATAATAAATGACCAAAGGAGTTGATGGGAGAAGGGGATGTATCTCAGTGGTAGATCGTTCGCTTTGCATGTAAAAGGTCCTGGGTTCCAAAACCCAGCTTCTCCATTACTTTTAAAACATGTCTGGTGTGCTACTAAAAATAACAATACAGATATGTAAGCAGCATTGTGAAAAATGTGTGAATACTTCATATGGGTTTTGACAAGGGTAATAATAAATGACCAAAGGAGTTGATGGGAGAAGGAGATGTAGCTCAGTGATAGAGCGTTCGCTTTGCATGTGAAAGGACCTGCTTTCGAAACCCAACTTCTCCATTTCTTCTAAAACAAGTCTGATGTGCTATTAAAAAAAACAATAAAGACGAGTAACCAGCATTGGGAAACATGTGTGAAAAGTTCATACGGGTTACGACAATGGTAATAATAAATGACCAAAGGAGTTGATGGTAGAAGGGGAATGGGGGTGTAGCTCAGTGGAAGAGCGTTCGATTTTGCATGTGAAAGGTCCTGGGTTCGAAACCCAGCTTCTCCATTACTTTTAAAACAAGCCTGGTGTGCTACTAAAAAATAACTATACAGATATGTAACCAGCATTGTGAAATATGTGTGATTACTTCACATGGTTACGACAATGGTAATAATAAATGACCAAAGGAGTTTCTGGGAGAAGGGGGTGTAGCTCAGTGATTAAGCGTTCGCTTTGCATGCGAAAGGTCCAGGGTGCGAAACCCAGCTTCGCTGCTACTTTTAAAACATGTCTGGTGTGCTAATGAAAAATAAAAATAAAGACATGTAACCAGCCTTGTGAAAATCGTATGATTACTTCATATGGGTTATAACAATGGTAATATTAAATGATCAATGGAGTTGATGGGAGAAGGGGATATAGCTCAGTGGTAGAGCGTTCGCTTTGTATGTGAAAGGTCCTGGGTTCGAAATCCAGCTTCTCCATTGCTTTTAAAACATGTCTGGTGTGCTACTAAAAATAACAATACAGATATGTAAGCAGCATTGTGAAAAATGTGTGATTACTTCATATGGGTTTTGACAAGGGTAATAATAAATGACCAAAGGAGTTGATGGGAGAAGGGGATGTAGCTCAGTGGTAGATCGTTCGCTTTGCATGTGAAAGGTCCTGGGTTAGTCTGATGTGCTAATAAAAGATAACAATAACGACATGTAACCAGCATTGTGAAATATGTGTGATTACTTCACAAAGGTTACGACAATGGTAATAATAAATGACCGAAGGAGTTTCTGGGAGAAGGGGATGTAGCTCAGTGGTAGAGCGTTCGCTTTGCATGTGAAAGGTCCTGGGTTCGAAACCCAGCTTCTCCATTACTTTTAAAACAGGGTAATAATAAATGACCAAAGGATTTGATGGGAGAAGGAGATGTAGCTCAGTGGTAGAGCGTTCGCTTTGCATGTGAATGGTCCTGGGTTAGTCTGATGTGCTAATAAAAAATAACGATAACGACATGTAACCAGCATTGTGAAATATGTGTGATTACTTTACAAAGGTTACGACAATGGTAATAATAAATGACCGAAGGAGTTTCTTGGAGAAGGGGATGTAGCTCAGTGGTAGAGCGTTCGCTTTGCATGTGAAAGGTCCTGGGTTCGAAACCCAGCTTCTCCACTACTTTTAAAACATGTCTGGTGTGCTACTAAAAATAACAATACAGATATGTAAGCAGCATTGTGAAAAATGTGTGATTACTTCATATGGGTTTTGACAAGGGTAATAATAAATGACCAAAGGAGTTGATGGGAGAAGGGGATGTAGCTCAGTGGTAGATCGTTCGCTTTGCATGTGAAAGGTCCTGGGTTAGTCTGATGTGCTGATAAAAGATAGCAATAACGACATGTAACCAGCATTGTGAAATATGTGTGATTACTTCACAAAGGTTACGACAATGGTAATATTAAATGACCGAAGGAATTTCTGGGAGAAGGGGATGTAGCTCAGTGGTAGAGCGTTCGCTTTGCATGTGAAAGGTCCTGGGTTCGAAACCCAGCTTCTCCATTACTTTTAAAACAGGGTAAAATTAAATGACCAAAGGATTTGATGGGAGAAGGAGATGTAGCTCAGTAGTAGAGCGTTCGCTTTGCATGTGAATGGTCCTGGGTTAGTCTGATGTGCTAATAAAAAATAACAATAACGACATGTAACCAGCATTGTGAAATATGTGTGATTACTTCACAAAGGCTACGACAATGGTAATAATAAATGACCGGAGGAGTTTCTGGGAGAAGGGGATGTGGCTCAGTGGTAGAGCGTTCGCTTTGCATGTGAAAGTTCCTGGGTTCGAAACCCAGCTTCTCCATTACTTTTAAAACATGTCTGGTGTGCTACTAAAAATAACAATACAGATATATACCCAGCATTGTGAAAAATGTGTGATTACTTCATATCGGTTATGGCAAGGGTAATAATAAATGACCAAAGGAGTTGATAGGAGAAGGGGATGTAGCTCAGTGGTAGAGCGTTCGCTTTGCATGTGAAAGGTCCTGCATTCGAAATCCAGCTTCTCCATTTCTTCTAAAACAAGTCTGGTGTGCTATTAAAAAATGACAATAAAGACGAGTAACCAGCATTGTGAAATATGTGTGAATAATTCATATGGGTTATGACTATGGTAATAATAAATGACCAAAGGAGTTGATGGGAGAAGGGGATGTATCTCAGTGGTAGATCGTTCGCTTTGCATGTAAAAGGTCCTGGGTTCCAAAACCCAGCTTCTCCATTACTTTTAAAACATGTCTGGTGTGCTACTAAAAATAACAATACAGATATGTAAGCAGCATTGTGAAAAATGTGTGAATACTTCATATGGGTTTTGACAAGGGTAATAATAAATGACCAAAGGAGTTGATGGGAGAAGGAGATGTAGCTCAGTGATAGAGCGTTCGCTTTGCATGTGAAAGGACCTGCTTTCGAAACCCAACTTCTCCATTTCTTCTAAAACAAGTCTGATGTGCTATTAAAAAAAACAATAAAGACGAGTAACCAGCATTGGGAAACATGTGTGAAAAGTTCATACGGGTTACGACAATGGTAATAATAAATGACCAAAGGAGTTGATGGTAGAAGGGGAATGGGGGTGTAGCTCAGTGGAAGAGCGTTCGATTTTGCATGTGAAAGGTCCTGGGTTCGAAACCCAGCTTCTCCATTACTTTTAAAACAAGCCTGGTGTGCTACTAAAAAATAACTATACAGATATGTAACCAGCATTGTGAAATATGTGTGATTACTTCACATGGTTACGACAATGGTAATAATAAATGACCAAAGGAGTTTCTGGGAGAAGGGGGTGTAGCTCAGTGATTAAGCGTTCGCTTTGCATGCGAAAGGTCCAGGGTGCGAAACCCAGCTTCGCTGCTACTTTTAAAACATGTCTGGTGTGCTAATGAAAAATAAAAATAAAGACATGTAACCAGCCTTGTGAAAATCGTATGATTACTTCATATGGGTTATAACAATGGTAATATTAAATGATCAATGGAGTTGATGGGAGAAGGGGATATAGCTCAGTGGTAGAGCGTTCGCTTTGTATGTGAAAGGTCCTGGGTTCGAAATCCAGCTTCTCCATTGCTTTTAAAACATGTCTGGTGTGCTACTAAAAATAACAATACAGATATGTAAGCAGCATTGTGAAAAATGTGTGATTACTTCATATGGGTTTTGACAAGGGTAATAATAAATGACCAAAGGAGTTGATGGGAGAAGGGGATGTAGCTCAGTGGTAGATCGTTCGCTTTGCATGTGAAAGGTCCTGGGTTAGTCTGATGTGCTAATAAAAGATAACAATAACGACATGTAACCAGCATTGTGAAATATGTGTGATTACTTCACAAAGGTTACGACAATGGTAATAATAAATGACCGAAGGAGTTTCTGGGAGAAGGGGATGTAGCTCAGTGGTAGAGCGTTCGCTTTGCATGTGAAAGGTCCTGGGTTCGAAACCCAGCTTCTCCATTACTTTTAAAACAGGGTAATAATAAATGACCAAAGGATTTGATGGGAGAAGGAGATGTAGCTCAGTGGTAGAGCGTTCGCTTTGCATGTGAATGGTCCTGGGTTAGTCTGATGTGCTAATAAAAAATAACGATAACGACATGTAACCAGCATTGTGAAATATGTGTGATTACTTTACAAAGGTTACGACAATGGTAATAATAAATGACCGAAGGAGTTTCTTGGAGAAGGGGATGTAGCTCAGTGGTAGAGCGTTCGCTTTGCATGTGAAAGGTCCTGGGTTCGAAACCCAGCTTCTCCATTACTTTTAAAACATGTCTGGTATGCTACTAAAAATAACAATACAGATATGTAAGCAGCATTGTGAAAAATGTGTGATTACTTCATATGGGTTTTGACAAGGGTAATAATAAATGACCAAAGGAGTTTATGGGAGAAGGAGATGTAGCTCAGTGGTACAGCGTTCGCTTTGCATGTGAAATAAAATGAAATGAATCGGGCTTTAGACCACCTTTGTGCACATATAGGCTAAACTGGGCCAGGAGAACCTCCTGAGGATGGTGAGATGATTGAGATGACACTGTCCTCCAGACACAGGATTCGAAATTCGAGCCCTGGCGGTCTGAGGCCGAGCACGTTACCTCTCGGTCACGGAGGCTCCCCACAATACTAACTTTCACACGTGGATGGGGAAGAAACAATTTTGTTTCTTTCAAACCGCCGAGACCGGGAACCGAACCCCGGACTCTGGCGTGAAAGGCAGCGGTGCTAACCACTACCCTAGGGCCCCCGCCCGCTTTGCATGTGAAAGGCCCTGCATTCGAAACCCAGCTTCTCCATTCCATCTAAAACAAGTCTGATGTGCTTTTAAAAAATAACAATAAAAACGAGTAACCAGCATTGTGAAACATGTTTGATTAATTCATATGGGTTACGACAATGGTAATAATAAATGACCAAAGGAGTTGACGGGAGAAGGGGATGTAGCTCAGTGGTCATGTGAAAGGTCCTGGGTGCGAAACCCAGCTTCTCCATTAGTTTTTAAACAAATCTGGGGATGTAGCTCAGTGGTAGAGCGCTCGCTTTGCATGTGTAAGGTCTTGGGTTCGAAACCCAGCTTCTCCATTACTTTTTAAACAAGCCTGGTGTGCTACTAAAAAATAACTATACAGATATGTAACCAGCATTGTGAAATATGTGTGATTAATTCACATGGTTACGACAATGGTAATAATAAATGACCAAGGGAGTTTCTGGGAGAAGGGGATGTAGCTCAGTGATTGAGCGTTCGCTTTGGATGTGAAAGGTCCTGGGTGCGAAACCCAGCTTCGCTACTACTTTTAAAACATATCTGGTGTGCTATTAAAAAATAAAAATAAAGACATGTAACCAGCCTTTTGAAAATCGTATGATTACTTCATATGGGTTATAACAATGTTAATAATAAATAACCCATGTAATATATGGGAGACGGGGATGTAGCTCAGTTGTAGAGCCTTCGCTTTGCATGTGAAAGGTCCTGGGCTCCAAACCCAGCTTCTCCATTACTTTTAAAAGAAGTCTAGTGTGTTATTAAAAATAACAATCAAGACATGTAGCCAGCTTTGTAAATATGTGTGATTACCTCATATGTGTTATGACACTGGTAATAAATAAATGACTGAAGAAGTTGATGGCAGAAGGGGATTTAGCTCAGTGGTAGAGCGTTCGCTTTGCATGTGAAAGGTCATGTGCTCGAAACCCAGCTTCTCCATTACTTTTAAAACATGTCTGGTATGTTATTAAAAAATAAATATATAGACATGTAACCAGCATTGTGAAATATGTCTGATTACCTTATATGGGTTATGACAATGGTGATAAAACATGTCTGGTATGCTACCAGACATGGCAATAACGACATGTAACCAGCATTTTGTAATATGTGTGATTACTTCACAAAGGCTACGACAATGGTAATAATAAATGACCGGAGGAGTTTCTGGGAGAAGGGGATGTGGCTCAGTGGTAGAGCGTTCGCTTTGCATGTGAAAGTTCCTGGGTTCGAAACCCAGCTTCTCCATTACTTTTAAAACATGTCTGGTGTGCTACTAAAAATAACAATACAGATATATACCCAGCATTGTGAAAAATGTGTGATTACTTCATATCGGTTATGACAAGGGTAATAATAAATGACCAAAGGAGTTGATAGGAGAAGGGGATGTAGCTCAGTGGTAGAGCGTTCGCTTTGCATGTGAAAGGTCCTGCATTCGAAATCCAGCTTCTCCATTTCTTCTAAAACAAGTCTGGTGTGCTATTAAAAAATGACAATAAAGACGAGTAACCAACATTGGGAAACATGTGTGAAAAGTTCATACGGGTTACGACAAAGGTGATAATAAATGACCAAAGGAGTTGATGGTAGAAGGGGAATGGGGGTGTAGCTCAGTGGAAGAGCGTTCGATTTGCATGTGAAAGGTCCTGGGTTCGAAACCCAGTTTCTGGGAGAAGGGGATGTATCTCAGTGGTAGATCGTTCGCTTTGCATGTCTGGTATGCTACTAAAAATAACAATACAGATATGTAAGCAGCATTGTGAAAAATGTGTGATTACTTCATATGGGTTTTGACAAGGGTAATAATAAATGACCAAAGGAGTTTATGGGAGAAGGAGATGTAGCTCAGTGGTACAGCGTTCGCTTTGCATGTGAAATAAAATGAAATGAATCGGGCTTTAGACCACCTTTGTGCACATATAGGCTAAACTGGGCCAGGAGAACCTCCTGAGGATGGTGAGATGATTGAGATGACACTGTCCTCCAGACACAGGATTCGAAATTCGAGCCCTGGCGGTCTGAGGCCGAGCACGTTACCTCTCGGTCACGGAGGCTCCCCACAATACTAACTTTCACACGTGGATGGGGAAGAAACAATTTTGTTTCTTTCAAACCGCCGAGACCGGGAACCGAACCCCGGACTCTGGCGTGAAAGGCAGCGGTGCTAACCACTACCCTAGGGCCCCCGCCCGCTTTGCATGTGAAAGGCCCTGCATTCGAAACCCAGCTTCTCCATTCCATCTAAAACAAGTCTGATGTGCTTTTAAAAAATAACAATAAAAACGAGTAACCAGCATTGTGAAACATGTTTGAATAATTCATATGGGTTACGACAATGGTA
This sequence comes from Flabesymbios commensalis, assembly GCA_964017125.1. Classification (NCBI taxonomy): domain Eukaryota; kingdom Metazoa; phylum Annelida; class Polychaeta; order Terebellida; family Flabelligeridae; genus Flabesymbios; species Flabesymbios commensalis. The sequence goes on along the minus strand of OZ024914.1, from coordinate 40,657,581 downwards.
ATAATAAATGACCAAAGGAGTTGACGGGAGAAGGGGATGTAGCTCAGTGGTCATGTGAAAGGTCCTGGGTGCGAAACCCAGCTTCTCCATTAGTTTTTAAACAAATCTGGGGATGTAGCTCAGTGGTAGAGCGCTCGCTTTGCATGTGTAAGGTCTTGGGTTCGAAACCCAGCTTCTCCATTACTTTTTAAACAAGCCTGGTGTGCTACTAAAAAATAACTATACAGATATGTAACCAGCATTGTGAAATATGTGTGATTAATTCACATGGTTACGACAATGGTAATAATAAATGACCAAGGGAGTTTCTGGGAGAAGGGGATGTAGCTCAGTTGTAGAGCCTTCGCTTTGCATGTGAAAGGTCCTGGGCTCCAAACCCAGCTTCTCCATTACTTTTAAAAGAAGTCTAGTGTGTTATTAAAAATAACAATCAAGACATGTAGCCAGCTTTGTAAATATGTGTGATTACCTCATATGTGTTATGACACTGGTAATAAATAAATGACTGAAGAAGTTGATGGCAGAAGGGGATTTAGCTCAGTGGTAGAGCGTTCGCTTTGCATGTGAAAGGTCATGTGCTCGAAACCCAGCTTCTCCATTACTTTTAAAACATGTCTGGTATGTTATTAAAAAATAAATATATAGACATGTAACCAGCATTGTGAAATATGTCTGATTACCTTATATGGGTTATGACAATGGTGATAAAACATGTCTGGTATGCTACCAGACATGGCAATAACGACATGTAACCAGCATTTTGTAATATGTGTGATTACTTCACAAAGGCTACGACAATGGTAATAATAAATGACCGGAGGAGTTTCTGGGAGAAGGGGATGTGGCTCAGTGGTAGAGCGTTCGCTTTGCATGTGAAAGTTCCTGGGTTCGAAACCCAGCTTCTCCATTACTTTTAAAACATGTCTGGTGTGCTACTAAAAATAACAATACAGATATATACCCAGCATTGTGAAAAATGTGTGATTACTTCATATCGGTTATGACAAGGGTAATAATAAATGACCAAAGGAGTTGATAGGAGAAGGGGATGTAGCTCAGTGGTAGAGCGTTCGCTTTGCATGTGAAAGGTCCTGCATTCGAAATCCAGCTTCTCCATTTCTTCTAAAACAAGTCTGGTGTGCTATTAAAAAATGACAATAAAGACGAGTAACCAACATTGGGAAACATGTGTGAAAAGTTCATACGGGTTACGACAAAGGTGATAATAAATGACCAAAGGAGTTGATGGTAGAAGGGGAATGGGGGTGTAGCTCAGTGGAAGAGCGTTCGATTTGCATGTGAAAGGTCCTGGGTTCGAAACCCAGTTTCTGGGAGAAGGGGATGTATCTCAGTGGTAGATCGTTCGCTTTGCATGTGAAAGGTCCTGGGTTCGAAACCCAGCTTCTTCATTACTTTTAAAACAAGTCTGGTGTGCTTCTAAAAAATAACAATAGAGATTTACCAGCATTGTGAAATATTTGTGATTACTTCACATAGGTTTCGACAAGGGTAATAATAAATGACCAAAGGAGTTGATGGGAGAAGGAGATGTAGCTCAGTGGTAGAGCGTTCGCTTTGCATGTGAAAGGACCTGCATTCGAAACCCAACTTCTCCATTTCTTCTAAAACAAGTCTGATGTGCTATTAAAAAAAACAATAAAGACGAGTAACCAACATTGGGAAACATGTGTGAAAAGTTCATACGGGTTACGACAAAGGTGATAATAAATGACCAAAGGAGTTGATGGTAGAAGGGGAATGGGGGTGTAGCTCAGTGGAAGAGCGTTCGATTTGCATGTGAAAGGTCCTGGGTTCGAAACCCAGCTTCTCCATTACTTTTAAAACAAGCCTGGTGTGCTTCTAAAAAATAACTATACAGATATGTAACCAGCATTGTGAAATATGTGTGATTACTTCACATGGTTACGACAATGGTAATATTAAATGACCAAAGGAGTTTCTGGGAGAAGGGGGTGTAGCTCAGTGATTAAGCGTTCGCTTTGCATGTGAAAGGTCCTGGGTGCGAAACCCAGCTTCGCTGCTACTTTTAAAACATGTCTGGTGTGCTAATAAAAAATAAAAATAAAGACATGTAACCAGCCTTGTGAAAATCGTATGATTACTTCATATGGGTTATAACAATGGTAATAATAAATGATCAATGGAGTTGATGGGAGAAGGGAATATAGCTCAGTGGTAGAGCGTTCGCTTTGCATGTGAAAGGTCCTGGGTTCGAAACCCAGCTTGTCCATTACTTTTAATACAAGTCTGGTGTGCTATTTAAAAATAACCATGGAACATGTAACCAGCATTGTGAAATATGTGTGATTACTTCATATGGAGTATGACAATGGTAATAATAAATGACCAAAAGAGTTGATGGGAGAAGGGGATGTAGCTCAGTGGTAGAGCGTTCGCTTTGCATGTGATAGGTCCTTGGTACGAAACCCAGCTTCACCAATTTTTTTTTAAACATGTCTGGATTGTTATTGAAAAATAACAATAAAGACATGTAACCAGCATGGTGAGGAGCATATGATTACTTCATATGGGTTATGACACTGGTAATAATAAATAACCTATGTAGTTTATGGAAGACGGGGATGTAGCTCAGTGGTAGAGCGTTCGCTTTGCATGTGAAAGGTCCTGGGCTCGAAACCCAGCTTCTCCATTACTTTTAAAACATGTCTGGTATGTTATTAAAAAATAACAATATAGACATGTAACCAGCATTGTGAAGTATGTCTGATTACTTCAGATGGGTTATGACAATGGTAATAATTAATGACCAAAAGAGTTGATAGAAGGGGATGTAGCTCAGTGGTAGAGCGTTCGCTTTGCATGTGAAAGGTCCTGCGTTCGAAACCCAGCTTCTCCATTTCTTCTAAAACAAGTCTGGTGTGCTACTAAAAAATAATAATAAAGACGAGTAACCCCAGCATTGCGAAATATTTGTAAATAATTCATATGAGTTATGACTATGGTAATAATAAATGACAAAAGGAGTTGATAGGAGAAGGGGATGTAGATCAGTGGTAGAGCGTTCGCTTTGCATGTGAAAGGACCTGCATTCGAAACCCAGCTTCTCCATTCCTTCTAAAACAAGTCTGATGTGCTGTTTAAAAATAACAATAATGACGAGTAACCAGCATTGTGAAACATGTGTGAATAATTCATATGAGTTACGACAATGGTAATAATAAATGACCAAAGGAGTTGATGGGAGAAGGGGATGTAGCTCAGTGGTCATGTGAAAGGTCCTGGGTGCGAAACCAAGCTTCTCCATTACTCTTAAAACATATCTGGGGATGTAGCTCAGTGGTAGAGCGTTCGCTTTGCATGTGAAGATCCTGGGTTCGAAACCCAGCTGCTCCATTACTTTTAAAACATGTCTGGTGTGCTACTAAAAATAACAATACAGATATAGAACCAGCATTGTGAAATATGTGTGAATAATTCATATGGGCTATGACTATGGTAATAATAAATGACCAGAGGAGTTGATGGGAGAAGGGGATGTATCTCAGTGGTAGATCGTTCGCTTTGCATGTGAATGGTCCTGGGTTCGAAACCCAGCTTCTTCCTTACTTTTAAAACAAGTCTGGTGTGCTACTAAAAAATAACAATACAGATTTACCAGCATTGTGAAATATGTGTGATTACTTCACATAGGTTACGACAATGGTAATAATAAATGACCAAAGGAGTTTCTGGGAGAAGGGGATGTAGCTCAGTGGTAGAGCGTTCGCTTTGCATGTGAAAGGTCCTGGGTTCAAAACCCAGCTTCTTCATTACTTTTAAAACAAGTCTGGTGTGCTACTAAAAAATAACAATACAGATTTACCAGCATTGTGAAATATGTGTGATTACTTCACATAGGTTACGACAATGGTAATAATAAATGACCAAAGGAGTTTCTAGGAGAAGAGGATGTAGCTCAGTGGTAGAGCGTTCGCTTTGCATGTGAAAGGTCCTGGGTTCGAAACCCAGCTTCTCCATTACTTTTAAAACATGTTTGGTGTGCTACTAAAATAACAATGCAGATATGTAAGCAGCATTGTGAAAAATGTGTGATTACTTCATATGGGTTTTGACAAGGGTAATAATAAATGACCAAAGGAGTTGATGGGAGAAGGAGATGTAGCTCAGTGGTAGAGCGTTCGCTTTGCATGTGAAAGGTCCTGGGTTAGTCTGATGGGCTAATAAAAAATAACAATAACGACATGTAACCAGCATTGTGGAATATGTGTGATTACTTCACAAAGGTTACGACAATGGTGATAATAAATGACCGAAGGAGTTTCTGGGAGAAGGGGATGTAGCTCAGTGGTAGAGCGTTCGCTTTGCATGTGAAAGGTCCTGGGTTCGAAACCCACCTTCTCCATTACTTTTAAAACATGTCTGATGTGCTACTAAAAATAACAATACAGATATGTAAGCAGCATTGTGAAAAATGTGTGATTACTTCATATGGGTTTTGACAAGGGTAATAATAAATGACCAAAGGAGTTGATGGGAGAAGGGGATGTAGCTCAGTGGTAGATCGTTCGCTTTGCATGTGAAAGGTCCTGGGTTAGCCTGATGTGCTAATAAAAGATAACAATAACGACATGTAACCAGCATTGTGAAATATGTGTGATTACTTCACAAAGGTTACGACAATGGTAATAATAAATGACCGAAGGAGTTTCTCGGAGAAGGGGATGTAGCTCAGTGGTAGAGCGTTCGCTTTGCATGTGAAAGGTCCTGGGTTCGAAACCCAGCTTCTCCATTACTTTTAAAACAAGCCTGGTGTGCTACTAAAAAATAACTATACAGATATGTAACCAGCATTGTGAAATATGTGTGATTACTTCACATGGTTACGACAATGGTAATAATAAATGACCAAAGGAGTTTCTGGGAGAAGGGGGTGTAGCTCAGTGATTAAGCGTTCGCTTTGCATGTGAAAGGTCCTGGGTGCGAAACCCAGCTTCGCTGCTACTTTTAAAGCATGTCTGGTGTGCTAATAAAAAATAAAAATAAAGACATGTAACCAGCCTTGTGAAAATCGTATGATTACTTCATATGGGTTATAACAATGGTAATAATAAATGATCAATGGAGTTGATGGGAGAAGGGGATATAGCTCAGTGGTAGAGCGTTCGCTTTGCATGTGAAAGGTCCTGGGTTCGAAACCCAGCTTGTCCATTACTTTTAATACAAGTCTGGTGTGCTATTTAAAAATAACCATGGAACATGTAACCAGCATTGTGAAATATGTGTGATTACTTCATATGGAGTATGACAATGGTAATATTAAATGACCAAAAGAGTTGATGGGAGAAGGGGATGTAGCTCAGTGGTAGAGCATTCGCTTTGCATGTGATAGGTCCTGGGTACGAAACCCAGCTTCACCAATTTTTTTTTAAACATGTCTGGATTGTTATTGAAAAATAACAATAAAGACATGTAACCAGCATGGTGAGGAGCATATGATTACTTCATATGGGTTATGACACTGGTAATAATAAATAACCTATGTAGTTTATGGGAGACGGGGATGTAGCTCAGTGGTAGAGCGTTCGCTTTGCATGTGAAAGGTCCTGGGCTCGAAACCCAGCTTCTCCATTACTTTTAAAACATGTCTGGTATGTTATTAAAAAATAACAATATAGACATGTAACCAGCATTGTGAAGTATGTCTGATTACTTCATATGGGTTATGACAATGGTAATAATTAATGACCAAAAGAGTTGATAGAAGGGGATGTAGCTCAGTGGTAGAGCGTTCGCTTTGCATGTGAAAGGTCCTGCGTTCGAAACCCAGCTTCTCCACTTCTTCTAAAACAAGTCTGGTGTGCTACTAAAAAATAATAATAAAGACGAGTAACCCCAGCATTGTGAAATATTTGTAAATAATTCATATGAGTTATGACTATGGTAATAATAAATGACAAAAGGAGTTGATAGGAGAAGGGGATGTAGATCAGTGGTAGAGCGTTCGCTTTGCATGTGAAAGGACCTGCATTCGAAACCCAGCTTCTCCATTCCTTCTAAAACAAGTCTGATGTGCTGTTTAAAAATAACAATAACGACGAGTAACCAGCATTGTGAAACATGTGTGAATAATTCATATGAGTTACGACAATGGTAATAATAAATGACCAAAGGAGTTGATGGGAGAAGGGGATGTAGCTCAGTGGTCATGTGAAAGGTCCTGGGTGCGAAACGAAGCTTCTCCATTACTTTTAAAACATATCTGGGGATGTAGCTCAGTGGTAGAGCGTTCGCTTTGCATGTGAAAGATCCTGGGTTCGAAACCCAGCTGCTCCATTACTTTTAAAACATGTCTGGTGTGCTACTAAAAATAACAATACAGATATAGAACCAGCATTGTGAAATATGTGTGAATAATTCATATGGGTTATGACTATGGTAATAATAAATGACCAGAGGAGTTGATGGGAGAAGGGGATGTATCTCAGTGGTAGATCGTTCGCTTTGCATGTGAAAGGTCCTGGGTTCGAAACCCAGCTTCTTCCTTACTTTTAAAACAAGTCTGGTGTGCTACTAAAAAATAACAATACAGATTTACCAGCATTGTGAAATATGTGTGATTACTTCACATAGGTTACGACAATGGTAATAATAAATGACCAAAGGAGTTTCTGGGAGAAGGGGATGTAGCTCAGTGGTAGAGCGTTCGCTTTGCATGTGAAAGGTCCTGGTTTCAAAACCCAGCTTCTTCATTACTTTTAAAACAAGTCTGGTGTGCTACTAAAAAATAACAATACAGATTTACCAGCATTGTAAAATATGTGTGATTACTTCACATAGGTTACGACAATGGTAATAATAAATGACCAAAGGAGCTTCTAGGAGAAGGGGATGTAGCTCAGTGGTAGAGCGTTCGCTTTGCATGTGAAAGGTCCTGGGTTCGAAACCCAGCTTCTCCATTACTTTTAAAACATGTTTGGTGTGCTACTAAAATAACAATGCAGATATGTAAGCAGCATTGTGAAAAATGTGTGATTACTTCATATGGGTTTTGACAAGGGTAATAATAAATGACCAAAGGAGTTGATGGGAGAAGGAGATGTAGCTCAGTGGTAGAGCGTTCGCTTTGCATGTGAAAGGTCCTGGGTTAGTATGATGTGCTAATAAAAAATAACAATAACGACATGTAATTAGCATTGTGGAATATGTGTGATTACTTCACAAAGGTTACGACAATGGTGATAATAAATGACCGATGGAGTTTCTGGGAGAAGGGGATGTAGCTCAGTGGTAGAGCGTTCGCTTTGCATGTGAAAGGTCCTGGGTTCGAAACCCAGCTTCTCCATTACTTTTAAAACATGTCTGGTGTGCTACTAAAAATAACAATACAGATATTGTGAAAAATGTGTGATTACTTCATATCGGTTATGACAAGGGTAATAATAAATGACCAAAGGTGTTGATAGGAGAAGGGGCTGTAGCTCAGTGGTAGAGCGTTCGCTTTGCATGTGAAAGGTCCTGCATTCGAAGCCCAGCTTCTCCATTTCTTCTAAAACTAGTCTGGTGTGCTATTAAAAAATAACAATAAAGACGAGTAACCAGCATTGTGAAATATGTGTGAATAATTCATATGGGTTATGACTATTGTAATAATAAATGACCAAAGGAGTTGATGGGAAAATGGGATGTATCTCAATGGTAGATCGTTCGCTTTGCATGTGAAAGGTTCTGGGTTCGAAACCCAGCTTCTCCATTACTTTTAAAACATGTCTGGTGTGCTACTAAAAATAACAATACAGATATATAACCAGCATTGTGAAAAATGTGTGATTACTTCATATCGGTTATGACAAGGGTAATAATAAATGACCAAAGGAGTTGATAGGAGAAGGGGATGTAGCTCAGTGGTAGAGCGTTCGCTTTGCATGTGAAAGGTCCTGCATTTGAAATCCAGCTTCTCCATTTCTTCTAAAACAAGTCTGGTGTGCTATTAAAAAATAACAATAAAGACGAGTAACCAGCATTGTGGAACATGTGTGAATAATTCATATGGGTTACGACAATGGTAATAATAAATGACCAAAGGAGTTGACGGGAGAAGGGGATGTAGCTCAGTGGTCATGTGAAAGGTCCTGGGTGCGAAACCCAGCTTCTCCATTAGTTTTTAAACAAATATGGGGATGTAGCTCAGTGGTAGAGCGCTCGCTTTGCATGTGAAAGGTCCTGGGTTCGAAACCCAGCTTCTCTATTACTTTTAAAACAAGCCTGGTGTGCTACTAAAAAATAACTATACAGATATGTAACCAGCATTGTGAAATATGTGTGATTACTTCACATGGTTACGACAATGGTAATAATAAATGACCAAAGGAGTTTCTGGGAGAAGGGGATGTAGCTCAGTGATTGAGCGTTCGCTTTGGATGTGAAAGGTCCTGGGTGCGAAACCCAGCTTCGCTACTACTTTTAAAACATGTCTGGTGTGCTATTAAAAAATAAAAATAAAGACATGTAACCAGCCTTTTGAAAATCGTATGATTACTTCATATCGGTTATAACAATGGTAATAATAAATAACCCATGTAGTATATGGGAGACGGGGATGTAGCTCAGTTGTAGAGCCTTCGCTTTGCATGTGAAAGGTCCTGGGCTCCAAACCCAGCTTCTCCATTACTTTTAAAAGAAGTCTAGTGTGTTAACAAAAATAACAATCAAGACATGTAACCAGCATTGTGAATATGTGTGATTACCTCATATGTGTTATGACACTGGTAATAAATAAATGACTGAAGGAGTTAATGGCAGAAGGGGATGTAGTTCAGTGGTAGAGCGTTCGCTTTGCATGTGAAAGGTCCTGTGTTCGAAACCCAGCTTCTCCATTACTTTTAAAACATGTCTGGTATGTTATTAAAAAATAAATATATAGACATGTAACCAGCATTGTGAAATATGTCTGATTACTTCATATGGGTTATGACAATGGTGATAATTGATGACCAAAGGAGTTGATAGAAGGGGATGTAGCTCAGTGGTAGAGCGATCGCTTTGCATGTGAAAGGTCATGCGTTCGAAACCCAGCTTCTCCACTTTTTCTAAAACAAGTCTGGTGTGCTACTAAAAAATAATAATAGAGACGAGTAACCCCAGCATTGTGAAATATTTGTAAATAATTCATATGGGTTATGACTATGGTGGTAATAAATGACCAAAGGGGTTGATGGAAGAAGGGGATGTAGCTCAGTGGTAGAGCGTTCGCTTTGCTTGTGAAAGGTCATGGGTTAGTCTGATGTGCTAATAAAAAATAACAATAACGACATATAACCAGCATTGTGAAATATGTGTGATTACTTCACAAAGGTTACGACAATGGTAATAATAAATGACCGAAGGAGTTTCTGGGAGAAGGAGATGTGGCTCAGAGGTAGAGCGTTCGCTTTGCATGTGAAAGGTCCTGGGTTCGAAACCCAGCTTCTCCATTACTTTTAAAACATGTCTGGTGTGCTACTAAAAATAACAATACAGATATAGAACCAGCATTGTGAAAAATGTGTGATTACTTCATATCGGCTATGACAAGGGTAATAATAAATGACCAAAGGAGTTGATAGGAGAAGGGGATAGAGCGTTCGCTTTGCATGTGAAAGGTCCTGCATTCGAAACCCACCCTTTCCATTTCTTCTGAAACAAGTCTGGTGTGCTATTAAGAAATAACAATAAAGACGAGTAATTAGCATTGTGAAATATGTGTGAATAATTCATATGGGTTATGACTATGGTAATAATAAATGACCAAAGGAGTTGATGGGAGAAGGGGATGTATCTCAGTGGTAGATCGTTCGCTTTGCATGTGAAAGGTCCTGGGTTCGAAACCCAGCTTCTTCATTACTTTTAAAACAAGTCTGGTGTGCTACTAAAAAATAACAATACAGATTTACCAGCATTGTGAAATATGCGTGATTACTTCACATAGGTTACGACAATGGTAATAATAAATGACCAAAGGTGTTTCTGGGAGAAAGGGGTGTAGTTCAGTGGTAGAGCGTTCGCTTTGCATGTGAAAGGTCCTGGGTTCGAAACCCAGCTTCTCCATTACTTTTAAAACATGTCTGGTGTGCTACTAAAAATAACAATACAGATATGTAAGCAGCATTGTGAAAAATGTGTGATTACTTCATATGGGTTTTGACAAGGGTAATAATAAATGACCAAAGGAGTTGATGGGAGAAGGGGATGTAGCTCAGTAGTAGATCATTCGCTTTGCATGTGAAAGGTCCTGAGTTAGTCTGATGTGCTAATAAAAGATAACAATAACGACATGTAACCAGCATTGTGAAATATGTGTGATTACTTCACAAAGGTTACGACAATGGTAATAATAAATGACCGAAGGAGTTTCTGGGAGAAGGGGATGTAGCTCAGTGGTAGAGCGTTCGCTTTGCATGTGAAAGGTCCTGGGTTCGAAACCCAGCTTCTCCATTACTTTTAAAACATGTCTGGTGTGCTACTAAAAAAACCAATACAGATATGTAAGCAGCATTGTGAAAAATGTGTGATTACTTCATATGGGTTTTGACAAGGGTAATAATAAATGACCAAAGGAGTTGATAGAAGAATGGGATAGAGCGTTCGCTTTGCATGTGAAAGGTCCTGCATTCGAAACCCAGCCTTTCTATTTCTTCTGAAACAAGTCTGGTGTGCTATTAAAAAATAACAATAAAGACGAGTAACCAGCATTGTGAAATATTTGTGAATAATTCATATGGGTTATGACTATGGTAATAATAAATGACCAAAGGAGTTGATGGGAGAAGGGGATGTATCTCAGTGGTAGATCGTTCGCTTTGCATGTGAAAGGTAAACAAGTCTGGTGTGCTACTAAAAAATAACAATACAGATTTACCAGCATTGTGAAATATGTGTGATTACTTCGCATAGGTTACGACAATGGTAATAATAAATGACCAAAGGAGTTTCTGGGAGAAGGGGATGTAGCTCAGTGGTAGAGCGTTCGCTTTGCATGTGAAAGGTCCTGGGTTCGAAACCCAGCTTCTCCATTACTTTTAAAACAGGGTAATAATAAATGACCAAAGGTGTTGATAGGAGAAGGGGCTGTAGCTCAGTGGTAGAGCGTTCGCTTTGCATGTGAAAGGTCGAAACCCAGCTGCTCCATTTCTTCTAAAACAAGTCTGGTGTGCTATTAAAAAATGACAATAAAGACGAGTAACCAGCATTGTGAAATATGTGTGAATAATTCATATGGGTTATGACTATGGTAATAATAAATGACCAAAGGAGTTGATGGGAGAAGGGGATGTATCTCAGTGGTAGATCGTTCGCTTTGCATGTTGAAAGGTCCTGGGTTCGAAACCCAGCTTCTTCATTACTTTTAAAACAAGTCTGGTGTGCTTTAAAAAATAACAATAGAGATTTACCAGCATTGTGAAATATGTGTGATTACTTCACATAGGTTACGACAATGGTAATAATAAATGACCAAAGGAGTTTCTGGGAGAAGGGGATGTATCTCAGTGGTAGATCGTTCGCTTTGCATGTGAAAGGTCCTGGGTTCCAAACCCAGCTTCTCCATTACTTTTAAAACATGTCTGGTGTGCTACTAAAAATAGCAATACAGATATGTAAGCAGCATTGTGAAAAATGTGTGAATACTTCATATGGGTTTTGACAAGGGTAATAATAAATGACCAAAGGAGTTGATGGGAGAAGGAGATGTAGCTCAGTGGTAGAGCGTTCGCTTTGCATGTGAAAGGACCTGCATTCGAAACCCAACTTCTCCATTTCTTCTAAAACAAGCCTGATGTGCTATTAAAAAAAACAATAAAGACGAGTAATCAGCATTGAGAAACATGTGTGAAAAGTTCATACGGGTTACGACAATGGTAATAATAAATGACCAAAGGAGTTGATGGTAGAAGGGGAATGGGGGTGTAGCTCAGTGGAAGAGCGTTCGATTTGCATGTGAAAGGTCCTGGGTTCGAAACCCAACTTCTCCATTACTTTTAAAACAAGCCTGGTGTGCTACTAAAAAATAACTATACAGATATGTAACCAGCATTGTGAAATATGTGTGATTACTTCACATGGTTACGACAATGGTAATAATAAATGACCAATGGAGTTTCTGGGAGAAGGGGGTGTAGCTCAGTGATTAAGCGTTCGCTTTGCATGTGAAAGGTCCTGGGTGCGAACCCCAGCTTCGCTGCTACTTTTAAAACATGTCTGGTGTGCTAATAAAAAATAAAAATAAAGACATGTAACCAGCCTTGTGAAAATCGTATGATTACTTCATATGGGTTATAACAATGGTAATAATAAATGATCAATGGAGTTGATGGGAGAAGGGGATATAGCTCAGTGGTAGAGCGTTCGCTTTGCATGTGAAAGGTCCTGGGTTCGAAACCCAGCTTGTCCATTACTTTTAATACAAGTCTGGTGTGCTATTTAAAAATAACCATGGAACATGTAACCAGCATTGTGAAATATGTGTGATTCCTTCATATGGAGTATGACAATGGTAATAATAAATGACCAAATGAGTTGATGGGAGAAGGGGATGTAGCTCAGTGGTAGAGCGTTCGCTTTGCATGTGATAGGTCCTGGGTACGAAACCCAGCTTCACCAATTTTTTTTTAAACATGTCTGGATTGTTATTGAAAAATAACAATAAAGACATGTAACCAGCATGGTGAGGAGCATATGATTACTTCATATGGGTTATGACACTGGTGATAATAAATAACCTATGTAGTTTATGGGAGACGGGGATGTAGCTCAGTGGTAGAGCGTTCGCTTTGCATGTGAAAGGTCCTGGGCTCGAAACCCAGCTTCTCCATTACTTTTAAAACATGTCTGGTATGTTATTAAAAAATAACAATATAGACATGTAACCAGCATTGTGAAGTATGTCTGATTACTTCATATGGGCTATGACAATGGTAATAATTAATGACCAAAAGAGTTGATAGAAGGGGATGTAGCTCAGTGGTAGAGCGTTCGCTTTGCATGTGAAAAGTCCTGCGTTCGAAACCCAGCTTCTCCATTTCTTCTAAAACAAGTCTGGTGTGCTACTAAAAAATAATAATAAAGACGAGTAACCCCAGCATTGTAAAATTTTTGTAAATAATTCATATGAGTTATGACTATGGCAATAATAAATGACAAAAGGAGTTGATGGGAGAAGGGGATGTAGATCAGTGGTAGAGCGTTCGCTTTGCATGTGAAAGGACCTGCATTCGAAACCCAGCTTCTCCATTCCTTCTATAACAAGTCTGATGTGCTGTTTAAAAATAACAATAACGACGAGTAACCAGCATTGTGAAACATGTGTGAATAATTCATATGAGTTACGACAATGGTAATAATAAATGACCAAAGGAGTTGATGGGAGAAGGGGATGTAGCTCAGTGGTCATGTGAAAGGTCCTGGGTGAGAAACCAAGCTTCTCCATTACTTTTAAAACATATCTGGGAATGTAGCTCAGTGGTAGAGCGTTCGCTTTGCATATGAAAGATCCTGGGTTCGAAACCCAGCTGCTCCATTACTTTTAAAACATGTGTGGTGTGCTACTAAAAATAACAATACAGATATAGAACCAGCATTTTGAAATATGTGTGATTACTTCATATGGGTTATGACTATGGTAATAATAAATGACCAGAGGAGTTGATGGGAGAAGGGGATGTATCTCAGTGGTAGATCGTTCGCTTTGCATGTGAAAGGTCCTGGGTTCGAAACCCAGCTTCTTCCTTACTTTTAAAACAAGTCCGGTGTGCTACTAAAAAATAACAATACAGATTTACCAGCATTGTGAAATATGTGTGATTACTTCACATAGGTTACGACAATAGTAATAATAAATGACCAAAGGAGTTTCTAGGAGAAGGGGATGTAGCTCAGTGGTAGAGCGTTCGCTTTGCATGTGAAAGGTCCTGGGTTCGAAACCCAGCTTCTCCATTACTTTTAAAACATGTTTGGTGTGCTACTAAAATAACAATGCAGAGATGTAAGCAGCATTGTGAAAAATGTGTGATTACTTCATATGGGTTTTGACAAGGGTAATAATAAATGACCAAAGGAGTTGATGGGAGAAGGAGATGTAGCTCAGTGGTAGAGCGTTCGCTTTGCATGTGAAAGGTCCTGGGTTAGTCTGATGGGCTAATAAAAAATAACAATAACGACATGTAACCAGCATTGTGAAATATGTGTGATTACTTCACAAGGGTTACGACAATGGTAATAATAAATCACCGAAGGTGTTTCTGGGAGAAGGGGATGTAGCTCAGTGGTAGAGCGTTCGCTTTGCACGTGAAAGGTCCTGGGTTCCAAGCCCAGCTTCTCCATTACTTTTAAAAGAAGTCTAGTGTGCTATTAAAAAATAACCATATAGACGAGTAACCAGCATTGTGAAACATGTGTGAATAATTCATATGGGTTACGACAATGTTAATAATAAATGACCAAAGGAGTTGATGGGAGAAGGGGATGTAGCTCAGTGGTCATGTGAAAGGTTCTGGGTGCGAAATCCAGCTTCTCCATTAGTTTTAAAACAAATCTGGGGATGTAGCTCAGAGGTAGAGCGCTCGCTTTGCATGTGAAAGGTCCTGGGTTCCAAACCCAGCTTCTCCATTACTTTTAAAACAAGCCTGGTGTGCTACTAAAAAATAACTATACAGATATGTAACCAGCATTGTGAAATATGTGTGATTACTTCACATGGTTACGACAATGGTAATAATAAATGACCAAAGGAGTTTCTGGGAGAAGGGGATGTAGCTCAGTGATTGAGCGCTCGCTTTGCATGTGAAAGGTCCTGGGTGCGAAACCCAGCTTCGCTACTACTTTTAAAACATGTCTGGTGTGCTATTAAAAAATAAAAATAAAGACATGTAACCAGCCTTGTGAAAATCGTATGATTACTTCATATGGGTTATAACAATGGTACTAATAAATAACCCATGTAGTATATGGGAGATGGGGATGTAGCTCAGTGATAGAGCCTTCGCTTTGCATGTGAAAGGTCCTGGGTTCCAAACCCAGCTTCTCCATTACTTTTAAAAGAAGTCTAGTGTGCTATAAAAAATAACAATCAAGACATGTAACCAGCATTGTGAATATGTGTGATTACCTCATATGTGTTATGACACTGGTAATAAATAAATGACTGAAGAAGTTGATGGCAGAAGGGGATGTAGCTCAGTGGTAGAGCGTACGCTTTGCATGTGAAAGGTCCTGTGTTCGAAACCCAGCTTCCCCATTACTTTTAAAACATGTCTGATATGTTATTAAAAAATAAATATATAGACATGTAACCAGCATTGTGAAGTATGTCTGATTACTTCATATGGGTTATGACAATGGTAATAATTAATGACCAAAGGAGTTGATAGAAGGGGATGTAGCTCAGTGGTAGAGCGTTCGCTTTGCATGTGGAAAGTCCTGCGCTCGAAACCCAGCTTCTCCATTTCTTCTAAAACAAGTCTGGTGTCCTACTAAAAAATAATAATAAAGACGAGTAGCCCCAGCATTGTGAAATATGTGTGAATAATTTATATGGGTTATGACTATGGTAATAATAAATGACCAAGGGAGTTGTTGGGAGAAGGGGATGTAGCTCAGTGGTAGATCGTTCGCTTTGCATGTGAAAGGTCCTGGGTTAGTCTGATGTGCTAATAAAAAATAACAATAAAGACATGTTACCAGCATTGTGAAATATGTGTAATTACTTCACAAAGGTTACAACAATGGTAATAATAAATGACCGAAGGAGTTTCTGGGAGAAGGGGATGTAGCTCAGTGGTAGAGCGTTCGCTTTGCATGTGAAAGGTCCTGGGTTGGAAACCCAGCTTCTCCATTTCTTCTAAAACAAGTCTGGTGTGCTATTAAAAAAACAATAAAGACCAGTAACCAGCATTGTAAAATATGTGTGAATAATTCATATGGGTTATGACTATGGCAATAATAAATGACCAAAGGAGTTGATGGGAGAAGGGGATGTATCTCAGTGGTAGATCGTTCGCTTTGCATGTGATGGGTCCTGGGTTCGAAACCCAGCTTCTTCCTTACTTTTAAAACAAGTCTGGTGTGCTACTAAAAAATAACAACACAGATTTACCAGCATTGTGAAATATGTGTGACTACTTCACATAGGTTACGACAATGGTAATAATAAATGACCAAAGAAGTTTCTGGGAGAAGGGGATGTAGCTCAGTGGTAGAGCGTTCGCTTTGCATGTGAAACGTCCTGGGTTCGAAACCCAGCTTCTCCATTACTTTTAAAACATGTCTGGCGTGCTACTCAAAATAACAATACAGATATGTAAGCAGCATTGTGAAAAATGTGTGATTACTTCATATGGGTTTTGACGAGGGTAATAATAAATGACCAAAGGAGTTTATGGGAGAAGGAGATGCAGCTCAGTGGTACAGCGTTTGCTTTGCATGTGAAAGGACCTGCATTCGAAACCCAGCTTCTCCATTCCTTCTAAAACAAGTCTGATGTTCTATTAAAAAATAACAATAAAGACGAGTAACCAGCATTGTGAAATATGTGTGAATAATTCATATGGGTTATGACTATGGCAATAATAAATGACCAAAGGAGTTGATGGGAGAAGGGGATGTATCTCAGTGGTAGATCGTTCGCTTTGCATGTGAAGGGTCCTGGGTTCGAAACCCAGCTTCTTCCTTACTTTTAAAACAAGTCTGGTGTGCTACTAAAAAATAACAACACAGATTTACCAGCATTGTGAAATATGTGTGATTACTTCACATGGTTACGACAATGGTAATAATAAATGACCAAAGGAGTTTCTGGGAGAAGGGGATGTAGCTCAGTGATTGAGCGCTCGCTTTGCATGTGAAAGGTCCTGGGTGCGAAACCCAGCTTCGCTACTACTTTTAAAACATGTCTGGTGTGCTATTAAAAAATAAAAATAAAGACATGTAACCAGCCTTGTGAAAATCGTATGATTACTTCATATGGGTTATAACAATGGTACTAATAAATAACCTATGTAGTATATGGGAGATGGGGATGTAGCTCAGTGATAGAGCCTTCGCTTTGCATGTGAAAGGTCCTGGGTTCCAAACCCAGCTTCTCCATTACTTTTAAAAGAAGTCTAGTGTGCTATTAAAAATAACAATCAAGACATGTAACCAGCATTGTGAATATGTGTGATTACCTCATATGTGTTATGACACTGGTAATAAATAAATGACTGAAGAAGTTGATGGCAGAAGGGGATGTAGCTCAGTAGTAAAGCGTACGCTTTGCATGTGAAAGGTCCTATGTTCGAAACCCAGCTTCGCCATTACTTTTAAAACATGTCTGGTATGTTATTAAAAAATAAATATATAGACATGTAACCAGCATTGTGAAATATGTCTGATTACTTCATATGGGTTATGACAATGGTAATAATTAATGACCAAAAGAGTTGATAGAAGGGGATGTAGCTCAGTGGTAGAGCGTTCGCTTTGCATGTGGAAGGTCCTGCGCTCGAAACCCAGCTTCTCCATTTCTTCTAAAACAAGTCTGGTGTTCTACTAAAAAATAATAATAAAGACGAGTAACCCCAGCATTGTGAAATATGTGTGAATAATTTATATGGGTTATGACTATGGTAATAATAAATGACCAAGGGAGTTGTTGGGAGAAGGGGATGTAGCTCAGTGGTAGATCGTTCGCTTTGCATGTGAAAGGTCCTGGGTTAGTCTGATGTGCTAATAAAAAATAACAATAAAGACATGTAACCAGCATTGTGAAATATGTGTGATTACTTCACAAAGGTTACAACAATGGTAATAATAAATGACCGAAGGAGTTTCTGGGAGAAGGGGATGTAGCTCAGTGGTAGAGCGTTCGCTTTGCATGTGAAAGGTCCTGGGTTGGAAACCCAGCTTCTCCATTTCTTCTAAAACAAGTCTGGTGTGCTATTAAAAAAACAATAAAGACGAGTAACCAGCATTGTGAAATATGTGTGAATAATTCATATGGGTTATGACTATGGCAATATTAAATGACCAAAGGAGTTGATGGGAGAAGGGGAAGTATCTCAGTGGTAGATCGTTCGCTTTGCATGTGAAGGGTCCTGGGTTCGAAACCCAGCTTCTTCCTTACTTTTAAAACAAGTCTGGTGTGCTACTAAAAAATAACAACACAGTTTTACCAGCATTGTGAAATATGTGTGACTACTTCACATAGGTTACGACAATGGTAATAATAAATGACCAAAGAAGTTTCTGGGAGAAGGGGATGTAGCTCAGTGGTAGAGCGTTCGCTTTGCATGTGAAAGGTCCTGGGTTCGAAACCCAGCTTCTCCATTACTTTTAAAACATGTCTGGCGTGCTACTCAAAATAACAATACAGATATGTAAGCAGCATTGTGAAAAATGTGTGATTACTTCATATGGGTTTTGACGAGGGTAATAATAAATGACCAAAGGAGTTTATTGGAGAAGGAGATGTAGCTCAGTGGTACAGCGTTCGCTTTGCATGTGAAAGGACCTGCATTCGAAACCCAGCTTCTCCATTCCTTCTAAAACAAGTCTGATGTTCTATTAAAAAATAACAATAAAGACGAGTAACCAGCATTGTGAAATATGTGTGAATAATTCATATGGGTTATGACTATGGCAATAATAAATGACCAAAGGAGTTGATGGGAGAAGGAGATGTATCTCAGTGGTAGATCGTTCGCTTTGCATGTGAAGGGTCCTGGGTTCGAAACCCAGCTTCTTCCTTACTTTTAAAACAAGTCTGGTGTGCTACTAAAAAATAACAACACAGATTTACCAGCATTGTGAAATACAGTAATTATCCGTTATAGCACGAATCGTTACTACACGAATCGGATATAACACGATGCAACCATGGATCCTAAAATTTTACACTATCTTTTTTTACCATTTTCCCGGAAAAATCGTGTTATAAATATTTGAACATACAATTAAGCATGAAATTGTCCGCCAACGTCACATGTTAATCGTGCCGTAGCGGTAGGCCTAATCCTTCACGCATGACGCTCACGCAAGGTCGCCAGCAAGTGGTATTGCACAGCACATAACGGCACCCTTTTAGAACAAGAGTATCTCATTTCGTATTTGAGCTTAACTTCAATTCAAACACGAATCGTGTAATAGATAATATAACACGAATATGACGTGCACGATTTGATCTCAGGGAATGTATTTATTTAACCAACTTAACTTAATATGGCGTGTTTAGCAAAAGAACATGTTTATTTAAAGTATTATAACACGAATAATAATTTTTTACATATTTTTTTAATCTGTTCTAAAATATTATAACACGAATATGGTGATTCTGCAAGTTTTTAAAATCGCGTGTAATGGAATATTATAACACGAATATGATGTGTTTTATATCATGTGTTTTATATCGTGTTATAAAATATTATAACACGAATATGGTGTTTTTTATATCTTGTTATAAAATATTATAACACGAATATGACGTGCACGATTTGATGTCAGTAATCCTAGCTATTAAATAAAATTAACTTAATTTAGCAGGTTCAACCGGAAAAAATGGTTATTTTTAAATCACGTAATAAAATAGGGAGCCAGAGGTGATGACACGCCGATCGTTTGATGAATGCCACTTCTTCACAGCTCACATTGTGCAATGTCGAGCAGCGTTCTCGTTTGTATTGCAAGGTGTTATGTTCGCGATAAACAAGTCATTTTGTTAAATAATTTATAAATTAAGTTAATATATTAGATTTAATGGTGTTGCATAAATATATTTTTATGCCGATATGATCAGTCATAAATCACTGTCAGTATGGACAGCTCACCGACAAGTTTGATTGACAAGCGTGTTCTAACGCTGATTGGTCAATATCTCCCTCCCATCTCACCTGACCACGACGCTGGCCCATCATTAAATCAGCACTGGTTCATTTGCGGGCAGTTACGCGATGATCGACGCCGCAAGTAAACGTGAGCATATCAAACCATTTCAAGCCAACAGGCTTGGTAGTTATCCTATGAATAATATAACATCAGTGATATGCTGTTTTATTACACGATGTGGAAAAAACATAATAATCGTGTTGTAGTAATTGATTGCACGATACAAAAAATGCAAAGACATCGTGTTTGTTGTGTTCAAACGCTGATTGGTCAACACCCGCCTCCCATCGCACCGGGCCGTGTCAGGATGATTGACAGTCTCGTATGATCTCACGTTGAGAGTGATATTTCACGAGATTTTGACACCTCTACTCTCAAAACGATGACGTCATTAAACACTGTACATGACACGGACTTGTATACACAGCGTCACTCTGTTCCCGCACGAGTTCTGTGTTCCTGATTCAACTAATTTTACTTCTACTGTTTATATTAGACACATTCAACCAATTCACATTTTTATTATTTACAAATAATAATTAATATAACTTCTAAAACTCGGATATTTGTACAGTGAATACCTGGTAACGACGTTATGCTACAAGCTGATATATTGTCCCGTGTCAGTTATTTATATTACCGCATCCCGTGTATCTCCAGTCATATCGTATCTAGTAGTACTAGATAAAATCGGACCATTTCGTATAACACGATCGGCTTATAACACGATTCGTACTTATGGACCCCACCGATCGTGTTATAACGAATAACTATTGTATGTGTGATTACTTCACATGGTTACGACAATGGTAATAATAAATGACCAAAGGAGTTTCTGGGAGAAGGGGATGTAGCTCAGTGATTGAGCGCTCGCTTTGCATGTGAAAGGTCCTGGGTGCGAAACCCAGCTTCGCTACTACTTTTAAAACATGTCTGGTGTGCTATTAAAAAATAAAAATAAAGACATGTAACCAGCCTTGTGAAAATTGTATGATTACTTCATATGGGTTATAACAATGGTAATAATAAATGATCAATGGAGTTGATGGGAGAAGGGGATGTAGCTCAGTGATAAAGCCTTCGCTTTGCATGTGAAAGGTCCTGGGTTCCAAACTCAGCTTCTCCATTACTTTTAAAAGAAGTCTAGTGTGCTATTAAAAATAACAATCAAGACATGTAACCAGCATTGTGAATATGTGTGATTACCTCATATGTGTTATGACACTGGTAATAAATAAATGACTGAAGAAGTTGATGGCAGAAGGGGATGTAGCTCAGTGGTAGAGCGTACGCTTTGCATGTGAAAGGTCCTGTGTTCGAAACCCAGCTTCGCCATTACTTTTAAAACATGTCTGGTATGTTATTAAAAAATAAATATATAGACATGTAACCAGCATTGTGAAATATGTCTGATTACTTCATATGGGTTATGACAATGGTAATAATTAATGACCAAAGGAGTTGATAGAAGGGGATGTAGCTCAGTGGTAGAGCGTTCGCTTTGCATGTGAAAGGTCCTGCGCTCGAAACCCAGCTTCTCCATTTCTTCTAAAACAAGTCTGGTGTGCTACTAAAAAATAATAATAAAGACGAGCAACCCCAGCATTGTGAAATATGTGTGAATAATTTATATGGGTTAGGACTATGGTAATAATAAATGACCAAGGGAGTTGATGGGAGAAGGGGATGTAGCTCAGTGGTAGATCGTTCGCTTTGCATGTGAGAGGTCCTGGGTTAGTCTGATGTGCTAATAAAAAATAACAATAAAGACATGTAACCAGCATTGTGAAATATGTGTGATTACTTCACAAAGGTTACAACAATGGTAATAATAAATGACCGAAGGAGTTTCTGGGAGAAGGGGATGTAGCTCAGTGGTAGAGCGTTCGCTTTGCATGTGAAAGGTCCTGGGTTGGAAACCCAGCTTCTCCATTTCTTCTAAAACAAGTCTGGTGTGCTATTAAAAAAACAATAAAGACGAGTAACCAGCATTGTGAAATATGTGTGAATAATTCATATGGGTTATGACTATGGCAATAATAAATGATCAAAGGAGTTGATGGGAGAAGGGGATGTATCTCAGTGGTAGATCGTTCGCTTTGCATGTGAAAGGTCCTGGGTTCGAAACCCAGCTTCTTCATTACTTTTAAGACAAGTCTGGTGTGCTACTAAAAAATAACAACACAGATTTACCAGCATTGTGAAATATGTGTGATTACTTCAAATAGGTTACGACAATGGTAATAATAAATGACCAAAGAAGTTTCTGGGAGAAGGGGATGTAGCTCAGTGGTAGAGCGTTCGCTTTGCATGTGAAAGGTCCTGGGTTGAAACCCAGCTTCTCCATTACTTTTAAAACATGTCTAGCGTGCTACTCAAAATAACAATACAGATATGTAAGCAGCATTGTGAAAAATGTGTGATTACTTCATATGGGTTTTGACGAGGGTAATGATAAATGACCAAAGGAGTTTATGGGAGAAGGAGATGTAGCTCAGTGGTACAGCGTTCGCTTTGCATGTGAAAGGACCTGCATTCGAAACCCAGCTTCTCCATTCCTTCTAAAACAAGTCTGATGTTCTATTAAAAAATACATTTAAAAAATAAAGACATTTACCCAGCATTGTGAAAATCGTCTGATAACTTCATATGGGTTATAACAATTGTAATAATAAATGACCAAAGGAGTTGATAGGAGAAGGGGATGTAGCTCAGTGATTGAGCGTTCGCTTTGCATGTGAAAGGTCCTGGGTGCGAAACCCAGCTTCGCTACTACTTCTAAAACATGTCTGGCGTACTATTAAAAAAATAAAAATAAAGACATGTAACCAGCCTTGTGAAAATCATATGATTACTTCATATGGGTTATAACAATGGTACTTATAAATAACCTATGTAGTATATGGGAGACGGGGATGTAGCTCAGTGATAAAGCCTTCGCTTTGCATGTGAAAGGTCCTGGGTTCCAAACCCAGCTTCTCCATTACTTTTAAAAGAAGTCTGGTGTGCTATTAAAAATAACAATCAAGACATGTAACCAGCATTGTGAATATGTGTGATTACCTCATATGTGTTGTGACCCTGGTAATAAATAAATGACTGAAGAAGTTGAAGGCAGAAGGGGATGTAGCTCAGTGGTAGAGCGTACGCTTTGCATGTGAAAGGTTCTGTGTTCGAAACCCAGCTTCGCCATTACTTTTAAAACATGTCTGGTATGTTATTAAAAAATAAATATATAGACATGTAACCAGCATTGTGAAATATGTCTGATTACTTCATATGGGTTATGACAATGGTATTAATTAATGACCAAAGGAGTTGATAGAAGGGGATGTAGCTCAGTGGTAGAGCGTTCGCGTTGCATGTGAAAGGTCCTGCGCTCGAAACCCAGCTTCTCCATTTCTTCTAAAACAAGTCTGGTGTGCTACTAAAAAATAATAATAAAGACGAGTAACCCCAGCATTGTGAAATATGTGTGAATAATTGATATGGGTTATGACTATGGTAATAATAAATGACCAAGGGAGTTGATGGGAGAAGGGGATGTAGCTCAGTGGTAGATCGTTCGCTTTGCATGTGAAAGGTCCTGGGTTAGTCTGATGTGCTAATAAAAAATAACAATAAAGACATGTAACCAGCATTGTGAAATATGTGTGATTACTTCACAAAGGTTACAACAATGGTAATAATAAATGACCGAAGGAGTTTCTGGGAGAAGGGGATGTAGCTCAGTGGTAGAGCGTTCGCTTTGCATGTGAAAGGTCCTGGGTTGGAAACCCAGCTTCTCCATTTCTTCTAAAACAAGTCTGGTGTGCTATTAAAAAAAACAATAAAGACGAGTAACCAGCATTGTGAAATATGTGTGAATAATTCATATGGGTTATGACTATGGCAATAATAAATGCCCAAAGGAGTTGATGGGAGAAGGGGATGTATCTCAGTGGTAGATCGTTCGCTTTGCATGTGAAAGGTCCTGGGTTCTAAACCCAGCTTCTTCATTACTTTTAAGACAAGTCTGGTGTGCTACTAAAAAATAACAACACAGATTTACCAGCATTGTGAAATATGTGTGATTACTTCACATAGGTTACGACAATGGTAATAATAAATGACCAAAGAAGTTTCTGGGAGAAGGGGATGTAGCTCAGTGGTAGAGCGTTCGCTTTGCATGTGAAAGGTCCTGGGTTCGAAACCCAGCTTCTCCATTACTTTTAAAACATGTCTGGCGTGCTACTCAAAATAACAATACAGATATGTAAGCAGCATTGTGAAAAATGTGTGATTACTTCATATGGGTTTTGACGAGGGTAATGAAAAATGACCAAAGGAGTTTATGGGAGAAGGAGATGTAGCTCAGTGGTACAGCGTTCGCTTTGCATGTGAAAGGACCTGCATTCGAAACCCAGCTTCTCCATTCCTTCTAAAACAAGTCTGATGTTCTATTAAAAAATAACAATAAAGACGAGTAACCAGCATTGTGAAATATGTGTGAATAATTCATATGGTTTATGATAAGGTAATAATAAATGACCGCAGGAGTTTCTGGGAGAAGGGGATGTAGCTCAGTGGTAGAGCGTTCGCTTTGCATGTGAAAGGTTCTGGGTTCGAAACCCAGCTTCTCCATTACTTTTAAAACATGTCTGGTGTACTATTAAAAAATACATTTAAAAAATAAAGACATTTACCCAGCATTGTGAAAATCGTCTGATAACTTCATATGGGTTATAACAATTGTAATAATAAATGACCAAAGGAGTTTATCGGAGAAGGGGATGTAGCTCAGTGATTGAGCGTTCGCTTTGCATGTGAAAGGTCCTGGGTGCGAAACCCAGCTTCGCTACTACTTTTAAAACATGTCTGGCGTACTATTAAAAAACAAAAATAAAGACATGTAACCAGCCTTGTGAAAATCGTATGATTACTTCATATGGGTTATAACAATGATAATAATAAATGACCAATGGAGTTGATGGGAGAAGGGGATGTAGCTCAGTGGTAGAGCGTTCGCTTTGTATGTGAAAGGTCCTGGGTTCGATACCCAGCTTCTCCATTACTTTTAAAACAAGTCTGGTGTGCTATTTAAAAATAACCATGGAACATGTAACCAGCATTGTGAAGTATGTCTGATTACTTCATATGGGATATGACAATGGTAATAATTAATGATCAAAGGAGTAGATAGAAGGGGATGTAAAACCCAGCTTCTCCATTTCTTCTAAAACAAGTCTGGTGTGCTACTAAAAAATAATAATAAAGACGAATAAACCCAGCATTGTGAAATATTTGTAAATAATTCATATGGGTTATGACTATGGTAATAATAAATGACCAAAGGAGTTGATGGAAGAAGGGGATGTAGCTCAGTGGTAGAGCGTTCGCTTTGCTTGTGAAAGGTGGCGGGCTCGAAACCCAGCTTCTCCATTACTTTTAAATAATGTCTGGTGTGCTATTAAAAAATAACAACAAAGGCATGTAATCAGCATGGTGAAAAACGTATGATTACTTCATATGGGTTATAACAATGGTAGTAATAAATACCCTATCTAGTATATGGGAGACGGGGATGTAGCTCAGTGGTAGAGCGAGCGCTTTGCATGTGAAAGGTCCTGGGTTCCAAACCCAGCTTCTCCATTACTTTTAAAAGAAGTCTAGTGTGCTATTAAAAATAACAATGAAGACATGCAACCAGCATTGTGAAATATGTGTGATTACTTCACAAAGGTTACAACAATGGTAATAATAAATGACCGAAGGAGTTTCTGGGAGAAGGGGATGTAGCTCAGTGGTAGAGCGTTCGCTTTGCATGTGAAAGGTCCTGGGTTGGAAACCCAGCTTCTCCATTTCTTCTAAAACAAGTCTGGTGTGCTATTAAAAAAACAATAAAGACGAGTAACCAGCATTGTGAAATATGTGTGAATAATTCATATGGGTTATGACTATGGCAATAATAAATGATCAAAGGAGTTGATGGGAGAAGGGGATGTATCTCAGTGGTAGATCGTTCGCTTTGCATGTGAAAGGTCCTGGGTTCGAAACCCAGCTTCTTCATTACTTTTAAGACAAGTCTGGTGTGCTACTAAAAAATAACAACACAGATTTACCAGCATTGTGAAATATGTGTGATTACTTCAAATAGGTTACGACAATGGTAATAATAAATGACCAAAGAAGTTTCTGGGAGAAGGGGATGTAGCTCAGTGGTAGAGCGTTCGCTTTGCATGTGAAAGGTCCTGGGTTGAAACCCAGCATCTCCATTACTTTTAAAACATGTCTAGCGTGCTACTCAAAATAACAATACAGATATGTAAGCAGCATTGTGAAAAATGTGTGATTACTTCATATGGGTTTTGACGAGGGTAATGATAAATGACCAAAGGAGTTTATGGGAGAAGGAGATGTAGCTCAGTGGTACAGCGTTCGCTTTGCATGTGAAAGGACCTGCATTCGAAACCCAGCTTCTCCATTCCTTCTAAAACAAGTCTGATGTTCTATTAAAAAATAACGATAAAGACGAGTAGCCAGCGTTGTGAAATATGTGTGAATAATTCATATGGGTTATGATAAGGTGATAATAAATGACCGAAGGAGTTTCTGGGAGAAGGGGATGTAGCTCAGTGGTAGAGCGTTCGCTTTGCATGTGAAAGGTCCTGGGTTCGAAACCCAGCTTCTCCATTACTTTTAAAACATGTCTGGTGTACTATTAAAAAATACATTTAAAAAATAAAGACATTTACCCAGCATTGTGAAAATCGTCTGATAACTTCATATGGGTTATAACAATTGTAATAATAAATGACCAAAGGAGTTGATAGGAGAAGGGGATGTAGCTCAGTGATTGAGCGTTCGCTTTGCATGTGAAAGGTCCTGGGTGCGAAACCCAGCTTCGCTACTACTTCTAAAACATGTCTGGCGTACTATTAAAAAAATAAAAATAAAGACATGTAACCAGCCTTGTGAAAATCGTATGATTACTTCATATGGGTTATAACAATGGTACTTATAAATAACCTATGTAGTATATGGGAGACGGGGATGTAGCTCAGTGATAAAGCCTTCGCTTTGCATGTGAAAGGTCCTGGGTTCCAAACCCAGCTTCTCCATTACTTTTAAAAGAAGTCTAGTGTGCTATTAAAAATAACAATCAAGACATGTAATCAGCATTGTGAATATGTGTGATTACCTCATATGTGTTATGACACTGGTAATAAATAAATGACTGAAGAAGTTGAAGGCAGAAGGGGATGTAGCTCAGTGGTAGAGCGTACGCTTTGCATGTGAAAGGTTCTGTGTTCGAAACCCAGCTTCGCCATTACTTTTAAAACATGTCTGGTATGTTATTAAAAAATAAATATATAGACATGTAACCAGCATTGTGAAATATGTCTGATTACTTCATATGGGTTATGACAATGGTATTAATTAATGACCAAAGGAGTTGATAGAAGGGGATGTAGCTCAGTGGTAGAGTGTTCGCGTTGCATGTGAAAGGTCCTGCGCTCGAAACCCAGCTTCTCCATTTCTTCTAAAACAAGTCTGGTGTGCTACTAAAAAATAATAATAAAGACGAGTAACCCCAGCATTGTGAAATATGTGTGAATAATTGATATGGGTTATGACTATGGTAATAATAAATGACCAAGGGAGTTGATGGGAGAAGGGGATGTAGCTCAGTGGTAGATCGTTCGCTTTGCATGTGAAAGGTCCTGGGTTAGTCTGATGTGCTAATAAAGACATGTAACCAGCATTGTGAAATATGTGTGATTACTTCACAAAGGTTACAACAATGGTAATAATAAATGACCGAAGGAGTTTCTGGCAGAAGGGGATGTAGCTCAGTGGTAGAGCGTTCGCTTTGCATGTGAAAGGTCCTGGGTTGGAAACCCAGCTTCTCCATTTCTTCTAAAACAAGTCTGGTGTGCTATTAAAAAAAACAATAAAGACGAGTAACCAGCATTGTGAAATATGTGTGAATAATTCATATGGGTTATGACTATGGTAATAATAAATGACCAAAGGAGTTGATGGAAGAAGGGGATGTAGCTCAGTGGTAGAGCGTTCGCTTTGCTTGTGAAAGGTGACGGGCTCGAAACCCAGCTTCTCCATTACTTTTAAATAATGTCTGGTGTGCTATTAAAAAATAACAACAAAGGCATGTAATCAGCATGGTGAAAAACGTATGATTACTTCATATGGGTTATAACAATGGTAGTAATAAATACCCTATCTAGTATATGGGAGACGGGGATGTAGCTCAGTGGTAGAGCGTGCGCTTTGCATGTGAAAGGTCCTGGGTTCCAAACCCAGCTTCTCCATTACTTTTAAAAGAAGTCTAGTTTGCTATTAAAAATAACAATGAAGACATGCAACCAGCATTGTGAAATATGTGTGATTACTTCACAAAGGTTACAACAATGGTAATAATAAATGACCGAAGGAGTTTCTGGGAGAAGGGGATGTAGCTCAGTGGTAGAGCGTTCGCTTTGCATGTGAAAGGTCCTGGGTTGGAAACCCAGCTTCTCCATTTCTTCTAAAACAAGTCTGGTGTGCTATTAAAAAAACAATAAAGACGAGTAACCAGCATTGTGAAATATGTGTGAATAATTCATATGGGTTATGACTATGGCAATAATAAATGATCAAAGGAGTTGATGGGAGAAGGGGATGTATCTCAGTGGTAGATCGTTCGCTTTGCATGTGAAAGGTCCTGGGTTCGAAACCCAGCTTCTTCATTACTTTTAAGACAAGTCTGGTGTGCTACTAAAAAATAACAACACAGATTTACCAGCATTGTGAAATATGTGTGATTACTTCAAATAGGTTACGACAATGGTAATAATAAATGACCAAAGAAGTTTCTGGGAGAAGGGGATGTAGCTCAGTGGTAGAGCGTTCGCTTTGCATGTGAAAGGTCCTGGGTTGAAACCCAGCTTCTCCATTACTTTTAAAACATGTCTAGCGTGCTACTCAAAATAACAATACAGATATGTAAGCAGCATTGTGAAAAATGTGTGATTACTTCATATGGGTTTTGACGAGGGTAATGATAAATGACCAAAGGAGTTTATGGGAGAAGGAGATGTAGCTCAGTGGTACAGCGTTCGCTTTGCATGTGAAAGGACCTGCATTCGAAACCCAGCTTCTCCATTCCTTCTAAAACAAGTCTGATGTTCTATTAAAAAATAACGATAAAGACGAGTAGCCAGCGTTGTGAAATATGTGTGAATAATTCATATGGGTTATGATAAGGTGATAATAAATGACCGAAGGAGTTTCTGGGAGAAGGGGATGTAGCTCAGTGGTAGAGCGTTCGCTTTGCATGTGAAAGGTCCTGGGTTCGAAACCCAGCTTCTCCATTACTTTTAAAACATGTCTGGTGTACTATTAAAAAATACATTTAAAAAATAAAGACATTTACCCAGCATTGTGAAAATCGTCTGATAACTTCATATGGGTTATAACAATTGTAATAATAAATGACCAAAGGAGTTGATAGGAGAAGGGGATGTAGCTCAGTGATTGAGCGTTCGCTTTGCATGTGAAAGGTCCTGGGTGCGAAACCCAGCTTCGCTACTACTTCTAAAACATGTCTGGCGTACTATTAAAAAAATAAAAATAAAGACATGTAACCAGCCTTGTGAAAATCGTATGATTACTTCATATGGGTTATAACAATGGTACTTATAAATAACCTATGTAGTATATGGGAGACGGGGATGTAGCTCAGTGATAAAGCCTTCGCTTTGCATGTGAAAGGTCCTGGGTTCCAAACCCAGCTTCTCCATTACTTTTAAAAGAAGTCTAGTGTGCTATTAAAAATAACAATCAAGACATGTAATCAGCATTGTGAATATGTGTGATTACCTCATATGTGTTATGACACTGGTAATAAATAAATGACTGAAGAAGTTGAAGGCAGAAGGGGATGTAGCTCAGTGGTAGAGCGTACGCTTTGCATGTGAAAGGTTCTGTGTTCGAAACCCAGCTTCGCCATTACTTTTAAAACATGTCTGGTATGTTATTAAAAAATAAATATATAGACATGTAACCAGCATTGTGAAATATGTCTGATTACTTCATATGGGTTATGACAATGGTATTAATTAATGACCAAAGGAGTTGATAGAAGGGGATGTAGCTCAGTGGTAGAGTGTTCGCGTTGCATGTGAAAGGTCCTGCGCTCGAAACCCAGCTTCTCCATTTCTTCTAAAACAAGTCTGGTGTGCTACTAAAAAATAATAATAAAGACGAGTAACCCCAGCATTGTGAAATATGTGTGAATAATTGATATGGGTTATGACTATGGTAATAATAAATGACCAAGGGAGTTGATGGGAGAAGGGGATGTAGCTCAGTGGTAGATCGTTCGCTTTGCATGTGAAAGGTCCTGGGTTAGTCTGATGTGCTAATAAAGACATGTAACCAGCATTGTGAAATATGTGTGATTACTTCACAAAGGTTACAACAATGGTAATAATAAATGACCGAAGGAGTTTCTGGCAGAAGGGGATGTAGCTCAGTGGTAGAGCGTTCGCTTTGCATGTGAAAGGTCCTGGGTTGGAAACCCAGCTTCTCCATTTCTTCTAAAACAAGTCTGGTGTGCTATTAAAAAAAACAATAAAGACGAGTAACCAGCATTGTGAAATATGTGTGAATAATTCATATGGGTTATGACTATGGTAATAATAAATGACCAAAGGAGTTGATGGAAGAAGGGGATGTAGCTCAGTGGTAGAGCGTTCGCTTTGCTTGTGAAAGGTGACGGGCTCGAAACCCAGCTTCTCCATTACTTTTAAATAATGTCTGGTGTGCTATTAAAAAATAACAACAAAGGCATGTAATCAGCATGGTGAAAAACGTATGATTACTTCATATGGGTTATAACAATGGTAGTAATAAATACCCTATCTAGTATATGGGAGACGGGGATGTAGCTCAGTGGTAGAGCGTGCGCTTTGCATGTGAAAGGTCCTGGGTTCCAAACCCAGCTTCTCCATTACTTTTAAAAGAAGTCTAGTTTGCTATTAAAAATAACAATGAAGACATGCAACCAGCATTGTGAAATATGTGTGATTACTTCACAAAGGTTACAACAATGGTAATAATAAATGACCGAAGGAGTTTCTGGGAGAAGGGGATGTAGCTCAGTGGTAGAGCGTTCGCTTTGCATGTGAAAGGTCCTGGGTTGGAAACCCAGCTTCTCCATTTCTTCTAAAACAAGTCTGGTGTGCTATTAAAAAAACAATAAAGACGAGTAACCAGCATTGTGAAATATGTGTGAATAATTCATATGGGTTATGACTATGGCAATAATAAATGATCAAAGGAGTTGATGGGAGAAGGGGATGTATCTCAGTGGTAGATCGTTCGCTTTGCATGTGAAAGGTCCTGGGTTCGAAACCCAGCTTCTTCATTACTTTTAAGACAAGTCTGGTGTGCTACTAAAAAATAACAACACAGATTTACCAGCATTGTGAAATATGTGTGATTACTTCAAATAGGTTACGACAATGGTAATAATAAATGACCAAAGAAGTTTCTGGGAGAAGGGGATGTAGCTCAGTGGTAGAGCGTTCGCTTTGCATGTGAAAGGTCCTGGGTTGAAACCCAGCTTCTCCATTACTTTTAAAACATGTCTAGCGTGCTACTCAAAATAACAATACAGATATGTAAGCAGCATTGTGAAAAATGTGTGATTACTTCATATGGGTTTTGACGAGGGTAATGATAAATGACCAAAGGAGTTTATGGGAGAAGGAGATGTAGCTCAGTGGTACAGCGTTCGCTTTGCATGTGAAAGGACCTGCATTCGAAACCCAGCTTCTCCATTCCTTCTAAAACAAGTCTGATGTTCTATTAAAAAATAACGATAAAGACGAGTAGCCAGCGTTGTGAAATATGTGTGAATAATTCATATGGGTTATGATAAGGTGATAATAAATGACCGAAGGAGTTTCTGGGAGAAGGGGATGTAGCTCAGTGGTAGAGCGTTCGCTTTGCATGTGAAAGGTCCTGGGTTCGAAACCCAGCTTCTCCATTACTTTTAAAACATGTCTGGTGTACTATTAAAAAAATACATTTAAAAAATAAAGACATTTACCCAGCATTGTGAAAATCGTCTGATAACTTCATATGGGTTATAACAATTGTAATAATAAATGACCAAAGGAGTTGATAGGAGAAGGGGATGTAGCTCAGTGATTGAGCGTTCGCTTTGCATGTGAAAGGTCCTGGGTGCGAAACCCAGCTTCGCTACTACTTCTAAAACATGTCTGGCGTACAATTAAAAAAATAAAAATAAAGACATGTAACCAGCCTTGTGAAAATCGTATGATTACTTCATATGGGTTATAACAATGGTACTTATAAATAACCTATGTAGTATATGGGAGACGGGGATGTAGCTCAGTGATAAAGCCTTCGCTTTGCATGTGAAAGGTCCTGGGTTCCAAACCCAGCTTCTCCATTACTTTTAAAAGAAGTCTAGTGTGCTATTAAAAATAACAATCAAGACATGTAATCAGCATTGTGAATATGTGTGATTACCTCATATGTGTTATGACACTGGTAATAAATAAATGACTGAAGAAGTTGAAGGCAGAAGGGGATGTAGCTCAGTGGTAGAGCGTACGCTTTGCATGTGAAAGGTTCTGTGTTCGAAACCCAGCTTCGTCATTACTTTTAAAACATGTCTGGTATGTTATTAAAAAATAAATATATAGACATGTAACCAGCATTGTGAAATATGTCTGATTACTTCATATGGGTTATGACAATGGTATTAATTAATGACCAAAGGAGTTGATAGAAGGGGATGTAGCTCAGTGGTAGAGCGTTCGCGTTGCATGTGAAACGTCCTGCGCTCGAAACCCAGCTTCTCCATTTCTTCTAAAACAAGTCTGGTGTGCTACTAAAAAATAATAATAAAGACGAGTAACCCCAGCATTGTGAAATATGTGTGAATAATTGATATGGGTTATGACTATGGTAATAATAAATGACCAAGGGAGTTGATGGGAGAAGGGGATGTAGCTCAGTGGTAGATCGTTCGCTTTGCATGTGAAAGGTCCTGGGTTAGTCTGATGTGCTAATAAAAAATAACAATAAAGACATGTAACCAGCATTGTGAAATATGTGTGATTACTTCACAAAGGTTACAACAATGGTAATAATAAATGACCGAAGGAGTTTCTGGGAGAAGGGGATGTAGCTCAGTGGTAGAGCGTTCGCTTTGCATGTGAAAGGTCCTGGGTTGGAAACCCAGCTTCTCCATTTCTTCTAAAACAAGTCTGGTGTGTTATTAAAAAAAACAATAAAGACGAGTAACCAGCATTGTGAAATATGTGTGAATAATTCATATGGGTTATGACTATGGCAATAATAAATGCCCAAAGGAGTTGATGGGAGAAGGGGATGTATCTCAGTGGTAGATCGTTCGCTTTGCATGTGAAAGGTCCTGGGTTCTAAACCCAGCTTCTTCATTACTTTTAAGACAAGTCTGGTGTGCTACTAAAAAATAACAACACAGATTTACCAGCATTGTGAAATATGTGTGATTACTTCACATAGGTTACGACAATGGTAATAATAAATGACCAAAGAAGTTTCTGGGAGAAGGGGATGTAGCTCAGTGGTAGAGCGTTCGCTTTGCATGTGAAAGGTCCTGGGTTCGAAACCCAGCTTCTCCATTACTTTTAAAACATGTCTGGCGTGCTACTCAAAATAACAATACAGATATGTAAGCAGCATTGTGAAAAATGTGTGATTACTTCATATGGGTTTTGACGAGGGTAATGATAAATGACCAAAGGAATTTATGGGAGAAGGAGATGTAGCTCAGTGGTACAGCGTTCGCTTTGCATGTGAAAGGACCTGCATTCGAAACCCAGCTTCTCCATTCCTTCTAAAACAAGTCTGATGTTCTATTAAAAAATAACAATAAAGACGAGTAACCAGCATTGTGAAATATGTGTGAATAATTCATATGGTTTATGATAAGGTAATAATAAATGACCGAAGGAGTTTCTGGGAGAAGGGGATGTAGCTCAGTGGTAGAGCGTTCGCTTTGCATGTGAAAGGTTCTGGGTTCGAAACCCAGCTTCTCCATTACTTTTAAAACATGTCTGGTGTACTATTAAAAAATACATTTAAAAAATAAAGACATTTACCCAGCATTGTGAAAATCGTCTGATAACTTCATATGGGTTATAACAATTGTAATAATAAATGACCAAAGGAGTTTATCGGAGAAGGGGATGTAGCTCAGTGATTGAGCGTTCGCTTTGCATGTGAAAGGTCCTGGGTGCGAAACCCAGTTTCGCTACTACTTTTAAAACATGTCTGGCGTACTATTAAAAAAACAAAAATAAAGACATGTAACCAGCCTTGTGAAAATCGTATGATTACTTCATATGGGTTATAACAATGATAATAATAAATGACCAATGGAGTTGATGGGAGAAGGGGATGTAGCTCAGTGGTAGAGCGTTCGCTTTGCATGTGAAAGGTCCTGGGTTCGATACCCAGCTTCTCCATTACTTTTAAAACAAGTCTGGTGTGCTATTTAAAAATAACCATGGAACATGTAACCAGCATTGTGAAGTATGTCTGATTACTTCATATGGGTTATGACAATGGTAATAATTAATGACCAAAGGAGTAGATAGAAGGGGATGTAAAACCCAGCTTCTTCATTTCTTCTAAAACAAGTGTGGTGTGCTACTAAAAAATAATAATAAAGACGAGTAAGCCCAGCATTGTGAAATATTTGTAAATAATTCATATGGGTTATGACTATGGTAATAATAAATGACCAAAGGAGTTGATGGAAGAAGGGGATGTAGCTCAGTGGTAGAGCGTTCGCTTTGCTTGTGAAAGGTGACGGGCTCGAAACCCAGCTTCTCCATTACTTTTAAAAAATGTCTGGTGTGCTATTAAAAAATAACAACAAAGGCATGTAATCAGCATGGTGAAAAACGTATGATTACTTCATATGGGTTATAACAATGGTAGTAATAAATACCCTATCTAGTATATGGGAGACGGGGATGTAGCTCAGTGGTAGAGCGTGCGCTTTGCATGTGAAAGGTCCTGGGTTCCAAACCCAGCTTCTCCATTACTTTTAAAAGAAGTCTAGTGTGCTATTAAAAATAACAATGAAGACATGCAACCAGCATTGTGAATTTGTGTGATTACCACATATGTGTTATGACACTGGTAATAAATAAATTACGAAAGAAGTTGATGGCAGAAGGGGATGTAGCTCAGTGGTAGAGCGTTCGATTTGCATGTGAAAGATCCTATGTTCGAAACCCAGCTTCTCCATTACTTTTAAAATATGTCTGGTATGGTTTTAAAAAATAACAATATAGACATGTAACCGGCATTGTGAAATATGTCTGATTTCTTCATATTGGTTATGACAATGGTAATAATTATTGACCAAAGGAGTTGAGAGAAGGGGATGTAGCTCAGTAGTAGAGCGTTCGCTTTGCATGGGAAAGGTCCTGCGTTCGAAACCCAGCTTCTCCATTTCTTCTAAAACAAGTCTGGTGTGCTACTAAAAAATCATAATAAAGACGAGTAACCCCAGCATTGTGAAATATGTGTGAATAATTTATATGGGATATGACTATGGTAATAATAAATGACCAAAGGAGTTGTTGGGAGAAGGGGATGTAGCTCAGTGGTAGAGCGTTCGCTTTGCATGTGAAAGGTCCTGGGTTAGTATGATGTGCTAATAAAAATAACAATAACGACATGTAACTAGCATTGTGAAATATGTGTGATTACATCACATAGGTTACGACAATGGTAATAATAAATGACCGAAGGTGTTTCTGCGAGAAGGGGATGTAGCTCAGTGGTAGAGCGTGCGCTTTGCATGTGAAAAGTCCTGGGTTCAAAACCCAGCTTCTCCAATACTTTTAAAACAAGTCTGGTGTGCTACCAAAAAATCATAATAAAGACGAGTAACCCCAGCATTGTGAAATATGTGTGAATAATTTATATGGGTTCTGACTATGGTAATAATAAATGACCAAAGGAGTTGTTGGGAGAAGGGGATGTAGCTCAGTGGTAGAGCGTTCGCTTTGCATGTGAGAGGTCCTGGGTTAGTATGATGTGCTAATAAAAATAACAATAACGACATGTAACTAGCATTGTGAAATATGTATGATTACTTCATATGGGTTATAACAATGGTAATAATAAATGACCAAAGTAGTTGATGGGAGAAGGGGATGTAGCTCAGTGGTAGAGCGTTCGCTTTGCATGTGAAAGGTCCTGCGTTCGACACCCAGCTTCTCCATTACATTTAAAACAAGTCTGGTGTGATATTCAAAAATAACAATGGAACATGTAACCAGCATTGTGAAATATGTGTGATTACTTCATATGGGTATGACAATGGTAGTTATAAATGACAAAAGGAGTTGATGGGAGAAGGGGATGTAGCTCAGTGGTAGAGCGTTCGCTTTGCATGTGAAAAGTCTTGAGTTCGAAACTCAGCTTCTCCATTACTTTTAAAACATGTCTGGTATGCTATTAAAAAATAACAATATAGACATGTAACCAGCATTGTGAAATATTTCTGATTACTTCATATGGGTTATGACAATGGTAATAATAAATGACCAAAGGAGTTGATGGGAGAAGGGGATGTAGTCGGTGGTAGAGCGTTCGCTTTTCATGTGAAAGGTGCTGGGTTCGAAACCCAGCTTCTCCATTACTTTTAAAACATGTCTGGTGTGCTATTAAAAAATAACAATCAGATATGTAACCAGCATTGTGAAATATATGTGTGATTACTTCATATGGGTTATGACAAAGGTAATGATAAATGACCAAAGGAGTTGATGGGAGAAAGGTATGTAGCTCAGTGGTAGAGCGTTCGCTTTGCATGTGAAAGGTCCTGGGTTCGAAACCCAGCTTCTCCATTACTTTTAAAAGAAGTCTAGTGTGCTATTAAAAATAACAATGAAGACATGTAACCAGCATTGTGAATATGTCTGATTACCTCATATGTGTTATGACACTGGTAATAAATAAATGTCTGAAGTAGTTGATGGCAGAAGGAGATGTAGCTCAGTGGTAGAGCGTTCGCTTTGCATGTGAAAGGTCCTGGGCTCGAAACCCAGCTTCTCCTTTACTTTTAAAACATGTCTGGTATGCTATTAAAAAATAACAAAATAGACATGTAATCAGCATTGTGAAATATATCTGATTACTTCATATGGGTTATGACAATGGTAATAATTAATGACCAAAGGAGTTGATAGAAGGGGATATAGCTCAGTAGTAGAGCGTTCGCTTTGTATGGGAAAGTTCCTGCGTTCGAAACCCAGCTTCTCCATTTCTTCTAAAACAAGTCTGGTATGCTACTAAAAAATAATATTAAAGACAAGTAACCCCAGCATTGTGAAATATATGTGAATAATGCATATGTGTTATGTCTATGGTAATAATAAATGACCAAAGGAGTTGATGGAAGAAGGGGATGAAGCTCAGTGGTAGAGCGCTCGCTTTGCATGTGAAAGGTCCTGGGTTCGAAACCCAGCTTCTCCATTACTTTTAAAACATGTCTGGTGTGCTATTAAAAAATAAAAATAAAGGCATGTAACCAGCATTGTGAAAATCGTATGATTACTTTAAATGGGTTATAAGAATGGTAATAATAAATGACCAATGTAGTTGATGGGAGAGGGGGATGTAGCTCAGTGGTAGAGCGTTCGCTTTGCATGTGAAAGGTCCTGCGTCGGAAACCCAGCTTCTCCATTACTTTTAAAACAAGTCTGGAGGGCTATTTAAAAATAACAATGGAACATGTAACCAGCATTGTGAAATATGTGTGATTACTTCATATGGGGTATGACAATGGTAATAATAAATGTCTGGTGTGCTATTAAAAAATAAAAATAAAGGCATGTAACCAGCAGTGTGAAAATCGTATGATTACTTCATATGGGTTATAACAATGGTAATGATAAATGACCAAAGTATTTGATGGGAGAAGGGGATGTAGCTCAGTGGTGGAGCGTTCGCTTTGCATGTGAAAGGTCCCAGCTTCTCCATTACTTTTAAAAGAAGTCTAGTGTGCTATTAAAAAATAACAATACAGATATGTAACCAGCATTGTGAAATCTGTGTGATCACTTCATATGGGTTATGACAATGGTAATAATAAATGACCAAAGGAGTTGATGGGAGAAGGATGTAGCTCAGTGGTGAAGCGTCCGCTTTGCATGTGAAAGGTCCCGGGTTCGAAACCCAGCTTCTCCATTACTTTAAAAAGAAGTCTGGTGTGCTATTAAAATAACAATGAAGACATGTATCCAGCATTGTAAATATGTCTGATTACCTCATATGTGTTATGACACTGGTAATAAATAAATGACTGAAGTAGTTGATGGCAGAAGGAGATGTAGCTCAGTGGTAGAGCGTTCGCTTTGCATGTGAAAGGTCCTGGGTTCGAAAGCCGGCTTCTCCTTTACTTTTAAAACATGTCTGGTATGCTATTAAAAAATAACAATATAGACATGTAACCAGCATTGTGATATATGTCTGATTACTTCATATTGGTTATGGTAATGGTGATAATTAATGACCAAAGGAGTTGATTGAAGGGGATGTAGCTCAGTGGTAGAGCTGCGTTTCGAATGCAGAACCTTTCTCATACAAAGCGAACGCTCTACCACTGAGCTACATCCCCTTCTCCCATCAACTCCTTCAGTCATTTATTATTACCATTGTCGTAACCTATGCGAAGTAATCACACATATTTCACAATGCTGGTTACATGTCGTTATTGTTATTTTTTATTAGCACACCAGACTAACCCAGGACCTTTCACATGCAAAGCGAACGCTCTACTACTGAGCTACATCCCCTTCTCACATCAACTCCTTTGGTCATTTATTATTACCATTGTCATACCCGAAATGAAGTAATCACACATATTTCACAATGCTGGTTACATGTCTTTATTGGTATTTTTGAACAGCACACCAGACTTGTTTTAAAAGGAATGGAGAAGGTGCGTATCGAGCCCAGGACCTTTCACATGCAAAGCGAACGCTCTACTACTGAGCTACATCCCCTTCTCACATCAACTCCTTTGGTCATTTATTATTACCATTGTCATACCCAAAATGAAGTAATCACACATATTTCACAATGCTGGTTACATGTCTTTATTGGTATTTTTTAACAGCACACCAGACTTGTTTTAAAAGTTATGGAGAAGCTGGGTTTCGAGCACAAGACCATTCACATGCAAAGCGAGCACTCTACCACTGAGCTACATCCCCTTCTTCCATCAACTCCTTTGGTCATTTATTATTACCATTGTCATAACTCATATGAATTATTGAAACATATTTCACAATGCTGGGGTTACTCGTCTTTAGTATTATTTTTTAGTAACACACCAGACTTGTTTTAGAAGAAGTGGAGAAGCTGGGTTTCGAACGCAGGACCTTTTACATGCAAAGCGAACGGTCTACCACTGAGCTACATACCCTTCTATCAACGCCTTTGGTCATTTATTATTACCATTGTCATAACCCATATGAAGTAATCAGACATATTTCACAATGCTGGTGACATGTCTATATTGTTATTTTTTATTAGCATACCAGACATGTTTTAAAAGTAAAAGAGAAGCTGGGTTTCATACCCAGGACTTTTCACATGCAAAGCGAGCGTTCTTACACTGAGCTACATACCCTTCTGCCATCAACTTCTTCAGTCATTTATTTATTACCAGTGTCATAACACATATGAGGTAATCACACATATTCACAATGCTGGTTACATGTTCCATGGTTATTTTCGAATAGCACACCAGACTTGTTTTAAAAGTAATGCAGAATCTGGGTCGAACCCAGGACCTTTCACATGCAAAGCGAACCCTTTACCACTGAGATACATCCCCTTCTCTTATCGTCTCCTTTGATCATTTATTATTACCATTGTCATAACCCATATAAAGTAATCATACGTTTTTCACCATGCTGGTTACATGCCTTTATTGTTATTTTCTAATAGCACACCAGACATGTTTTAAAAGTAACGGAGAAGCTGAGTTTTGAACCCAGGACCTTTCACATGCAAGGCGAGCCCTCTACCACTGAGCTACATCCCCTTCTCTTATCGTCTCCTTTGATTATTTATTATTACCATTGTCATAACCCATATAAAGTAATCATACGTTATTCACCATGCTGGTTACATGCCTTTATTGTTATTTTCTAATAGCACACCAGACATGTTTTAAAAGTAATGGAGAAGCTGGGTTTCGAACCCAGGACCTTTCACATGCAAAGCGAACGCTCTACCACTGAGCTACATCCCCTTCTCCCACCATCACCTTTGGTCTTTTATCACTACCATTGTCATAACACATTTTAATTAATCACACATATTTCACAATGCTGGTTACATGTCTTCATTGTTATTTTTAATAACACACCAGACTTGTTTTAAAAGTAATGGAGAAGCTATGTTTCGTACCCATTACCTTTCATTTGCAAAGCGAACGCTCTACCACTGAGCTACATCCCCTTCTCCCATCAAGTCCATAGGTTATTTATTATTACCAGTGTCATAACTCATATGAAGTAATCATACGTTCTTCACCATGCTGGTTACATGTCTTCATTTTTATTTGTTGATAGCACACCAGACATGTTTTGAAAGTAATAGAGAAGCGCACCCAGGACATTTCACATGCTAAGCGAACGCTCTACCACTGAGCTACATCCCCTTCTCCCATAAACTCATTTACTATTACCATTGTGATAACCAATATGAAGTAATCACACATATTTCGCAATGCTGGTTAAATGTCTTTCTTATTATATTTTAATAGCACATCAGACTTGTTTTAAAACTGATAGAGAAACTGGGTTTCGAACTCAGGACCTTCCACATGAAATGCGAAGGCTCTACCACTGAGCTACATCCCCTTCTCAGATCAACTTCTTTAACTCATAGCAGTCTGGCCGTTTTGACATAGGACGTCTGTGTGGTCTGGCCATTTTTGTGATTTTGGGACATAATGTCTTACTTTTAATATAAATTTAGAATTATGGCATATGTATTTCCCATACACCATAGGAACACACATACAATATATATCCAGAATACACTTTATTTGAACGGCCAATGTGATGTTGCCATGGCAACCGACAGCCATTTGAATATGCTAATTAGGTAGTCAAATTTTCGGAAATTTTGTTTAAAAATGGTATTTTTGTAATCCACGGAGATTCAGGAGTACAACATTACATCAATTCACATAAAATATATTAAAATACATCACACATGGTTCGAAGAAGCATTCAATAGGCCTTTATAAACAAAATAATAGGGTGAATAAGTTATTACCATGGGATTTAGCAATTTTTCAAAAAAAAATTGTGATGCATAGTGGATTTCAAATTTTGAGATGCACCAAGTTTTATATTCCCAACTCATCTGGGGAATAACAAAAGCCTCGTATTCATCTGAGCCTGTAGCTCGATTTTTATTTCGGAAACAGTTGTGATGCAAATAAGTCAACTCTTTATGTTCCAGGCTACCCATACTTGGTTCATAGTTGCGCAAGTGATGTCATTTGGTGAATGGCTAAGCATTATTGCCAAGTCCGAGCTGGGCTCGGACCTAGACTGCAGCGTCATAAATGCCAGGTCCGAGCTGGGCTCGGACCTAGACTGCTATGAGTTAATCATTTATTTATTACCAGTGTCATAACCCACATAAAGTAAGCATACGTTTTTCACAATGCTGGTTACATGTCTTCATTGTTATTTTTATTAGCACACCAGACTTGTTTTTTTTTAAAGTAATAGAGAAGCTGGGTTTCGATCCAAGGACCTTTCCCATGGAAAGAGAACGCTC